>CM031243.1:673018536-673388314 GCA_018340775.1 Taxus wallichiana var. yunnanensis | reverse complement strand
TGAGGCTTCACTTCTAGCCCTTGGAGAAGAGGTCAAAGATGAATCTCTCGTTCCCATTGTTACGAGAGCTCTCCCCTCTTCTTACCGCATTTTGTCATAACTCTAAACTTGTCGATCGACAATTAGTTTTGACAAGCTAGTAAACCTACTGCAACAAGAGGAAGCAATGCACAACAAGGATGATGAAGAGGAGCGACCATTGTCTTCACATCAAAATGGAAAGGAAAAGGTAAAGGAAAACCTAAATCCTATCGAAGTCCCCACATTAGAATCGAGTATCATGGGGACAATCAGCAAGAAACGATGTCCAATTTGCAAAGAGGACATGACTTGCAAAGAATGTTGGTTTAACACATATAAGAAAGGTTCATCAAGCAATTACGGACCACAACAACAACAAACCTACAAGGGACATTCAAACAACTATCACGGGCGTAGAAAAATGGGAACTGGAAAGAAGACCCCACCAAAGAAGGTAATATTGTTGAGCAACAAGATCAGTCGACAATGAAGACTTCTTGTTCACTTTGCTCGATCAAGTGAACCATCCACGTCATCTAGTGACGTCTAGTATGTTGATTCACGAGCCACTCGACACATGACCAAGCCACGCCCGATTTATTTTGATGAGGACATGCCATGAAAAATCATGTTTCGTTGGGAGATGATTCTTCATATACAGTTCAGGGGATTGGAAACATTTCTCTACCCCTTGGTTCACGCAAATGCAAACTATCAGATGTTATATATGTCCTTGGGTTGACAAAGAACCTTCTTTTGGTCAGTCAACTTCTAGATCACAACCTAAAAATTGACTTTAATAGTCAATCTGGAAAGAAAATGTGTTTGATTCGAGATAAATCCAGAGGCTCGAAAATAATTGCAAAAGCCTCAAATGTGGGACGAATGTTTCAACTTGATTTCATTCACAAAAATGATCAAGCACTTGTGGCTAAAAACTCCACCTTAGCCCAGTTGTGGCATCGGAGATTTGGTCATGTAAGTTTCAAATATCTCGAAACACTTCACTGGTAATATGGTACATGGGCTACCATCTCTTCGAAGGATATAGACAAGTGTCCTCACCGCTAGCGAGAAAACAACACATGAGTTTCATTCCAAACAGTACTTTTCGAGCTCATGGTAAACTTGACTTGGTTCATACCGATCGCAATGCGGTCCATGCAGCCAAGTCATTCGGGTTCTAGTACTTCATGCTTTGTGTTGACGATTATTCACGGAAAATGTGGATTTTTTGTCTTAAGAAAAGTGAAGCCTTTGAAACATTCAAAAGTTCAAAGTGGCATTGAGAAAGAAACCGTCGTCACATCGAACTCTCCGCTCGTATCGATCGGGGGAATTCACCGTGATGAGTTCGAGACTATCTACAAACTCACGGATTAAGTCGACAAATGCCTCCTCCACACACCGCAGAAAAAATGGTGTTGTCGAGAGAAGAAATCATACTATCATGGAAATGGTGCGATGCATGATCGATGATTCGACCTTAAAGACATTTTGGGTAGAAACAAGAAAACAATAGCATGTATTTGTTAAGCAGAGCACCCACACTACTCTTGATGGAATTACACCACAAGAAGCTTGGTCAAAAGGAAACCATCCATTGCACACCTCGCAGTATTCGGTGCAAAGCCAACATGCACATACCCAAACAGAACGAAAGAAATTGGACATGAAGTCACAAAATCTCATCTTCATTGGATACAAAGTGAAGAGACTCTTGGGTATATGATTGATGGATCCTAAGACCCGAGAAAAGTCTACACAAGCAAAGATGTTGAGTTTTTCGAGAAGAAGGAAGCGAGACTCCTCCTCCTAGGACTTGCAGATGTTGATTTTTCACCAATGTAAAAATTGAAGCTAATGTTCCCTCGTAAGATGAAAGTGATGATGGGGATGACGGTGGTGATCGATAGAACCACAACCCATGGGAACAAGAAAACGTATGCCTAAATGGTGTACAAGCACATTATGAGATGCAAGACCGGATGCTCCATCGAGATACATCCACCCCTGGACCACGGACTCGCAGTAAAGCAAGAGAAGAAGTTAACTTTGCTTTGATGAGTAGAGTCATTGAATCAGACGAGCCCTCTACAGTCCAAGAAGCCCTACAGTCAAAAGCTTGGAAAGATGCCATGGATTCTGAATATCATTCAGTGATGAAGAATAACACTTGGCAGCTTGTCGATCTTCCACTGTGGAAGAAACCCATTGGATGCAGATGGATATTCAAAACTAAGTACAAAGCGAGATGGGACAATTGACAAGTGAAAAGCAAGACTTGTAGCGAAAGAGGTACGCACAAAAGAAGGCATTGACTATGAGGAGACATTTGATCCCACAAATAAGATCAAAATGATCAGGATGATCTTTGCTCTAGTTCTGCCGATTTGGATGGAAAGTTCACCAAATGGATGTAAAAAGTGCCTTCTGAATGGATATTTACAAGAAGAAGTCTACATGACTCAACTTTGAGGGATATGTTTTACCCGGTCAAGAAGAAAAGGTATGCGAGACTCGTAAAAATCTCGTATGGCCTCAAACAGGCACCCCTGGGCATGGTACATCAAGATTGATGAACATCTCATACAACATGGATTCGTTAGAAATCCATACGATCCCAATCTCTACCTCAAAAAGCAAGGGGGAGATGGTGATTGTTATAGTTTATGTCGATGATCTAGTCATCACTTTGGCGATTCAAAGTGAAGATGATTGATGAAACAAAGAAAGATCTTAAGCGATCATTTGAAATGACAGATCTTGGGCTTATGCACTTATTGTCTTGGATTTGGAAGTATGGCAAAGAAAGAGAATCACATCTTTGTTTCTCAAATGAAATATACCAAGACAACGCTCAAGAAGTTTAGGATGATGGATTGCACACCAATTGCTACACCTATGGAGAACAGATTACAGTTATCTCGTTTAGATCCATCTCTGACGAGGTAAGTGCCACTCTCTATCGGCAGGTGATTGGGAGTCTCATTTACCCGACCTACACTAGACCGGATATCGCTTTGCGGTGAGCTATCTATCCGTGGTTCATGCAGGGAACCCAAAATTTGTCATTGGAAAGCAAAAGCGCATTTTGAGATATCTCAAAGGATCGGTGGATCTTGGTCTAGAATATAAGAAGAATGAAAACTTCTTCTTGACTGGATATTCGATTCGAGATCATGCGAGTAACATTGATGATATAAAATCCACTTCGGATTTGTATTCTTTATGGGATCTGGACCAATATCATGGGAAGTAAGAAACAACACTTTGTTTCTCGCTCTTCCACGAAGTGAGTATCGTTCGCGAGAGAAGGTTTCATACGTGAAGCGATTTGGCTACGCGCATCTTGGAAGGACTTGGAATACCATAGGACAAACCGACCACCATGTATGTTGACAATGAAGGTGTTCTCAAACTTGTTCGCAATCCAGCTTTTCACGAGAGAACAAAGCACATTGAAGTTCGTGTTCATTTCATATGCGAACATGTGTTGAAACACAACATCCAAACTTGATTTTGTCCAACGGCCAACAACGAGCGATATTTTCACAAAGTCACTTGCACGTGATAAGTTCGAGTTGTTCGAGCATTTCTCTCCTCATCTCTTGAATAATGCACAATTAAGGGGGGGAATGTTAGGATAAATTTTATTATCCTAAATATTAATTATGCATAGTTTAATAATTATTTAATTTCATTAATTAAATAATAAATGGTTATATTGTTATATGGTTAATCAACCATATTTATGTCATATACATTACTTTGTTATATTGTTTTAAACAATATATTTGTTTTTATGTAATTGTTGCTTCCCGGATGATTTGGAAGCTTGTTTATTCTGGTGTTTGGTTGCACACTGTTCTCAACTCATTTTCCCGGATGTATTTGGCTATGCAATATCTATAAATATTGCAGCCCATCCTCTCGTACTTTTTTAGTTGATTGAGATTAATAAAATTACACAGGCTTATAGTCCTGTTTCTCAATCTACATTTATACTTAGTCTTGAGAATGACACCTTATACATATATGCATATATAAGCATGATAAATATACTATTAGAACAACAAAAAAATAAGTACCATTTGGGATAAATTAACCCCGCACGGAGATAGATCTCAGTAACCTAATACTTCTTCTTTTTAATAAAAAAAAAAAAAAAAGGGGTGGCCGCTGATTGCCTATTCTCCAACCCTACGCTTCCACATTCCCCATCTCGGATTCTACCACTATGGCCACTACCTCCTGCATCACCATTCCCCTCCTTTAAGCCACATTCTCCTCTGCTTTTCATACACTCCTTTGAAACCCTTAGTAGACTGTACAATGCAAGAGTATGAAACCACCACAAATAATAATAATAATAATAAACAAAAAAATAAGAGAGAGAGAATACATCGACAAATTCCATCTTTTTATTCTTCTTATTGGCCGCCTACAGGCTTGAGAATGTAAGGAAAAATAATCAATATTAAGAAAAGGTAATAAAAGGAGAGAATCCCTATAGCTTAGTGGTACATCGGAGTAGGAAACAAGTCAAAACTTCCCTTCATGATCACCCACAGGAGAAGGATTTTATTTAGCTCAAATAACATTTTTCCCAAAACCCTTTCTCAATCTATTTCATGGTAGTCGACACATGAGAAGGAGCAGAAAAAAAATAAAAATAAAAGAAAAGAATTGAAAGACAAGTTATTCAAAAATAGAGATAAGTAAAATTAGGGCTTGAAAAATTTAGGGTGTAAAATCACTTCATCCAATGGATATCATTATCTTGAAGCTTGATTTTCACATTTGAACTTTATTCTTTTTAGTTGTCTTTTATTTTATGGGTGAAATTGCTCTTATAGTGAATAATCTGGTTATACCTCCTCCTTTCCACCTTCCGGGCAAGAAACACTTTAATTTACTCTTATCATTTTAAGAGGCCATGTAGTTTCACATACTTTATATTTTATTTACTCTAATCTTGGTATCTTGGGGAAGACCATACATTATATTTTATTTAATCTAACCCTTGTATTTTGTGTGTAAAATAACAAAATAGAATTGTTGATTTCTAGCTTGTCTCCGTAATTGTGGTATATATATAGATTTTTTTTAAAAAATAGTAACTCTAAGGAAACTTAGTTATGAGTTAAATTCTTATGGATAGTGAAGGTGCTCTCGAATGGTATTAATAGTTTCACACTTTGGGATGTGATATCAATAATACTTATGTCAAGGTTTAACATTTGACGTAGCAATCAATGTATTTCATTTTTTTAAATGTCTGAAATTTTAGGTGTTGTGTTTGGTTTGGTTCGTGTCAAATTTAGGAATGACATTTGGTATTAGAGATCAGGTTCCAACACCAAGAAGCACTTGACTTTAAGGGTATGAACTTATAATAGGTTAATAAGTCCCACAGGTTAGATTTTTTCCCATTCGACAAATTTTTTCTACTAAACTTAATCACTTTCTTCTTATATTATTACAAATGTCGTAACGAGGAGATGAGTATCACACATCTAAAACACTCATGTGTGAGTGTTGTTACCACTCTAAGGATGTGATTTGCCATCAAATTCTGATTAGGTGGGAAATGTTGCGAAAGGAACAATTGGGGGTGATTGGAATGCAAGATTTGTTTGAATTAATTATGCTAAAACACTTTCTAAATGTTAGAAAAAGTCATTCAAAATTAGCGTGTAAAATGGCTTCATGACTCCCATAGCAGAGATTGGTTAGGTTGATCATAGTCTCTAATGACCTAGGAAGTCACACAAACATTTCAAACAAATTTAAAAGATCATATTATGGTTTAAATGAAGGAATTTTGATCTCAGTTGATTGCACTGTTGTTTGGGACAACAACTAAAATCTAAGAAAATTCGTTTCAATTAGGACCTATAGTTTAGGTACCTTAGTAGAAAATTGAAATCACTTCTAACATTTACTATTTTTACATGTCAATTAGTTGCAAAAATTATTTTTTGGTGAAAAACGAATTGGGATCTAGCTTTTTAAGCATTTTTAGGAGGCCTCTAGTTGTTCTGGCATAAAACACAAACTTGTCAATAACATAAATTAGCTCCAGAAATGAGGTTACAGACTAGAGTCCTAGTTATTAGAATTTCATTCAATAGTTGAATCAGTATTCTCTATATATAGGAGAATAGATGAAATTTGATAGCAAAAAAATTTAGATGTGAATGCATGTTTGTAAAACCCATTTTGTTGCAAATTTCACTAAAAATCTGTTGAAATGTAATAGCAAAACTTTAATAGTTGGCCTCGAGAAGGTGCTTCCAGTTCGAGATTCATTCACCCATTTTGGGTTCCGTATGTCTTGTTTGACTCCCTATATAACAAATAATTGGCTAGAAGTATTTGTTTTACCATTTGGGTATTGGGTACTTGTTTGGTAGGCCCTTTTTATATCCATTTTGGCTAGATCGTAGAACAAGAGAACTGGGTCTTAATGAACCATTTGACTTCTTAGAACACCCTTGGAGGGTGCAAGCTTTTATAATATGATTATGGTGATGTGTTACGTGTTTTATAGGTTGAATTCTATCACCCAAAAAATTATATGTTACGAGGTATTTTGATAAGCTAACCATTTCGGTCTAGTTTGATCATTTTGGGACAAATCTTGCAGAAAGTATAGTTGTTGATTTTGAAATAATTTGTGTTTGGATATAATAATATGGAATTGTTTCCTTGGTCTAAGGAATATGTGAAAGGTTATTGGTTAATTAGTTTCCTCTTTCACTAATCCATTTCTTCATAGTAAAAATTGCTCGCAATGTTAAGGACACCACTTTAAACCTAACAAAACCCTTTTGGTATGGGTGTAAAATAAATAATTGTACCTTGAGTAGAAACACCAAGAAGAATAAATGGTCTTCTGCGTCTTGAAAGTTCATTATTAAAATTGGAATAACCTCTTCTCCTCTTGTTATGCTACTTATCTAAATTTTATAACTCTCTTTATAAGAAAATTTGCCAAGAAACCTTATAACCTTACTTATCCTTTCGAAAGTGTATATCTAAAATAAGCATAATTTGATGAAAATATTTGATAATATAAAATCCTTTAGCATATCTATAAAAAATATATTCTAAGGGAAAAGATTTTTAGGGTCTAATTTTATACAATGGATTTTGTACAAAGTGATATTGCATAGTTAGTTTTTTTCTTCAAAGGAAACTAAGTAGCCCTTGAGCTATTGAAACTGACTCTAGTTTTCACAACTTAAAATTCTTATAAAATCCCTCAAAGCATAACTTTTAGATTAGCTTCCGTAATGTTTGAATTATTTTAACCCTCCTTGAACTCAACAAGCCCATTTTCATACGATGATCCTTTATTAATTTTTGTCATGATGTAACTTGATTAAATCATTTCCCTTAGAGATACACTTGTAATAATAAACCTCATCGAATCGATTAAAATGTTCCTAAAAAATTCATGTTTATAATGTTAAGACTTATATGTAGAAAACATAAAATCACTCTCTCTCTAACCTTAACTCGTGAATCTAGAAGAACATTGATTACATGAAAATATAAACAATCTCTCTCATTCTCTCTCTCTCTCTTAGAAAAAAAAATAAAATAAAATAAATTAGTGTTGATTTCTCCCTTGGTTGGGCGATATGGTATACCAATGTTAGTGTTGATCATGGAATTACAAGTAATATGGTGCAATAGTGAATAATGCAATAACTCGTAACCCACCAAAAATACATATATACCTATAACTACATCTATGTACTTATACCTTATAAACAACAATAAAACCATGAAATTATATGTAAATGGGAAAACTCATTGAATATGTATTTGAAAACCACCTTGGTTGACCAACAATGTTATCATTTTACTCCTTAAAATCTAAAATTGAGGTAATCATAAGTTATTGTTTCAAATGGAATAAGTAATGTTTATTAATCTTAGTTATGTGATATTCATATAATATGGATTACACTCTAAATAGTTGGTCTTATGTAAGTAACTTAGGAAATGGGTTTTCATTCCTAAGTTCTAGGTAAGAAAGTAATGTGAATAATCAAGGTTGCAATGGTCTCACAACTTTAATATTCCTTTGGCTACTTGAATCTTAGGAGACTCATGCATAAGAATTCCTTCACATTGAAAACTCTAAGTAACTTATTATAAGATAAATGGTGTAACCCCTTATTGTGAGGAAGAAGGATAACGATTAACTATTCTTTTCACCTACCTTGAGTGAAGGTGTCCTTTGTTATCAATATTAACACTAATTAAGCAATGTAAATTTGTATTTGTTTCTAAAGTTATGTTTTTTTGGGGTACTCTTTAAAACATGGCCCCATTTGTTCTTACCACTTAATAGGGTGGAAAAATTTAAAGTTCTTTGTGTAAAATGGATTCACCCTCTTGTAATGAGTGTATTTATATCCATCTCTTGTGACCTAATGGGTCCTTTATGACCAAATAATTGTTGAGTAAAATTTAGCATAAAATCCAAAATTGAGAAGCATTAGGCTATACTTTTCCTTAAAGGAAAATATGCATTGACCTCTTGAAAACTTGAGGAATGTATGAATGGAAAATTTGTATCCTGTCATGTGATAAATTTGTAATTTACATAGTAATTTGATAGGTTTGGGAAACATTCCTTTTGAATGGATTTTGTCTCACCTAACTCATTCATGTTTTCTCTTGATTATGGTTATTAAGAAACAATAAAATTTAAGTAAAACTTTTCATATGTCTTATTGAATTGAAAATTATTTTTTGTTGTTATCATTAAGTAAATGTGGCTTTGTAAGGATGTAGAAAATTCAGAAATTGTTCTATCATGGTGGAAACTTAGGTAAATGTTAAACAATAATAAATTAAACCATCCCTTATGATTTTTCTAAAGAAAACATAAAACCGGAAATGAGATGTCCTAGAAAATGGTCCATGCTATGAAACATTGAACCAAACTAGAAATCCAATCCTAACTTGATGGTTGGATAGATATTTCACCCACAAATTTATTGGCACTATTACTATGTGAACGTAAAAATAATGGTCAAATCAAGTCATCACCCTTAATTATGCTTGGTATTATGTGAATCTTCATTCTTGACCTTAGTGAGTAATGTAAATGTTAGAACCATATTGGATAGGCTCATGAACCATTTTTTCCAATTTTAGAGTAATGGTGAGCTAGGAGGTGAAACCACATGCAAACTTGGAATCTTTTCATCTATTCTTATTGTATATTTTTAGTATCTTGATGGTCTCCATGAGTAGGCTCATACACATCATGTATATATAATTTGTTAACCCTATTTGAAATGACCATTATGTTCCTTTAGCTCACCCATCAATAGTTTCCTTTAATTGTGGGCCTTATGATCCACTTATGTGGACCCTTGTAGGAAAGTTAGACTTGATGCAAATGAAACCTTTGGAAGCAACAATTTTCCTTGATTAATGTTCTCTTATTTGAGATATACTTGACTTTGAACCATGTTATATTTGATGAGACATGTTTGTTAAGACAAATAATAATAATAATAATAATATAGTTCCCTTAAAGTGACCTTGATGTTGGACATAAACTACGTGTGACCATTTATAGGTTTTAGAAAATGTTGTCGAGAACAATTTTAATTGGAAGATACAACTTTCTTTAACTAAATTACTTTAAATGAAAGAAACACTTAGTACATGACCAAGTTTGAATTGGTGGGACATGATTTTTGTGACTAAAAACCGCATGATATGACACGATACCTCGTGAGGTCATATCCCTATCTCACCTAGTGACTTCCAGAGGAAGTCTAATTTAGGGAGGGGATGTAGTGCCCACATTTTCTAGCTTTAGTTTATCTGCTGACTCTATACTCATATTTGATGATTGGACATGGATTATGGCACCTTGTTGATATTATGTTATGATATTTGATCATTTGAGGACATGTATGATGATTTGGGCGCATAACGCTAATATAGTTTTGACTTGAATGATAGTTCATTTCAATAGAGGTTTTGAATACTAGCATGTTTCGATGTTGTTGATCTTATTGGCTATATGATGGACATATGGTTGTGTCACACATTTTGATATTGTGAATTATTTGGTTATTTGATGTTATCATATTATAGCATGGATGGATGTCATTATATGTTATTGGGATGGCTAACACATGTTGAATTAATATGAAATTGTGTATGTTTCTTGTTAACAATTCCTTACTAATATTGTGTTAGCATAATTAGCATGATTATATTTTGATTGATTTACTGAGTAGTTAATTTATACATTTTATTGGATAGATGTGTTTAATGTTTGCAATGAGTGTATAGATTACAGGGACACAAGAAAATGTGGGTTTTAGGGCAGCTACTCGAGTGTGCACAAGTGGCCAACTACTCCGAATCTTGGCCATGTTGATTTTATGAATCATTACTTGGTTGCTTTTCATGTTGGGCACCATGAGTGACCGTTATAGTGTAATGCTGTAATTTTGTAAATTTATTATTGTTTAAATTATTTAGTGTGTAGGAGTTAGTTTGGGGGACCTAATGGTCCCCACTTGTATTAATGGTGTATTTGATTAGTTTAAGTTTTATTTATGAGGTTGGGGTCACATGATCACCCTTGGGTGGGCCCCACAACCTCAGTTATTGTGCCCAAATTTCAAACCCGAAATTGGGTTATTTTGGCATTTTTGGAGACCCCTTTTGGTTTTGGGGGTTCTCTTAGCATGAAAATAAGCCCTTGCACCCTACCTATAGGTAGGGGGCTTCATTTTTGGTCAAATGGAGTTTTCCTCCCTCCCATTTGACCTCTCATAAGTCACCATTCTTGTAAGAATGGTTGGGTGTTGTGTCTTTTTAAAAGTTACATGGGTTTGACTTATATTCATTTTGGGTAATTTACTTAGAGTAATGTTAAAATAAAATTTATCTTTTCTCTCTTTAATTTTTGGAATCTTGGTTTGGAGGGAAGAGAGGGGTGACACATGTCACCCCCTCATTTGTGAGGAATTTTTCTTTTTTTTCTTCAAATACTTCCTCATGTAGGAGGAAGAGAACTTTTTGGCTTGTCTTTTTCTTAGGAGTGATTTTGGAGTTGGAGACTTGAGCTCTTGCTTGGAAGTGGATTGGATAGCTTAGAGACTTGGAAATCTCTTGGAGGTAGGATCCTTGATCCTTCTTTGGTGTTATTATATGTATATTTTAGATGAAATTTTTTGTTGTGTGTGATTGTGTTTTGTATGTAGTGCATGGTATGTTTGTTTTGTTTCCTTAAAAAAAATTCTCCATGCATCATATAACATGATGGATTTTGGAGTTGTGTGGGGGAAGAGGGAGGTAATTTCCTCTTAAACCTCATGGATTAATGGACAAGCCATGTTGGTTTCTTATATTTTTATCCCCTCATATGGTTTGAAGTGGGAAGTTGGTTCATATGGTTTAAACCCCTTCCCCATCCTTGGAAAGGAAACCCAAGAGGTTTGAAAATCCTCCCAAGGAGGAAATTTGTTTAACGGGAGGAGAAGTTGTAACTCCAACATTTTCCACACACTGAAAACCCAAGACAAAACTCAATACTTAATTAGGAAAAATACGGAATAATTTTTTTTGTTTAAAAGGGTTGCAACAAGATACTATCAACTAGGTTTAATTATTTCTTGTTTAATAAATTTCACACATTTTTAAAGTTGTCAAATATTAAATTAATAATTAACATTATTACTTTACACTAAGACCACTTTGAGATAAATTCCTTTCTAGGGTTTCTGTTAATTCACCTTAATTAAAATATCAACTAGGCCAATATTTCCTAAGTTAGTTTAATTCTTACTTCTCACAAAAATTAACAATATTGTCCCTCATGAGGTTATCTATCTAAACATTTTAAATTCCAATTAATTAACCTTTAAATTCATTAGCTAAGTTACCACTTTTGCAATTATTATTTAATGATCGCTTACAATTCCAATGACATTTATTTACTTAACATTCTAAGGCTAAAGTTTCCGCGTAACCTAACCATTAAGTGGCCACATTCATTAGATAACCATATCTTAATTAAAATTACCCAACCACATAAAGTGCAACAACTTGAAATGGCTATGGTAAATCCTCAACCCTTCGATTAAATGGATATGCACCCTTAAATATAGGAATTTTCAAATGAACCCTAAACATCCTTATGGGGTGTTCTTATTCTTTCTTTTGCGTTATCTCATTCACTTATTCTATTTTAATTTTTAGGTTGGACAGTGGAAGCCATGAAGCGAAGTAAAATCATGGAGAAATTTCTTTGGATCTAGTTTGCAAATGGGGAAATCTTCCTCCACTCCATTCTTTATCTAGTCTATTTTATTCATGGGTTTTCTATTATAAGGTTACCTATTTGTTTATTTGTAGATATTCCAACATAAATCTAGTATTGTTATTTGGTTATTATCATTTCTTGAGTTCATTATTTGGGAAAAACCCCATTTCATTAGATCTATGAGATTATACACATTTGGATGCCCATAAGAGGATTTATATAGTTAAAAAATGATTTTGTTCCCTTACAAGTTGTTGGTAGTTTCATTTTATAGTTTTAAAGCTCAAATTTTAATTAAATTCATTCCAGATTTTACAGTCACAGATTTTATTTTTCCGTCAAAAGTGACAAAACCATTGCCCTGAGAAGGCTGGTGGTCCTATGACCGCCGCCCTATCTCTAAGATGTTTCTAAAAATTGTCACTCGGGTAGGGTCAGTTATTCCCAAAATGAACCTCATTTTTGTGTATTTTCCAAAACAATCTACCTAGGTATGTTTCTATGGTAATATTAAATTTAATTATGGTGCCTACAATCAATAGTTTATAGGTTGATGTCATTTCTTCATTTTAAACTAACTCCAAGATAACCAATCAAATGTATACACCATCCCAATTACATTGAAGTAAGGTTCATTGTTTCCTACTTTAGTTTAACATATTGCATTTCAACATCTTCATATTTTACATACAAGGGTAGTGTCATACCAATATATTTCAAATTTTCAATATACTAACTCTTACTATCAAAATGAGAATGTGTCTCTTTTATTTTCACAACAAGAATGATATCCATTTCAACAAGGAAAATCAAGTATAAATTTCATACATTCTTCCAATATCAAAAACACCATTTCACAAAAGTAAAGCACAAGAAACTATGATTTTATTTCCAGTATTTGAAAGAAATATATTTTCAATAAATTACAACTTTCAAAAGTTCTTCTTTCACATTTTTCAATACAACAAAACTTGATAATAAAATTTACAAGAACTCTACTTTTACAATAATACAAATTTCAACAAGGCAACAATGCACTTTCTTTTTCTCAATGAGCATAGTTCATTTTCTTACAATACAAAGCTCTTCTTTCCAACAATATGAAAGAATAATTTTCAAGATTAAAACTTTCACTTTTTCAACATTGGAACAACATTAAAAAGGTGATCCTTTTGGATCCAACATAGCATGAATCCTTTAGTCTTCACTTCAAGCACAAAACTAAAAATGGGAGAAGGAAATGGTCTCCACTAAACCTATAATCCAATGAGAAGGAGAATCCATCCTCCTCATTGGCCCTCAGCCCCATGAAACCATGATGGTATCAAACAACCATGATAACTTTAAAATGGCTTCCACAAAAACCATTCACACAAAACTTCCCACACACAAGCAAAATACAAAAATAACAACAACCATACAATTTTTCCCAAGCACAAAGGCTCAAATTCAAGCCAAGGGAGAGAAGAAACATGGGGAATCACTTATGCCTCCCAAAGGGTGTAGGTGTCCACCTTAAAAACCTCCAAAAATTCATTCACACAACCACAACCAAACTCTTATCCCTCCCTCAATTAACATATAAATATAAATACGAATTCTTTCTTATTATCACAAGGTGGGACACCCAACCCAAAACTCCTTCCAAATGAATTATATTAACTCTTATCCCTCCCTCAATAATTCCCCATTTTATTTCTCCTACAAAACCTTAAGGCCATTCTATTCACAAAACCAAAATACACAACATTTATTCATTTACAACCAATTTGCACAACAAATAAAAATAAAAATACATGGGTGAAGTCCCTACCTTGCTATCGAAAGAAAACTCCAAAACACAAGCAAAACAAGCTCCAAAAATCTTCCACAATTCAAACAAAGGCTCCAAAAGCAAGATCCTCCAAAATTCAAGAGTGAAAAATAAAACATCTAACCCAAAAACCATCAAATAAACTTGTATAAATAGAAAAATGGAAGAGGAGGGTGAGGTGGCTCCATGTAGGATGCCACATCACTTCTCCTCAACTCCACATCACATGGTCAAACACCAACCAAAGCTCATAAATTGGTGGGTGAGAAAATGACAAGTTCTCCTTCCACACACAAACCATTAACCATACTCCAAAGGACAAAATTAAAATCTCATGTAAGAAGGTGCAATAATTTCACCTTTTTAGCCTCCAAATCACATAATGGGGCCTAATTTTGACCCCTTACCCCATAGGTATAGTTGGTAGATGAATTTAAGAGGTGTGGGACAAGCTTAACTTGTCCCACAAGCCTCCAAAATGGCCCTTAAGACAAAATCCGAGTTTGACATGAAAGGTTGAGTACACAACACTAAAACCAATAAAATCCTTTCAAATCCATAATAAAATCAAGGACAATCTACCAAAATTAAATACCCCTTGATCACATCCCAAATTACTCTAATTAACAAGATTAATTAGCTTAAATAGAGCACATTAACTAACAATAATAAAGTGAATCACATTATTATAATAAATTACATACTCACAAAATAATTAAAAGGAAAAGGGAAAAATAACACATCTACCCATGGTCACATTTGAGGCCACCCGCCAATAGGGACCTCATAGAAAAATTATCGAAAACCAACAACATGCACACAATATAATTTGTCAAGGTAACATGTTGCCAATACCCAAAATTCCTTCATTGTTGGTCTCCTATCCCCTTTTGTTTGTTGTGTTACAATTTCTGTAAAATCAAAACAATACCTCTTTGGTCTCATGGCCATATCAATGACATCAAAACAATAAATACATGTACATGTATCAATTCACATCATCAAATAACATAACTAAATCATCACTAAAATCAAGCAATTTCACCAATTGTTCACAATTTCAAAATATCTTAATTATATCATTTCATCGACAACAATGAGGTCACAAAACTAAAAAGAATGATAACCAGATCAATACCAAGTCAAGAACACAAATACTAATCAAACCAAGATCTATAAGATGAAAGAAATTTGCAAAAATAACTTTACATAAAACCTTTGCAAACAAATGATAAACAATATCATATATTATTATGGAACTCAATGAAATACAATGAGAATGTTCCTTACTTATATATGCAAGGAATAACAATCTAAGAACCAGTCAAGGTCATAGATCAAGCCATAAATCATGGAAAGAACTAGTCATCAAAGAACTAGTTAAGTCCATAGATTTATGAGAGAACTAGACATCAAGGATCTAGTCAATACCATAGATCAAGGAAAGAACTATTCAATACCATAGATCAAGGAAAGATATACCTAACAACTAGAAAATATCTCCTAATATCTAAATAAATAAAAGGAAATATCCACACACATAAGTGGGTGAGGATAAATACAATAAAGGTAAATAAAGTACCTAGGTGAACATGAGATAAGGTAAATACCTACTCTAACACCCCCCTCAAGTGAAGATAGGGGCCAAAATAGAAGTGGCATGTCCACAGTATGAGTCCCGAAACTAGGCCTAATGAGGTACTCATGTACAATATATCCATGAAGAAATATTGAACCAAAAGAAGGAAAGAATCCTAATAGAAGGAAAGAGAAAGAAGAAGAAGAATGAAGATGTTCTCATGAACACCCCCAAGAACAACTTTTGAAACCCCAAGCATTCCATGTAACTCAAGGTAGCGAGGTGATGTAAAAGGCTTCGTAAAGATGTCAGTAACTTGTTGTTGAGTCAGAATGTACTCAGGAAAATAACTCCATCCTTAATGTGTTGTGACAAACAAGAATATGTGTATCTCAATATGCTTGGTCCACTGGTGCTCAACCGGGTTGTGAAATGTGAATTTCACTTTGGTTGTCACACCAAAGTATAGTCGGTGAATCCTATGGGAATCCAAACTCTATCAATAATTGGTAAAGCCAAAGAATCTGCTGACTCAATGTAAATGTATTTCCTTGTGCTCTTCCTCTGAAGATGAAAGTGCAATAGCCTATTGCTTTTTACATGCCCAAGAAACTGGAGAAGAACCAAGATAGAAAAGATAGCTATAAGTGGAACATTTTTCATCAATAGAACCTACCTAATCTAAATCTATATACCCAACCAACTGAGTAGAACCCCTAGTGTAGTGTAGGCCAAAGTGGGAAGTGCCTTTTAAATAGAGCATAATCCTTTTAGCAGCCTGCTCAGTGACTACTATGAGGAGAATGTGCAAACCGAGATATAATCCCTACTGCAAATGAAATATCAAGGTGAGTATGGGTCAAGTACATGATACTCCCAACCAACTGCCTATACAATGTAGGATCACAAAGTGGTGTGGTACATGTAGAAGTAAGAGTAACTCTGGACTGAAAAGGAGATGGAATTGGCTTGCATAAGCCAAATCAAAGGCCTAAGAAGATCATGGGTGTAATTTTGCTTACTCAAATGAATCCTTGAATCTTTTAGAGAAATCTATAAACCAAGAAAATAATGTAATAGCCCAAGATCTATCATGTCAAACTATGTATAGAAAGTGTCCTCTGAATGTGGGAAGAAATATGCCAACAAGTACAAATCATCAACATACAAGACAAGTATCACAATATCCTCACCAACATGCTTGGAGATACAATGTATGATCGTGAGTGGCAACGAAAAAACCCAATAGATAGAATAAAATAATCCATCTTCTCATACCAATCTCGAGGGGCTTGTTTGAGTCCATAGAGAGACCTTCTTGAAGCCCAAAACAAGAGAAGAATCTTGAAAAAATCCAGCTAGATGCTCCATATATATTTCTCTTGTAGATCTATTATCTCATTTTAGTGATTTTAGCTAAAATTGAGATAACCATAGGAAAATTTTGGAAAAATCTCTTAAAATTCCCTTTGAAAGAGATTTTTAGGTTATCGGGTTTTCATTGCATGAAAACATGTTCCTTGCATACATCATGTCTCATGTTCCCTAAAACCCAAACCCGATTGCCTAAGTCCATTGTGTCGGTTTTTAAACTTCCAAGCATCGGAACATGCTTTGCCAAATGCATGTTTCATGTCGTTTGTTTCCTGAAATCTGAAACCCGAATTGAATCAAACCCTTTGTATTTGGTTTTCGGACACTCCAAGCATGATGACATGTCATTAATGTCCAGTTGTCTGGAAGTTGGCACACACGTCAAGTGAGGTGTAATTAATGTCAGGTTATTATAAATAGTTGGTTTTCCACATCATTTGTTACTTTGTTCATTTTTGTTGCGTTGGATTTCCATTTATGCTTCTTCCACCTCCAAACCCGATCGAGCTTCCCGATCAATTTTTCCATCCATCTTTGATCATTTTTCAAGCTTGTTGAAGGTACTCTTCTCTTCTTTCTATTTTGAAGCTTTTTGGGTTATTTATGAGGTGTTTGTTTGGGGTTTCCATTTCATTTCCTCCTCCATTACTTGGTTTAGGGTTTTGGGTCATTTTCCTTGATTCTTGTCTTTTTCCCATATGGGTTCTTGTTTGAAATTCACCCCTAGGTTATTTACTTATTTTTCATAGGTTGTACCCTATAGTTTTCAAAAGAGTCTGAAATTCCTAAGTGATCACGAGGCGGGAATTTCTCATATCCTAACATGTCAGAAACCTGATATATTTGTTTCAGGTTTTGCATGGTGTTTAACATCTCACTTTTTCCACCTTGTTTCAGGTTTTTCCAGGTGTTCGACATCCATCAAGATCTCGTAGTGTGTCGATTTTCTATCTACTCGACATCCTCCAGGTTCCGCCATGTGTGTCGGGTTTTCATCGATTCTCAACATGTCCTAGTTTCAGACATACACTCCATTATGTCGAGTTTCCTAAGGTGTTTTGCAAGTCTTACAAGCTGAATAGTGTGGCGGGTCTATGCAAATTTTCCAAAAACTTTCAATCCTAATTTCCCTTCCATAAATCATCAAGGCATTTCTTCTTCGAGACTCCTCATGTCGGACCCCGACCAATCTAAGGATAAGTCAGATAGGACAGGAAAGATGAAGTATAAGTATCAAAAGATGGAGTCTTCTTCTTACATAAGCTTGCAATTATGACATTTGGGACATGAGCTCGACAATATATGATATGGATGACTTCGGAACACAATTGAGGATTCTTCTCATAATTCTTGGATGAAGTCGATAGGTAGCCGATAGTGGTCTCCTCTTACATCAGGATTTCAAATATCAGCTCAATGCCCTAAATTCATCCTAGCCTGCACTTCCAACTATGACTCAACCTCCCACTCAATAAGAAATCAAGCAGGAGAGTCTATAGTGAAATTGGATGGAGGTTACTTTGATCAACTTCTAGAGTTGCCCGAATTTGTGGAATATGTTGATTTAAACCTTCAATCAGCACAAAAGGACTAGGAAAGAGATCAAGAAGATTGCATCAAGCATGTAAATAAGAATTTCTTGATCAAGCATAAGTCATTCATTTCTAGGTTTCCCAAGTTGGTCCCTATAAGTGATTTCATTCTCGAAATCAGTGATATCTTCACCCTGCTGAGTCGATTATTTTGACTCCCAAAGTCTAGAGATTTCCAAGGATGGATGTATCAGTTCATGGTTGTCATAAATAATAATGACCAAAGGATTGATTGGGGCAGCCTAATAAGTGACGAGATAGACTCCCAAATGAAGATAGTCTTGTCTACCGACAATTTCTATATGATGTCATATGTCACCTATGCAGCAGTAGGCATGAGAAATTACCTAGGGATAGATGCGAAGGGATACTGGGAAATGAAACATATATTGGTAATTCCCTTAGCTAACAATAAAAGGGTCTGAAGATCAATATAGAAGAGTGAATGATGCCTTCTTCTATGAAAACATTTATAGGTTGAATCTTGATCTAAGGAAAAGAAGAGTTTCTGATGAAGCATTGGCCAAGTGTCATAATGGGGTTGCATATTCTTGCAATTCAATAATTCTCACCTATCTTCGGGGTAAATTTCAATGGTAACCATTTCCATTTTCCCGTGTTCCCAAGTGACAAACTTATCCTTATGGAGTTAGTTAGAAAATTGTTGGATTTTCACAAATTCCAACAAAGCAGACACAAAGTTGTCGTCTCCTTCCCTATTTCCATTGGAAGGTATACATGCTCTATAGTGTTTAAGGCCAAGAACATGGTGCATGATCTTTAGAACAAATTAAAGAAACATATGAAGCTCGAGGAGGGATTTGACTTTCGAGGAGTCCTCAAGTCATATGGAACCTTGTATCTGCATGTGCCCAATTTGTGGAAGACAAAGGACATGAAGTTTCCATCCGAAGAAAGGAAAAGAATAGAATGATGCTTGAAGAAATTCAAATGTTAGATCTAGCTGATATCCTAGAAGGCATTGTGCACAATGAAAGTGTCTTGGACACTATGTATGAATAGTCGAATGGAGACCAACACGGAATCCTGCAGCCATCGATTGGTCCATTTCTCAAAAAGCTTCTATCACTGAAAGAGATGCTCGATTCTTGTCTGTACATCTTAGGGCATGGCTCATTTCTTAGGGAATGAGTTATAAGGAAAAGAAATTTTCGAAGATAGCCACTTTAGAGGCGAGACCCTCCAAGGGAGAGAGGGAAAAGGATAAAATCCCTCCCAAGAGGTAAATAAAATTTAAGTTTGTCAAAAAAGGAGAAAATCAAGGAGCCACATCATCTACCACTCCTTCACAAACAATTGAGATACTAGATTCACCTCCTCCACCAGAACAAGGAAAACTTCCTTCAAAAGATGAGGTTAGTCAACCTCTCATTTCTCCTTTTGTTGATTTCTCATCAGAGGTAAGTCTCTCTCTTTCTTCTCAAACTTTGACTTCAGAATCCTTACCTCCTCCTTTCCAATCTTTCTCACCTCATATTTATTCGCCACTTTCATCAGCCATGGCCAGCATCTTCTCCAACCTCTCACCTCTCTCTACTGGACCTAAGATGACCATAGATATGCCTCCTCCTTTTGTACCTTCATTCACTGAGTCTATCCCCACATACACCACACTTGCAGTCATCACTACTCTGTAAGTAAACCTTCCTCCACCTATAGATGTAACCATAACACCTCGATAGGGGAAACTTCTTCCACTATACCTCAATGGTTAGTTGATCAGACCCCAAGGAAGAGGAAGGTGGTAGTTCCTCTACCATCCTTTGAATTTAGTTCCCTCAAGGTCTCTTCTACCAAATCTTCCAAGAAACCCAAAATGGTTTAAAGGGTTTCAGTGGATGCCTCAGGGCATAAGTTTACAGAGATTTCCACTCTTGCGTGGCCAAAAAAACTAAGGAGGATATAATGGTCACTAATTATTAGATCACAAGGGTTGATCTGGGAAAGGTAACAATAGAAGGAGCACAATAGATGTGCGCAGGATGCCATGAACGTGTTGTGCTAGAAGTTGAAGGAAATGAAGGTGAGAAGAGATGAGATAAAGGAGAAAGTTGAACAGTTGACGAAGGTATTACTCAAGCTCTCAAAGCCTTCTCAGTCAACACCATCATCTCCTACCCCTACTCCTATCAGGTTTGATTTCTCATCAGTACCTATGATTGAAAATATCAATGAGAAGGGGAGAATGGTTGATGAATGGATTCAGAGGATACTCCTACAAGGAAGAAAGGTCATTGATGACACAGTGGAGGTTTATAAATCCTTGGAGGAGATAAAGAAGGATGGAAAAAAATGGATGATGAATTTTCACAAGAATTCAGGAACCTCGAGTTAACTTTTGAGGCTCTCAATGCACTGAAATAGGTTCCATCCTGCATCTTGATGGAAGAAGGAATCATTCCACATGGGGATAATCATTTCCAGCTAACCAAAGCCATCAAATTCAGGATAAAGATTCTCGGTGAAGATTAAAACAAGTTGAGAGAATCTAGAGATCAATTGGTTGATGCCACAAATGACATAGAAGAGGAGTTGTCTAGGATCTTCACCAAGGTGTTGGATGAAAGCTCAAATATTCTACCTGCTGATGACTTCTATAAAAAAATCCAAGAATCAATCCAGAATGAACCAACTTCCATCTTCAATCTAACAACCATTGATAAGTTCATAAGGATTGAGAATGTTTTGGAATCATTAAGGAAACTTAATAAGAGATTGAAGAAACTTCCTGGAAATGCAAGTGACACTTAGGAAACTTTCGAGGTTTTGAGCGACCATTCCATTGCACCAGATGAAGTTGAGATGCAGGGAATAATCCAAAAGTTCCAGGAATTTTGAGACAAGCAGGCTTCACTAGAGGAAGACAAGGACGACGAAATAGAATAAGCATAATGTTTCATGTCATTTCCATCCAGAGATTGACATGTCTTTTTCATTTTCATTTTGTCACATAGGAAGAAAATTTTGACTTTTCTCCTACATGAGAGTTAAACAAAATAGGATTCTTTTTAAATGACTATTTTATTATATTTATGCTATCTTCTCTCTTCTCTTTCTATTATAAATAAGGGATGTTTGTGCATTCCAAGAGAGGGAGATTTTCATAATATTGAGAGTTATTGTGAAGTAGGAGAAAAACTTTGTATTTTCTTTTTAATCATCGAGGAATAGAAACATGTGTTATTTTGCAAACTTTGTGTTGTGGGATTCATCTATCTTGAGAGATTGTTCTTACGTACAAGATCTTAAGCTATTCTTTGTTTAGTGTTCTTGATTATTTTAATCATTTCAAATATTACACCCATTATCTAAAACTCGTATAAGTATTTCTTGATCTGTGTTTACTTGAAAGAAAATATGTTCCTCTCATTCCCTTCCCACTCTATTTCATTTATAATAGTTTCCTTTCTAATCCATTCTATTTCTAAAACTGTAACATCTCCATCTCATGTTGATATGGATTTTGGGATTGTATCCCAACCCCAATGGTTAGAATAGCATGAATATTATACATATTATTTATGTTGTGTTTTAGATTAGTAATAAATAGGCTTCGTCACTTGTCTTTGAGGAAGAGATTTGATCCCTGTGCACTATGGTTGAGCCTCATATTTTGGCCTGACAAAATATTCAACCAACAAGATATTTGTGTAAGAAGGCACTCTTCACATCCATCTGGTATATGGGCCACCCCTGATGCAGCAATAAGCAAGTACAAGGCGTACAAAATCTATCTTGGCAACGGGTGCATAAGTCTCAGAGTAATCAATACCTTCAACTTGTGAAAAACCCTTTACAACAAGATGATCCTTATACTTGTCAATGGACCCATCAACTACATATTTGGTTTGGTATACCCACTTACACCTAACCATATTTCTTCCTTTAGGAAGAGAACCAAATCCCAAGTATGATTCTTCATCAAAGAAGAATACTCATCTTTCATCGCATCATCCTACTCCATATCCCATAAGCCTTTGAAAAATACATGGATCCTCGTAAATTTCCACACAAAATTCCATAACCTTTAGAATATTTTTGATGATTCCTAGGGTGGAAGATCATGTATGAAAGGTTTTTCCTCAAAACATAGTACGATCCCACTTAGGCATAATTACAACATCGGGGAATAAGATCCTCAATGGTATATATAACCTCCTCATCAATCTCCTCAAAGAAAGTATCCTCAAGATGAGATGAAGAAGATTAATAATCATGAGGAGTGAATCACTCATCAAATTGAATATGTGTTCGAAAATAACATCATGTATATCGGATCTAAAAATTCGATGATAAGGTCTCATGTCCTCACAATACCCTACAAAGATCAAGGGTTTACTCTTCTTATCCAAATCTTTCCTTTTCTTCTTTAGCACAAAGGCCCAAGCATGGCTCCCAAAGACTCAAAAAAATGAGACATTTGGCTTAGTGTTGGACCAAGATTCCTCTAGAGTCAAATGCTCAAGTGCTTTGTGTGGTGTGCGATTTTGAATGTAGTTAGCACAATTAACTATTCCCAATATATAGGAGGTAAATCTCTAGAATGCATCATACAGTTAGCCATTTCCTTCAAAGTTCTATTCTTCCATTCTGCTAAGCCATTCTGTTGTGGAGTATGAGGAACATAATGCTGGTGAATAATGCCTTGAGTTGCAAAAAGTCGAAAAACTCATTGCTGAAGTACTCCCCCCATTATCAGTACGAAGGTTCTTTATGCAACTAGAAGATTTTTTCTCGACCAAAGCCTTAAATACTTTGAAAAAACATCACTTTTGTACTTGAGAAAATAAACCCGAGTATGCCTCGAGAAATTATCAATAAATGTAAGTGCATACTTAGCTCCATTGATAGATGGGGTAGGAATAACCATCAAGTCACTATGCACAAGCTCAAGTGGTGAAGAAGCTCTCTTAGACAAATTCTTAGGAAAAGGATCTTGGTGTTGTTTCCTAATGCACTACCTTGAAAAACTCCTCAAGTCAAAAAAATCTAGGAAGGCCATCTACCATACCATGAGTGCTCAATTCCTTCAAATATTTATAATTGAGATGTCTAAATATTTTATGCCAAAGCTTACTCTCTGAATCTGCATGAGAAACCAACCCTATCCCTATAGAAGAAGTGTCATCAAAACCCTCAAAGTTATATAGTCTAGAACTATGATCAACAATACCCCGAAAACCAAGTGAATGAGGCTCCAACAAAGTTCATACTTTCACTCCATGTGGTGTAAAATTCATTGTTTTTCCTTGACTGAATAAAAATTTGATATACTGAAAGCAAATTTGTAGTGATGTTAGGAACATATAGTGCATCTTGGATACTACCACCATCAAGTTGTATATCACCTTTTCCTTTAACAAAAGAAACGAAGAATCTCCAAGCCTCAATTTTGGAAGTAGAACTCAAACCTAGAGAAACAAAAGACTCCATGGAAGAATTCATGTGATGAGAAGCACCATAATCTATAACCCAACTATCTCAAGTGGTGACTAGGATCTCCCAACAACATTAGGTGCATTTCCATGTTGATTAGAATGAGGTGGCATGGATATCAAAATTTTTGTTTCTTGATTGTATCCTCTAAGGCTTGCATTCACTTATAAAACATATGTTCTTCATGATTACTACCCCCACAAAAAGAGCATGAATGGCTAGAATTATTCTTGGCTTTAGAAGACTATTTTTTCTTTGGGTTTAGGAGTATTTTGAGATGGAGAAGGTGTGGATTTGGTTTTATTGTTTGGTTTTCCCTTTCCCTTAGGATTAGATGCAACTAATACCTTTTGAGAGGTGGAAGACTTAAGGTGAGACAATTTGGATTCTTCCTAGTAAGTATTTCACAAAATGTTTCTAAGTTACGATTTTGAATGTGTCACCTAAGGCATCCATGCTAGAGAAAAAGGTAGAAGAAAATTTATAGAAAGATTCTCTCAACATCACAATCAAAAATAACACAATAATAATTCTCTGATTAATCAATTGATTCAGATTACATATATACGAATATGCATTCCTAAAAACAAGGAGGTTGTTCAACAACACTCCCAAAATCTCTCTCTCAACACCTATATACGTGAGTTATTAAAACTCACCCAAACTAATATTGTTATATGATTTGTTTATCAAAAACTCACATTAACATTTACATCACCCATATATATTTACCTCTAAGTAAATATTCAATCATAAATATTAATGGAGCACTAAATAAATATTTCCTAACATTCCCCCTTAGTGCGAACATGGGAAAACCTTGCCTTATACTTGCACCTACTCATGATCTGGTGATTTTCACAGGATGATCACAAACCTCAAGGATGGTTTTACAAATGGTTGACCAAAACCGAGAATGGTGGTTTGCACGGTTTACCACAAACCACAAAGTGATGGTTTTGCGAATGGATTAAACAACCAAGAATGGTGGTTTTGCTATCGGTTTACCACAAACCACAAATGAAGGTTTTCAAGTGGTTTACCTACTGACCACATCATGATATGCAAAGTACTATTCTTAGCCCTCATCACATCTCACTGGCTAACATAGGAAATTTTGTTGAAATCTCACACACTTTCATACATACATACAAGGAAAAATTGACATAATGGAAATGGAACATTGGATCATGTTCCCCCCCTCAATGTGAAATTTCCACTTATTCAATCATGAACACTGCAAATAGGAACACTGATACTGGAACTCTAAAACATGACAAGAAGCACACGACACAAGCTGAAAGCAAATACACCACAAAAATGTCACCAAACCATCTCATGCGGCCCCATTGTTTGTGGTGATGAGAGAGGTCGCTTAATGACCTCCAACCTCCATTTTCCTCCATCCTCCAATTTCATGCTGCTAGTTCAGCTGGATGTGATCACGAAGCTCAAAATACCTTCAATAATTTGGACGTCGCGTACAAGCGAAAATGCGTCCAAAATTGAAATGCGGGCAATTTTTATTTTATTTTTCAGACTTAATACAATGACACAACTTTTTGACGACAATAAAAAAAAAGACAAAAAACAAATATCCTAAAATCACCTATTTAACTTTTACAACTTCGACAAGAGGACACAACTAAAATTTTAAAAAGTAATAAAATGAGATTACTTTTTAAAAATGAATCTTTTACATGACTTTGATTCTTTTAACGACAAATGTATTGAATAACTAATGACTCTTCCTCAATATAACACGAGACTTTAGATAATAACTCACAAATAGAAAATAACATAGACAAACACTTTAGACTATCAAAACTATTGTAAACTCAACTTACTTTATGACTCGAATATGCTCCTTGATACACATAGAAGTACGCATGACATATATGCATGGAGAAGTTGATCGCTATGGAAACACATATCAAGGTGATTGAACAGGTTTAAAACACGTCAGATGCCTCATTGGAGATGAGCTAGTTTTATGAACTGAGCTACCCCTTTCCATGCGTTGAGCCACGTACCAGGAATTAGTGGAAAACTGTAAGTTGTCAATGAGGAGGATCAAGACGGCATGCATTTGGATGTAGATAGAACTTTTCCTTTCAACAGCTTTCACATTGAATATTTCAAGAGACTTTTCTACCATTCATACCAAACACATCCACCCCATCCACATTCAAATTGATTCTGCTCAAAGAGAACCTGATACAGATGATAGCCGATATGTATAGGTGGATAACAAACAATGAATGCCCATAGGTATGGTAATTTTATACACCCTGCACTATAATTTGACCTCAATGCATTAATGTCGTGGGTGATGCATGAAGGAGATCACTTCTTTCCAGGATTAGACGCATTTATAGTATCCAGATCGGATCAGAAGAAGGCACGAACATAGCAGAATAATGCTCGTGTGATGGGCGGTTTCAATAGTGTATATATCTACCTCCTCATCGGATATTAGACAAGCTTTAGCAGAAGAGTTTGACACTTAATTTTCTTAGCTAGATCTTCATACAATATTTTATTCTTGATACGGGCACTCACGAGAAAGATAATCTGTTTCTCACATGGATTACTTAAAAATAAAATAGATCCTGGTTTTCAATGAATAAGATCTTAACTAACATGAAAGTTACTACAAAAACTAACAGAAACTCTTTACAAATTTGATTTCTCGCATAACCAAGGGGCAGTATAAGAGATGGTTGCCCTTAAAAATTGCTACAACATCACAGGTGCAAGGTTAAAGACTGCTCTGATACCACATATAGAGCAAGATTCAGGCTATCACAACAAAATAACACAATAATAATTCTCTGATTAATCAATTGATTCGGATTACACATATATAGGAATATGCATTCCTAAAAACAAGGAGGTTGTTCAACAACACTCCCACAAATCTCTCTCTCAACACCTATATACGTGAGTTATTAAAACTCACCCAAACTAATATTGTTATATGAGTTGTTTATCAAACAACTCACATTAACATTTACATCACCCATATATATTTACCTTTAAGTAAATATTCAATCATAAATATTAATGGAGCACTAAATAAATATTTCCCAACAAAATTTTGAATGGTCCTCTCAACTTGGATAGAATCAAGTAAACACACTCTTTATCTTTCTTATCTCTTCCACTCCCCTTCAACTCGTGTCAAAAATATCTTGAACTTGGTAAGATAATGTATAATTGTTGGAAAATATTCGGGATTAAGAGAGGTGATCTCAATGTCAAGTTTCATGGCTCTCATATGATCCACCTTACCAAATAAATCCTCCAATCTCTCCCAAATTTTGAAAGGAGAGTCACATTTTCCAAATGAAATAAAATACTAGCACTTACATAAGTTCCTATCAAACCCATACACTCAATAAATTTACACTGGTACTAAAATTTCTCATATTCTCTAGTGAACATTGGTTGTTCTAAAGAAGTTAAAGCCCATAATCCTTTCCACTTAATTATTGTTTCCATTCTTGGTTTCCATGTGTGGTAATTATGTGTTCTTAATGGCTCAACATGATCTAATGCATAAGTAGATGCCATCCTAAAAAAATCACCAAAATAAATGTAGGAACCAAGCAATGCAATAATACCCTCCAATTTTGGCACTTTATAATTATAGTGTGATTATCAAAATAAATATTTCCAATTACCTAGTGATTCCATAGAATATTTCCAAGAACTAGTCAATACAATAGATCAAGGAAAGAACTATACCTAAAAACTAGATAATATCCCCTAATATCTAAATAAATAAAGGAAATATCCACACACATAAGTGGGTGAGGATAAATACAATAAAGGTAAATAAATTACCTAGGTGAACATGAGCTAAGTTAAATACATACTCTAACTAAAAATGACTAGATCGTCTAAAAAAATCTATGTAGCAAAATTCTATATGTCGGTACATATAAAAAAGTAGTAACTCTAGATCATCATCATTATTGAAATGTCAATCCATGCATATAATCCACACTATGAGTCACCACATATCCATAATCAAAATATCTATAATGTCTAACAAAATACTAATCAAATATAATAATGTCCATCTATCAATGTCTACTGATCAAATATGATAACAAAGTCCATGCCTACAATCCAAAGTAAGAAAAACCATAGTAAGATCAATGTCGAGGAGAAACTTGGGCACTACATCCCCATCCCCTTAGACTCGTGTTGATGCAAAATCACAACACCCCCGAATGGCCTTGGATTTGAGTGGGGCATTCGGTGTGACTTGCATAACATTGGACCATATCTCAAGTTGTGGGACTTGCGAACTTGAGATGGACCTCGAGAGAAGGCTGGATCCTGCTCCTAAACTACCTACCACAAGCTATTCTAGTGAAGGAAAACTATCTAATCCTAATCTAATCTTCCAAGGGACTAGGGAGAGAGAGTGCATAAAAATTAATCCTACACTAAAATGGTGATACACTAGAAAAGGAGGTTATTCGTCACAATCTTAAACCGTAAGTGGAGAGGGGTGAGCAATGGAGAGGATGGACACATGCATCATAGACCAAAGATATAATTCACATAGAACACCACTTCAAACCCATTAAACACAACTCTCAAAACCTGTAATAGACATCAGAAGTATGCATAGTATACCCTGTAATGATGAGAGGCGAGAAAATATAATAAAATAAGAAAGGATGGACAAAATGCATCACAAAATAGATTTTATTGCTCCAAGAGTTCACATGGTACATCATCAGTGGGCAAGAGGCAAGAAAATTCCATTATAGAGCCAAGAGAGGAGGCTTAGACTCCACATTCTACCCTAAGGAAGAAAAGATGACCAACCTTTAGAAAAATGCCCCTCCTTTACAATATATAGAAGAATAAGAGAGAGAGGGAGAGGGAAAATTCAAACCCTGCTCCAACCACCCCTACAAGAGCATTGAATCCAACCACTCCAACCACCTTAGAAATCATTAAAATCCATCTAACAATGATGGGCTTCTTCACCCAGAACCATGCCCCCATGTGCAGTTCCTTGTTGGGCAAGAAAGGGGGTCTTTCCTTTATTATGGCGATGGGTCAAAGACTTGACAACTTTGAAAATGGCAAACTAAAACATGATGGTGGTAGGTGAGAAGCTCACACTGAGAGCTTTCCAAAACATCCTCTCCCACTCAAATCTGAGTTCTCGGTCGAAAGATATGGTCGTCCTGGGCATTAGGTCTTTGAAGTTTGGAGTCTATTCACATACAGAGATCCACATGGCAGCCCCACACGTCTTAAGATTTTACCCCCTCATCTCACTCTTGTAGTTGTGCTGAAATGACATGTGGTGCCATCCATGGGCTTTATCTATTTCATTTGTTCTACCTAAGCCCTCATTGTTGCGGAGACGTTGTGCCTGACATGAGACACATGGAGGGCTTCAGCGCACATTTGGGACCTATTTTTGATTCACCTCCGAAAAGCACCGAAGAAACATGGGGCTTTCTACTGAGTTCTCCTTTCCTTAGCCAATTGAATGGTGGTTCTTCCCCATTTTTGAGTTCTCGCCATGCGCGAGCCTCGCGCGCTTGTTTAGGGACCGCCTCTTGATTTTAACTATTGAAGTTGTGCTAAAATAACGCATGGAGGCTTCCTTCGTCTGCCTCCTAAGCTTGGAATTTTCAACAGATGATGTCCATTTTCAGACCTAGGACATGTGGAGGGCTAGTGCTCATTTGGGAACCCTGCTCCATATTTTTCCTTTAAAATTATGCAAACGAGGCACATGGAGGCTTCACTGGCCCTATTATACTTACCGATTCTAGCCTACTACCCTTTTTGGCCTCGACTTACATGGTAGGATGGCACACATTTGGGACCTACCTCTCGGATGTTACCTTTGAAGTTGTGCTTGAGATGACGTGGAGGATTCCACGTCTTGAATTTTTAATGGCCAATTCTGTCCCCCTTTTCTAATTCTTACCACGTGGTGAGTTGGCGCTTGTCATGGACCTTTGTTTGGACCCCGACCCTTTGAGATGTGCCATTGGGACACGTGGAGGCTTCCACTTTCTCTTCCATACTTAGCTGATTTAGGGCCTCAAGTGAACATTGCCTCGTTGGGTTTTCTAACCATGTGGAGGATTCTACTAACCCTATTTTTGGCTCTCTAAGTCAATTCGTGTGTGAAGTCCAAAAACTTTGAGTCTTTCTCCAATTTTTCCTATTGAGCCTCTAGTTTCCTTTGTGTCATTCAGCCTCATATTTGACCCTTTTCTTGAATTTTCAAGACCTCCCTTCCCTTGGTTGTTGGATCTAAACTGTGGACTTTGTATGATTGAACCGTCCCTCGATTATCTCTTATGTGCAGGGTCATGTTTGACCAATTTTTCCTAGGGGAAAATTGGATAACAATTTGGCGACTCACGGGGACATCTACCTACTAGATGAAGAGATCAGTGGCTTGGTTGCATCCATTGGGCATGGAGTCATGAATGATATCCTGGTATGATCTAGTCCCCTTTCAAACTCGAGCTCGAACTACTCATGCTTTTCATGTTATGACCCTTGAACCCGCCTCATTGTCCACACTCTAAATTTTTTCAAGAAAATCATGGAGATGAGGTTTTGAGAGTAGAAAATTGTATTGACCTGGGGCTTTCACCTATCCCTAAATGGACTACTACAACGTTCACCTTTCTCAGGTACGTGAATTACATAACTACCATGATACAACCTCGGAACATGGCAAAAAAAAACAAACACTTTGCTATGTACAAAAAAATTAAAATCATACATATCTCAAGTGGGATATGCAGAGTGTGCAAAGGCACTTCTTCTACTGAAAGAAAATACTCCTACTCCTACACTAACCCTAACAAAGAAAATCTAAACAAATCCTACTACAGGTAGGGAGAAATAGCTTCCTTTCTCAAAAAATGTGGCCATGTATATGATTTGGCACTAAACATGGCTCTTATTATGAGTGAGAAACTGACAAGAGGTCGATCCTCCACCCAAATCATCAAGGTATCAACATCAATCAAAAATACCTCCTCAAGCTGATTGACATTGGACTCCTGGAGGTGTTGATGGTGACCCTTGGTGCTTTGATACTCATCCTCATGCCCTAGAGTGGGCATGACTAGTTTTTGCTTCTCCCTTGGCTCCAATGAAGCCAAGTACCTTATAGGGCATGGTCTGATCCGATGGATGTGCCCATGCTCTTAAAATTCAACTCCAAGAATGGAGTCTTCCTACGGACCTTCTTGGGTGAATGATGTGGGAGAGATGGGATCCTCATTTCCTTTTCCTTCCTCTCCTGAGAAGAACATGGAAGATTATGATCCTCCAACCTTTGTTCCAGAGGGTTGTCATGAGATGCAGGTGTTGTGATTAGATGCTCTCCTCCATGGCAATGGACTCATGTGCTTGGAAGGTGGATGATGGAGGAGAAAATGATGTGATCTCCTCAAGATCCTCTCCATCAAAGCACTCCTCCAAGTTAGACAGATAATCTACCTCCTCATTGTCCTACTTGCGTGCTCGACCTCCTCCATGGTGTCCTTCGGATCTATGATTTTCTCACCATGGTTCCCCTCATCTTCAAACATGAAGTTTGAAATCTCAAACTCTTCTTCGACATCAAATCTTGAAGGGGATGAAGTGGGAGGAATAACTGAAGGTTCTTCTGTGGCCTACTCTGCACTTGAAGCTTCTAGAACCGTATGGTCCTCCTCCATCATGGGTTCATCAATCAAATCAGGCCCTTCAAATGAAAGCAAAAAATATTCAATAATGCTTTCTTCATTAAGTGGCCTCAACTCTGATTTGATCTCCTCTAGTTTCTCCTCTTCAATGGGACTTGGAGCTGGTTGTTCTTCCCTCACTTGTGCTACAAGCTGAAGCTTCCACCACTTGTGGTCTAACCTCGGCCTCCTCCATAGGCTTAACCAACAAGGGAATCTTTTTAATCCAAATCTAAGAGCCAAGCTCACTAAGCTTTTGATCATTTCTTCTTTTGTTGGCTCTTCTTCTTGTTTGGTTTTTTGAGTCTCTTCCCGACATGGGCTCGGGAAAGTAGGAGGAGTGGTGGGTGGGGTCTCCACTAGTTGTTTCCTTATTTGTGGTGGAGGGGAAGGCATTGCTTTTGATCTTATGGAGGGGACTTGGGTTTAGAAGGGAAAAGGGAAGAAGAAATGAGATGAGATGGAAGACTAGGGGATGGAGAAGGGAAATCAACACTTGGGGTAGCAGATGGGAAGCTTGGAAATTGAAGCTCCGGTTGAGATGGTGTTATTTGGGGAATGGAGAGAAAATTACCAAATGATGGTGTAGGACTTACCCATTGACAAGGTCTCTCGACACCAAGTTCGTAGGCCTCTATCTCCTCGGTCCATTGTGCAAGTTGGGGTAACATCTCAACCATGAAGTCAAGATTCTCCTACAAATTGTAATGTCTTGAAAAGGGCCTTCCCATGGACAAGATTCCCTACAACCAACCTAAAATATTTCATCTGTTGTAACCCTTGAATGCACCATGTCAGCCTCCATTCTTTGAATCTTCTCTAGATATTAGATTATCCACATAATTGTCACCATCATATGCATACCCTTGCTCTTGATAAGCTCCATGGCCAAAATGGTTTTGACACTACTCATATGGGTAAGCATAATGGTTTGAATCTAATCATAATGCTGATCTGGAGGATTTGGGAAATACATTGGAGAGTGAATGCACTGCTGCTACAAGTGTGAGTTCCAAGATGGAAATGAAGTCATGATTACACAACTTCATGGAATGGAAGAAAATGAAAGATATGGAAAGAAGAATGGATGAAAATGGATGGGAGAAAATTCCACAACTCAGAGAATGGGTTTTTGACCAAATGGAGTCACCGATGTGCTTAAAAGTTCCTCCAAAGGCTGAAATATTCACCAAGAGCACATCAAACTTGATGAAGTGAAGTGGTAAGGTGATTCAAACTTGTCCCATCGGCGTGCCAAAATTGTTAAGTGTGGTCACATGGTGGATTAAGATTTTATATTGATAATGAGAAACACCTCGGAAAGATGAGAAAATCTAACTTCAATGTCCCACCCATCGGGCGTGCCAAAATTGTTGATGCAAAATCAAAGCACCCTCGAATGGCCTCGGATCTGAGTGGGGAATTCAGTGTGATTTGTATAACATTGGACCATCTCTCAATCTGTGGAACTTGTGAACTTGAGATGGATCTCCAAAAAGGTGGCTCGCTCCTAAACTACCTCGCTACAAGCTATTCTAGTGCAGGAAAACTATCTAATCCTAATCTAACCTTCCAAGGGACCATGGAGAGAGAGTGCATGAAAAAAAACCTACACTAAAGCGGTGATACACCAAAAAGGAGGTTGTTGGTCAAAATCTCAGCTACATGAAGTGGAGAGAGGTGAGCAATGGAGATGATGGAAAAATGCATCATAGACCAAAGATAAAATTCACATAGAACACCACTTCAAACCCATTAAACACGGCTCTCAAAACCTATAATAGACATCAAAAGTATGCATAGTATACCCTACAATGATGAGAGGTGAGAAGAGACAATAAAATAAGAAAGGATGGAAAAAATACATCATGAAACAAATTTTATTTCTCCAAGAGTTCACATGGTACATCATCAGTGGGCAAGAGGCAAGAAAATGCCATTACAGAGCCAAGAGAGGAGGCTTAGACTCCACATTCTACCCTAAGGAAGAAAGAGAGGGGGGAGGAGGGAAAAGATGACCAACCTTTAGAAAAATGCCCCTCCTTTACAATATATAGAAGAATAAGAGAAGGAGAGAGGGAAAATTTGAACTCTGCTCCAACCACCCTACAAGAGCATTGAATCTAACCACTCTAACCACCCTAGAAAGCATTAAAATCCATTTGTAACACCGATGGTATTTTCTGCAAAACCATGCCCCCATATGTGGTTCCTTATTTTGAAAGAAAGGGGATTTGTCCTTCATTATGGCGATGGGTGAGAGACTTGAAAACCTCAAAATGGTGGACCAAAACATGATGGTGGCAGTGAGAAGCTAATGCTTTGAGAGCTTTCAAAACATCCTCTCCCACTCAAATATGAGTTCCCGGTCAAAAAGAGATGGTCATCTCAAGGTCTTTGGGGTTTGATTCTATTCACACATATCCACGTGGTGGCCCCACGCATCTTAAGATTTCACCCCTTCCTCTCTCTCTCTCTTGTAGTTATGCCGAAATGACACGTGGCACCATTCGCAGGCCTACTCTATTTTATTTGCTTCCCTAATCCCCTCTTGGTTGTGGAGACATTGTGCTCGACTTGAGACACGTGGAGGGTTGGTGCACGTTTTGGACTTGATTTTGGATTCACCTCGAAAGAGCACCAAAGGGAGATATGGGGATTTCCATTGGTTCTCCTTTCCTTATCCGATTCAATGGTTCCTTTTTTACTTCTAGCCATGTGGCAAGCTTGCGCTTGTTTGGGGACCGTGTCTAGATTTTAACTTTGAAGTTACACAATCGATGCGTGGAGGCTTCCTTCATCTTGTTGAGCTTGGACTTTTCAATGTTCGGTGTCCCCTTTTCTAACTTTGGGACATGTGGAGGAAGGTGCTCATTTGGGAACCCACTCTAGATGTTTCCTTTAAAGTTACGCGGATGAGGCATGTGGAGGCTTCCGCTAACCTTGTTGTATGTAGCTGATTTGAGCTTGTTTCCTTTCTCAGTCCCTGATTATGTGAAGGGTTAGCACACATTTGGGAGCTACATCTGGATTTTACCTTTGAAATTATGTTGAGTTAACACGTGGAGGCTTCCGTTGGTCTGAATTTTCAATGGCCGGCTTTTTCCCCTTTTCTCGACTTTGACCACGTGGTGAGCTACCACTTCTCCATGGAGACTAACCCTTGAGATGTGCCATTGGGATGCGTGGAGGCTTCCGTTGGCTCTTCCATACTTAATCGATATAGGGCCTCGAGTGAAATTACCTCATCGGGTTCGACCATGTGGAGGCTTCGCTAACCCTATTGTTGGCTCTAAGTTGGCTCGTTTGTGAAGTCCAAAAACTTTGAGTCTTTCTCAGATTTTTCCTATTGAGCCTTTGGTTTCCTTTGTGTCGTTCACCTCATATTTGACCCTGCTCTTCACTTTTCAGCCCACTGCCCCTTGGTTGTTGGATCTAAATTATGGGCTCACATGACTAAACCATCTCCTCGATTATCTCCTATACGTCAGGGTCATGTTTGACAAATTTTTCCTAGGGGAAATTGGATAACAACTTGACTTCCTCCTAGAAGTCATTGAACAAGTGTGGGAACTATGCTCTCAAAGGTGTGGTGTCTTCCCATGTAGTTATTGACTCATCATATCAATCCCACTAGACGTACACACTGATCAATCACTCATCCTTAAAGGCCAAGGGTCATATGCTCTAAAATGAGCACGAGCTCCACCATCACCTACCCCTACTCCCGAACCTACACGCAATCCAATTCAATACATGGGAAGGATCTGGAATGTATATCATAAGAACAAAAACATGAAACACATCGTGGATGTGAGACAAACTAGGTGATAAGGCTAGATGGTAGTCTAAGGACCAATCCACTCCGGGATCTCAAAGGGGCCTAAAATCTAGGAGCAAGCTTATAGCCTTTTCTGTAATGGATAGAGATCTTATGAGGCATGACACAAAGAATCACCTTCATTCACACCTAAAATTCTGGTCAACTCTCCTTTGATCTCGAATACTTATTTTGCCTATCTTGAGCCTCCTGCAATCTTTGTCTAATCATGATAACTTGTTGCTCCATATCTTGTAGTAAAGATGGCCCAAGATAAACTCTATCCTCTAACATGTCCCAACTTAGCAATGTCATGCACTCTACCCATATAACACCTGAAATGGAGCCATACCAATAGAACTATGAAAGTTGTTGTTATAAACAAACTCAACCAAGTACAAATACTCCTCCCATCTTGACTAATGATCCATGACATACATCCAAAGCATTTACTCTAAAATATGATTCACCCACTTTGTCTTTCCATCTTTCTCAGGGTGATAGGTTGTACTAAATTTTATATTTGTCTTGAGAGCATGTTGTATGGTAGTCAAAAATTAGAGGTGTACAATGAATCGTGGTCACAAATGATCTTTCATAGAATCCCATGCAACCTCAGTATATCATCTAAATATACACGTGCCACTGCACTAGCTGTATAAGTGGTATTCACTAGAGAAAAAATAACCACTTTTATCAATTTATCCATCGTGACCATGATCGTGTCGTGGTGGTATCTCGACGTAGGTAGCCTTACTATAAAATCGATGGAAATTTTGTCCCATTTCCACTCTAGTAAGGCATGCGGGTAGTGAAGGCCAGCTGGATGCTGATGTTTGGTCTTCACCCTCTAACACTCCAAACATCGAGATACAAAATGATCTACGTCTCTTTGTATTCCTCTCGAATGGTACAATTGTCTTAATGTGGCATACATCTTCTTCACCCTTGGATGGGCTGAATAAGGTGCATGATAAGCCTCTGTCAATATATCCTACCTCAAACCTTCATCCGTAAGTACATAATTCTAACCTTTGTGTCGATAATTCTATCTAGCTCCAAAGTGTTAATCCTAAAACTTCCCCTTAAGGGGTCTCTAGACTCATCTCTACTCTAGCTAAAGGTAGAAGTTCTTATGTGGAATTTTTGTAAGATCCTACACCTCCAGTATATACACATTGTTATAGCCATAACCAAATTCCTTCGACAACTTAAAGCATCTCGTAAAAAGTTATCCTTCCCCTTAACATGTTCTATCTCCATATCATACCCACATAACATACATAACATCTGCATCAAACGTCGTTGATGGACGTTGAGATTGGGTTATGCGAAGAGGTGTCGTGAGCTCAAATGATCTATCTTGAGAATGAACTTCTTTCCTGAAGGAAGTTCCTCCATCATCCAAAGCATGCACAATGCTACATGCTCAAGGTCATGACTCAAATGATTGAGCTCATAATCCTTGATTTTGTAAGACTCAAAAGCTACTACATAGCCATCCTACATCAAAACACCTCCTAACCCATCCAAAGAAGTATTTGTACACATGAATAAATATCTCTACGGATCTAAAACTGCTATAATATGTGTTTTCGTAAGGCATTTCTTCAGTGCCTTGAAGGCCTACTCACATTTATCTGACCAAAAAACTTCTTCCCTTTCCATTGAAGGGAAGTGATGGGATGCACAATATGAGAGAAATCCTAATAAATATCCCATAATAATCTACCAATCCCATGAGGCTACGCACCTTGGTCACATTGGTTGGCAGCACTGCCAAGCCATGATAGATCTAATCTTGTAAGGATAGATTGTAATACCTTCCCCAAAAACAATGTGGCCTAGATATTTAACCTCGGAGACTAAAATAATGCACACTTCTCCAGGTTCCCATAAAGTTGTTACTCATGAAGACAATGCAGAACCTGTCAAACTTGCTCCACGTGTTCCTCACACGCACGTGAGTATATCAATATGTCATCAAGTAATATGAGCATGAAGTGATCTAAAAATTCCCAAATGCCCCATTCATTAAACACATGAACACTAAGAGGTGAATTCGTCGGAACATATGGCACAACTGTGAACTCATAGTGGTCATATCTCATGTGAAAAGTTGTCCTATGAATAGTAGTCTTCACAATCCTCAGCTGATGGTAACCCAACTTTAGGTCTATCTTGGAAAAAATTGTCACCCCTTTAATCTGATCAAACAAATCATCAATGCATGGAAGGAGGTAACGATTCTTGATCGTTACTTTTTTCAGCTGTTGATAATTAATAATCAAAAACGTAGCGATTTGTCCTTCCTCTTCACGAAAATCACCGGTGCACCACAATGGGATACACTAGGATGAATTAGGCCTTACTCAAGAAGGCCCAAGAGCTGCAACTTGAGGTAAAAATCTCTAGGGTATTCATCCTATATGGCATGCGTGAGATAGGCTCCTGCCCAGGAACCAAATCAATATGAAAGTTTATGTCATGTGGGGTAGGTAAGTGTTATCGTTGAATCACTGCACCCTCCGAATGGCCAAAATATAAACATGAAGTTTGGTGTGATTGAGACACATTGGATCACCTCTCAAGTTATGGGACTAGGGTTTGAATTGAACCTCCTGGAGAAGGTCGGCTTCCTCTTCCTAAACTAAGTTTTGCACTACTCCTAGTGAAAAGAAATGGTTATCTAGACCTATGCTAACATTTCATGAGTTTTAGGAAAGGGATTTACAAAAAATTGAAACTAGACTAAGGATGTGTTATCTCTCGAAAGTGCACCCTTTAGAGAGATGACTGTAGGTTTTCTAAGCTCGCACAAATGATGTCTCTCTTTCGTAGATATAATGGAAACACCTCAGTGTCTATGGGTATACCTATTTTGAGGTGAGTCTCTAGTATCAAGGTGGTTCCTTGTTGGTGTATACTAACTACTTTCTGGGAGTTTTAGGGTAAAATATGATTGTAATAATAATGATTAAAACTAAGGTGATACTTCAAATTTGTAGAGGGATTTGATGTATGCATAACTGATCTGTGAAGGATTTCTTGCTCCATGAACCAATAGTTTTCTAAAGACTATCTAAGGGAAAAACACTTGATTATCGAGGAAAATCACAATAGTACTAATAAGTTAACATGCACATTAAATTTAAGTAGAAAGGACTGAAACTTGCAGTAGGGTAAGGTGGTTGATCAAGGAATTTGCATTCACAAGATTAATATAACATACACAAGACTGCAAAGTAACTTGGAAAGGCGAAGAAAACACTTCACACTCGGAGGGAAAAATAAGAAAACTTTGCTTCAAGACTCATATATCCAAAATTCCTCTAGTCCTCCTTTTTGTGCTTTGCAAAGGCACACAATATATAGAAAAATAAAATTCACTCCTTCCTAAAAATAGCCTAAGGCTGTACTCACCCATGCATCCTAATTTTATCCTTTATTTAATAATAAATAAAAGGATAAAATAATACAAATTAGTAAAAGAGGCACTAATATCCTTTGATTACATCTCGGTCAACCGAAGTTGACTAATCTATTTTAAGAAAGATAAAGGTGAATAATTTGCTAATAATAAAATTGCTTTGTTAGGCAAGTCTTCCTCCTTTAAGCATGCAAATTCATCTTCTTCTCTATTCTGTCTTGTTGTGAAGGCATGCAAAAATACTACTCCCTGTATGTGAGGAAAATATTCCAAATATTTGCAATAATAGTCATTCAAATATTAATCTCACTAGGACCACCTTTCTTCCGATGTTTGACACTCATTGTGTTTGCTAGTGATCACATGGATAACATTATGCAAATTTACTCCAACCTCCTTGGTGTGGGACCACCTTCACATTACCAATTTGGCCACCTTGTGGACTTTAGCACATATAAAAAGGGCGACCATCTTGATTAATAAACATGCCATATATACACCATCTTTTGATTAATTATACACATGTATATATGTGTCGGTTTTGCATAGTTGGTAGCATGTAATTTGGAATTCACCTTTTAGGTGATCATTGTGACATGTACATTTGGCTTTGTATTATTTGGAAATGACTATGGTTTTGGACTTTTGACAATCAAATGCAATGATATTGTTTGTGGACACGTGGGCTGGCCCCTTCCCATGATGACTCAACCCTTAGCAAACTTGGTCGGTGGTAATCTGACTTGAGTTGGGTTAGCTTTGATTTTGGTGAATCATTTCAACCCTTATCTCTTTACCTCCATGCTCAGATTCCATTGATTCTAAACTCACGGTTAGGGTTTTAAAGTTGGAAATTAATGTGGTCGGTGGGAGGCTAGCCATGGTTATTCTTTGATCTCTGAGCTTGTTTTTCGACCATTGATCCATTGTACTTGGTGATTTTGGGCCATCGATTCTTGATCTCTGATTAGGGCTAGGTTAAGTTGAGCTCAAGTGGGCAGTTAAAACAACTCGAAGCCCCTCATTTGATCATTTACATTCTGGTTTTGAGGGCTGAAGCCCTGGAAATTTTTTTGTAGACCGCCATGATGAAATTTTTAGAGCTCTACTACTTCGGCTTTTCTTGATGGTATGTGACTCTTTCTTTCCTTTGCATTTTTAGTATTTATATCTGTTTCTCTTCCGAGATTCACCATTTTTATCCTTCAAGCTCAATTTTTTCTTATTAGCTCTGTGTGGTCATTGTTTTTTTAAAAGCTCGGTTTATTCTTCTCGAGCTCGGCCTTTGTGGAAAATACCATCTGTGTTCTATTGGCCTCCATGGTTGTTCTCCTCTATTCATATGGTCTTCAAAGTGGCCACCATTGTTTCAAAACTTTGAGCTCATTCACTGTAACAAGGTAAGTGGCTTTTGAATACTTGCTTGAGCTAGATTTATCTTCAATGGGTTTCGTAAAAAGAAGAACTTTTTTTACTTGAAGATGGTCTGTATTTTATCATCATGGTCTTTGTGATTCTCTCATTATCTTACCCTTGAATGGTTGTGGAGGGTTTGTTAGATGATTTCCATTCTAAGTTTATTCTATTCATGCATTTTTTACCTTTACTTCTAGATCTCAGTTGTAGAGGTTGTGTATTTACTTCATTTTTTTACGTAGGAGAGTTTGGAATTTCATGATGGCTCCCTCGATTGGATGACTCAGCCATTCCTTATTATATCTTCATGTAATTCCTTAGCTTACCCTTGGTCATTAGATTTCTGTTCTTGTGGTTAGGGTCTCCAAGTTTGCATTGAGATTTATTGGATATTTCTCCTTTTTGATTCCACAGATTAATCTCTCGAAATTTGATTATTAACTCTACATGAGCTAGGTCAAACTGTGAAAATTGACTCTTACATATTTGATCCTGTAAGTCTATGACTTGATAATTTCTTTTTTCCTAAGATTTACGGAAGTGCCCATATATTTACATTTTCTAAGTCCATGTGCGAGCTATTAGGAGAATTTGATATCATGAATTTGAGCTTTCATGGATACTTGATATAACCGAAAAATTGCTTTAAGGTTATGTGTAGAAATAGTTGTGAAAACTGTAGATCTCTTTCAATCATCCCGAGTTGTTTAAATGTTGCTAAAATGGAGAAATTATACTCTTTTTCCATTTCATTAATTGAACTTATCCCATGTAATAATGAGCTTGATCTTTATCATTTTCTGATCATATTCTTTCAAGTCTTAATGTGCATGTAGCCTTGATTCAAGGTTTTCTTGGTAAATTGTGATCTCCTTATGCTTGTGGGGTACCTCTTTTGAACTAGAATGATTAGACTTAAAGGCTCATTGTTTTGAGTATTGGACTTCTTCATTATTTTCCATTCCTGTAAATTTTACTTTTCTTATCACGAACTTGGTGTGATCTATGAATAATTTTGTTCTAAGATATTGAATATAAAACCGATCCACCATTGTATAGTAAATTTGTTGTACTTTTGTAACTTCGTAGTAATCAAAGAAATATTCTTCTAAGCATCTATGTTTTATCTTGATATCCTTTGGATCTATGACCTTTACCCGAATGTAGGTTATCTTCCTTCGCATAATGAGTTCAGTAATAAGTTTTTCTTAAAAAAATGGTATCATGCTTCCTTGCATTAATATCTTACTTTTTGATACAACATCATTTATGATCCCTGATCATTGCTCCAATTTGAAACTTGTGAGTGCTATTTCAAGCATAAGCCTTGTTTCCAATGCTTTATTTCCTTTACTGCTAATCTTTTCTTACTTAGATGCTTGCAAAAATTTGAAATGTTGATTTTTCATGGTGAAGCCCTAGAAAAAAATTCAAGAATCATTTTTTTAATGCATTTCAAAAATAGTAGTTGTATTTTCTATCCTTATTGAATACAAAAAGTAACCCTTTTCTTGTGTGAAATGATATAGCAATTTGAGAAGGAAAATATCTTAGTTGTTTCTTTTAATCATGTGATGCCCTTTTGATTCTTTTATCACTTCATCTAATTTGCATAGTTTCTTTAAAGCACGTAGTAATTGAAAATAGCATGATAAAAGTTGTAAATGTCCGCTTTACATGGTGAATCCACAGTGTATCAAAATTTTCCCGAATCTTCTCTCTCATCTTTTACTTAAGCTATTTTCCCTTTTACTATTTAGCTTGACTTCTTGAAATTTGGATTTCTTCTTCTTCTTGATTTGTTAAAACAACTAAAGAAGTGTTTCCATCTTCCAGAGCTCTTTCTTCTTCACTTTACAACTTCTTGTATTTTATAATGAGTCCTACAATTGTTCAACCTTTGATGGAACAAATCTTCTTTAACTTTTCAACATGTATTTATGACTTGTCAATTTTATTTTGGCTGTAACTTATACCTACACATTTAGGAAAACCGTCGAGGAAAATAATTAGGCTTTTTATCCTCGCTTGTCAATGTTTTTCTTATTTCTTTTCTCCTTCTTATTTTTGAGTGAATAAATCAATAACTTCATATATTTTAGTTTTAACTATTCTTAGGAATGGATAAAGCATCTCCTGATTGATCATTGAGAACACATATGCATGAAACATGATAGTGTAAAGGAATATGAAAGCACTATAAGATTGATCCTTTCACGAGCTCATAATTGTCCATAGTTAATTTCTTTTCTTTTCAAGTTTTGCATGATCAACATCCATTTTAACCTCTATCTTGTGATGGAAAAAAGTGGAGTTAGATCTTTCTTGATCAAAATCAAGATCCCCAAGCAAATCAATGATGGTTAACTCATACTCCTTTACTTTCTCTTTCAAAGGCAATGAAGCAAGATGTTATTTTCCAAAAAGAAGGCACATTTCTTACATTTTTCCACTTATGTCCTTGTGATTAATCCATTCAAAATAGAGTCTTTGAATATGCTAGGCTAATAGTAACTTGCTTTCATAATTTTTAAAGTTGTAGTACGTCTTTCGAGAAGTGACCTCCTATAGGTCCTTCATGAAATTCTGATAATATTTTTTGAATTTTATCATAATCAACACATCGTAGCAAGATCCCATTTATATCCCTTTTGATTAATACACCATCAACAAAAAGATAAGGAATAGCTTGTAATCTAAAATATCTTTGTTTATTCTTATCCATACCTTCCAGATAAGTGCCATGTTGTAAGTAGTTAACCAAATCAGTCATCCACCTTGATTCTTGGATCTCTTGGGTAAGTTTAGGTTGCTGATTTCCTGGTTGGACCATAATATTTGATTGCTGACATGAAACTTTAGCACACTATTCTAAATCTTTGGATTCTACAGCTTGTTGTTTTTCCATATCAACAATTAGATGTTCACATAAACCTTTACCTCGAACTATCTTAGCAACCCGGATATCAACATCATATTCCATAACCTTCATTATCTAGCCTGCTCTTTTCTCATTCAATTCTTTATTTAAAAGGAAAGCTTTCACACTTGGATGAGAAACAAGAACGTGAATTTTATTGTTTGAAAGCATGTACTTAAAATTATTTAGTCCTCTAACTACTGAAAGTACTTATTTTTCAAGAAATGTGTACCTTGTTTCGTAATCATGCAAACTCTGTCCAAAGAAAGCAATTGGTTGCTCAATATTTTCATCATTAACCTAGTCAAAATAGCTGAGATTGTTTCAGCTCCTCCAAGTGCATACATTGTAAAATCTTTATCAAAATTTGGGTTTGCAAGAGTAGGAGCTTGAGAGATAGCTGATTTTATTGCTTCAAAACCTTCCCTTCCTTCGCTGGTCCAAGAGAAAGTTTTCTCTTTCTTTAACATAGTTGTTAATGGTTTAACTAATGCTGTGAAATCTGGAACAAATCTTCTAACAAAGTTGATTTTTCCCAGAAAACTTTGCAGTGCCTTCTTATGATGAGGTAGTGATAGCTGTGATATAGCTTTGATTCTGAAAGGATCAATTGCTAAACCCTGCTTTGAAACAATATGACCAAGTAATTTACCTTGATGTACTGAAAAGATAGACTTCAGAGGATTTAGAGATATTCCAAACTACCTGCATAACTGAAAGGTCTGCCTTAAATGCATCAGATGTTCTTCTGGGTCTTTTGAAAATACAATCACATCATCTAAATAGACAAGGATGCATTTATTTAACAAGCTCTAAAAATCCATGTCCATTGCACATTGAAACGTTGCACCGAATTTGAAAGACCGAAAGGCATTCTTTTGTAAGCATAGGTACCCCACTTGGTGGTAAAAGTTGTTTTGTATCTATCTTCTTCTCGGACTAAAATCTGATTATAGCCACTGTAACCATCCAGAAGAGATAGTCTATTTGAACCTGAGACTGTTCTCAAAATCTGATCCATATTCGGAAGTGGGTAATGATCCTTTAATGAAGCTTTATTAAGATCTTTGAAATCTACACATAGTCTGATTTCACCGTTCTTCTTCTAATAGGAACAAGATTGGCTACCCAACTTGAATGCTTAACTAGAAAAATAATACCTGATTCGATCAACTTGGATAACTCTTTCCTCATCAGAGGTTCTATTTTTGGATTTACAGGCCTTTGTTTCTATCTTACAGCTTAGCATTTGGATGTAACTCGATTGTATGTTGTGCTAGACTAGGATCAAATCCTTTCAGGTCTTGGTATTTCCAAGAAAAGACATCCTTAAACTCTTTGCAAAGATTAATAAATGACTATTTTTCGGTTAAGGAACATACCTTTCCAAGAAATAACTTTTTCCCTTCATCAATTGAAATCTCTTCATAGTTATCAGCATGTGTTGACATCTTAGTTTTGTCTTTTCTTAACTGATCATCAGTACTGAAGATGTCTTCCAATGTAACCAGACCTCGAGGTAATTTATTTGTCTTTAACTAAACAATCTGATCACCATATAAATGTTGTAACTTATCCTGATTAACTACAGAGAACTCATCTTCTTGTTGCAAAACCTTGTAGATTTGATCATCATTTTCAAAAACCTACCAATTTAAATCATTATCAGGTATTGAGGGCCTGAAAATTAGCTTAATATGAGGCTAAATTTGTTGTTTTCAATCTGTTCCAGCACTTCGAAACTAGCACCAACTGCTGCAAGTCTATCTGCATGCTTTTTTTCAGCTCTAGGAATAGATTGAATATTAATGGCGTTGAAATCTTCCATTAAGTTTGAAACTCTATGTCTGTAAGACTTCATTAGTGGATTCTTACAAACATTGAAGTTTTTTACTTGATTGATAACCAACTCAGAATCACCAAAGATTTGTAATGTGTTGATACCTCTCTTTTTGGCCCAAAGTAAGCCATGAATTAATGCTTCGTATTCAGCCACATTACAAGTGCATGTAAATTGGAGACTCAAAGCTAGAAATACCTTTCATTTGTCGGGAAGTGAGCATTAAACCTGCTCCCTATCCTTTTTGTTCTTAGCTCCATCAAAATGAAGTTTCCAAATTCCTTCTGCTGAATTATCTGTTTTGGACAACAAGGGAAGTGGTGTATTTTCTTCATGCATATAATACACACCAAAAATATGTTCTTTAACCTCCTTAAAAGGATCATGAGCATGTTCTTCAACTATCTTTTCATCCATAAATAGGTTAGAAACACCATCTAATGCTGAAACATGAGCTACCTCATCAAAATCAGACTGATCCAGGGCTGAATAATTAGCCACCACATTTGAAGAGTGAGGCTCAATGTGAAATATGGCCAATGGCTCTGAATTGATAGTAACCTTAGTTCCATAACGTGTGGTGAAAAATAAGAAGAACCAATCTGAAGAGAGATAACCTCCTATTTTTGTTGTGAAATCTCTAGATAAGCATAAAGCAAAGTATGGAGGCAAGTCTACCACAGTGACATCTTGCAAAATAGAAACATTTGGGCAAGCATGTAATGTTACCTCCAAATTTTTTATTATACCAACCATGTTAGTTGCAGTTCCATCAAGTATAAAGATGCTCCTTTCTATAGGCTCATACTGCAAGCCTAATTTTTCTGCAATCACTTTTGGCATAACTATGCTACTTGCACCACTGTCCACCATGTAATTATGAACTAAATGTTCTCCAATAATCAGTGATAAATAAAATGGTGGTGGTTTCTTAATGTCATGAGCATTCAAAACTTTCTGAACCATCCACTTAACTTCTTTAATACGGTCTTGCTCAAATGTTCCAAGGACCATATCTATCTTTTGAACTTCCTTCTCTATTGTATTTGAAGAAATCTATAGCTTAGCTAGTTCATGAGAAAGTAAATCTTGTTGTCCAGGAATACTTAGAGCATCCCACATTGAGATGTTAACATTATGCTTTTTCATTACATCAACAATGTTAAAAGAAGCAACTATTTTAGAGAGAATCAACTGTCTTAGAATAGGCCTTAGCGAAAACTGATTCTACTTCAACTTGCCTTAGATATCTGAGGTATAAAAATCTTCTTGGATCAGGCTATAGTTGTTTTTGATGGCCTTTATCAACTGGAACACTTATTTTTTTGAGGAACAACAGGGTTGTTAGTTGACTTTGAGTTGTTATCTTGTTAGTGATGGTAGGCAAGATAGGCCTATTTTGTTGCTTTTGATTTTCAACAGCCCTCCCTTGAGCCCTAGTAGTGACTGCAATGAAATCCTCCTCATTAAAAATGACTAAATTCTATTCAGTGCTTTCTGAACATGAGTTTCTTGCTGCCCACCCTCCATTTGAGGCATAAACAATGTTTTAGATTGAGGTTGTGCAACAAGATTCAGATTCAGAAAAGCATTTGGGCAAGTTGCAGCTGAATGAGGTTGATTACAAGGTTGACACCACTCCTCTGTAGCCATATTAACTAGAACTAAAGCGTTAGAAGAACTAGGAGCCTTTGGGTCAAACTACCTTTGCTGGTAAGGTTGCTTATAATTTTGATTCTGTTGATAGGGCTATCTATAATTTGATGATTTTATTGGTAGGGCTGATAAGGAGCCTGGTAGGGTCTGCTAGGTAATGCAATTTTATTCTCAATTGAAGTCAGCTTATTCCCCATAGTCTGCAAAGCTTTGAATACATCATCTAATGGAGCTACAATAGTGGGCTCTATGATTGTAATAGGTTGAGGAATAGGTGCTAAATCTGCCATAAATGGCATTGATGGCCTTGGTGCTAACTTTCCATCTTGAATAAGACTATTTTCAGCTTGGATAGCAATATCATAAGCTTGTTGGGAGTGTCTCTCCACCCATTGATTGAATCATAGTTGAGATATCATTGTTTAATGCTCTAAGATAATAAAGGAAAGCATGATCAGCTTGAGGCTTTACACTTGTTGGAATTCTCTCCCAAGTTCTAGAAAATGGATATTGAAACTAGACATAAATTCATTGGGAGCTCTTTTAATAGTAGATAATTGTTCAATGAGAGACAAATGATCTAAGTTGTCTTGGAACTATTTCAGCAAATTTTCCCCTAAAATATCCCAAGTTCCTATGCTTCCAATTTCTAAATTTTTGTACCATTGCAAGGCTTGCCCTTTAAAAGATGCAGCTAAGAGTCTTAGGGCTACGTCTTCATGAGTGATATTATGGACTGCACATAGGGCTACAACATCTTTGATATGTTCAGCTGGTGTAACCTAATTTTCACCCATAAATGATGGCAAACTTTTCATGGCAGCGTTGGGAATATCATGATAAACTGGAATTACTAATGGGCTGCCATTAGTAAAGGGCACAAAATTCCTAGGTGGTTGTTGGGCCATTGGAAAAACTGAGGATATTGATAGAAAAATTTATACGTGGTGAAGGAATATTAGGAGGAGGGTTACCAAAACCAGGTCTATTATAAGGCAAAGTATTACCAACTCTTCTCCTTCTAGCAGAATTCAAAGGTAAAGAAACAAAATCAAAAGGAATCCCTCTTACCGATGATCTTGTAGTCACTTTAGGCATGGAACATGCTATAATACTGTCTGAAATCAGCTTTACGAAGTCACCAAAAGATGATAAAATCTTTAGAATAGATTAGCTGCAGTCTGCTCCCGAAAGTGACTTTTAATTTGCTATAAATCTGTTGTAGATCTAAAACTGGCATGCAGATCTGATTCGTGGTCCCACTCGGGTGTGCCAAAAACTATTATCTCTCGAAAGTGCACCCTATAGAGAGATGACTACAGTTTTCTAAGCTTGCACAAATGATCTCTCTCTTTCATAGATACAATGGAAACACCTCAAGTCTGTGGGTATACCTATTTTGAGGTGAGTCTCCGATATCAAGGCCGGTTCCTTATTGGTGTATACTAACTACTTTCTGGGAGTTTTAGGGTAAAATATGACTGTAATAATGATTAAAACTAAGGTGATACACCAAATTTGTATGAGGGATTTGACTTAGTGTATGCACAACTGATTTGTGAAGGATTTCTTGATGCACGAACCAATAGTTTTCTACAGACTATCTAAGGGAAAAACACTTGATTATACTGAGGGAAAATCACAATAGTACTAATAAGTTAACATGCACATTAAATTTAAGCAAAAAGGACTGAAACTTGCAGCAGGGTAAGGTGGTTGATCAAGGAATTTGCATTCACAAGATTAATATAATATACACAAGACTACAAAGTAACTTGGAAAGGTAGAAAACACTTCACACTCAGAGGGAAAAATGGCAAAATTTGCTTCAGTACTCATATATCCAAAAGTCCTCCAGAATCCTCCTTTTTTTTGCTTTGCAAAGGCACACAATATATAGCAAAATAAAATTCACCCCCTTCCTAAAAATAGCCTAAGGCTGTACTCACCCATGCATCCTAATTTTATCCTTTATTTAATAATAAATAAAAGGATAAAATAATACAAACTAGTACAAGAGGCATTAATAGCCTTTGATTACATCTCAGTCAACTAAAGTTGACTGATCTATTTTTAAGAAAGAGAAGGGTGAATAATTTGCTAATAATAAAATTGCTTGCTAGGCAAGTCTTCTTCCTTTGAGCATGAAAATTCATCTTCTTCTCTATTTTGTCCTGTTGTGAAGGCATGCAAAAATACAACTCCCTGTATGTGAGAAAATATTCCAAATATTTGCAATAATACTCATCCACATATTAATCTGGCTGGGACCACCCTTTCCTCTGATGCTGACACTCATTGTGTTTGCTAGTGATCACATGGATAACATTCTGCAAGTTTACTCCAACCTCCTTGGTGTGGGGACCACCTTCACATTACCAAGTTTGGCCACCTTGTGGACTTTAGCACATATAAAAAGGGGTGACCATCTTGATTAATAAACATGCCATATATATCACCACCTTTTGATTAATTATACACATGCATATGTGTGTCGATTTTTGCATAGTTGGTAGCATATAATTTGGAATTCACCTTTTAGGTGATCATTGTGGCATGTACATTCGGCTTTGTATTATTTGGAAATGACTATGGTTTTGAAATTTTGACAGTCAAATGCAATGATATTGTTTGTGGACACATGGGCTGGCCCCTTCCCACGATGACTCAACCCTTAGCAAACTTGGTCGGTGGTAATCGACTGAGTTGGGTTAGCTTTGATTTTGGTGAATCATTTTGAGCCCTTGATCTCTGTACCTCTGTGCTCGATGCGTTGATTCTGAACTCATGGTTAGGGTTTTAAAGTTGGCAATTAATGTGGTTGGTGGGAGGCCAGCCATGGTTATTCTTTGATCTCTGAGCTCATTTTTCACCATTGATCCATTGTACTTGGTGATTTTGGGCCGTGATTCTTGATCTCTGATTAGGGATAGGTTAAGTTGAGCTCAAGTGGGTGAGTTAAAACAACTCAAAGCCCCTCATTTGATCATTTCACATTTTGGTTTTGAGGGCAAAGCCCTGGAAAATTTTTGTAGACCACCATGGATGAAATTTTAGAGCTCTTCTACTTCGGCTCTGCCTTCAGACTGGTATTGTGACTCTTTCTTGCCTTTGCATTTTTAGTATTTATCTCTGTTCTCTTCTGAGATTCACCATTTTTATCCTTCGAAGCTTGATTTTGGTCTTATTAGCTCTGTGTGGTCGTTGTTTTTTTAAAGCTCGGTTTATTCTTCTCGAGCTTGACCTTTATGGAAAATACCCTCTGTGTTCTATTGGCTGCCATGGTTGTTCTCCTCTGTTCGAGCTATGGTCTTCAAAGTGGCCACCATTGTTTGAAAACTTCGAGCTCATTCGCTGTAACAAGGTAAGTGGATTTTGAATACTTTCTTGAGCCAGATTGATCTTCAATGGGTGTCGTAAAAAGAAGAACTTCTGTTTACTTGAAGATGGTCTATATTTTATCATCATGGTCTCTGTGATTCCTCTGTTATCTTACCCTGAATGGTTGTGGAGGGTTTGTTAGATGATTTCCATTAAGTTTATTCTATTCATGCATTCTTTACCTTTACTTCTAGATCTCATTGTAGAGGTTGTGTATTTACTTCATTTTTTTCTATAGGAGAGTTCTGGAATTTCATGATGGCTCCCTCGATTGGATGACTCGGCCATTCCTCTATTGTATCTTCATGTAATTCCTTAGCTTGCCCTCGGTCATTAGATTTTTGTTCTTGTGGTTAGGGTCTCCAAGTTTGCATTGAGATTTATTGGATGTTTCTCCTTTTTGATTCCACATGGATTAATCTCTGAACATTGATTATTAACTCAGTATGAGCTAGGTCAAACTATGAAACTTGACTCTTACATATTTGATCCCTATAAGTCTATGACTTGATAATTTCTTTTTTTCTGAGATTTCTTGAAGTGCCCATATATTTGTGTTTTCTAAGTCCCTGTGCGAAGCTATTAGGAGAATTCTGATATCATGAATTTGAGCTTTCAGTGGATACTTGATATAACCGAAAAATTACTTTAAAGTTCTGTGTAGAAATAGTTGTGAAAACTGTAGATCTGAAAAAATCAATCATCCCGAGTTGTTTAAATGTTGCTAAAATGGAGAAATTATACTCTTGTAGATTTCTTTAATTGAACTCATCCTACCGTATAATAATGAGCTTGATCTTTATCATTTTCTGATCAGATTCTTTCAAGTCTTAATGTGCATGTAGCCTTGATTCAAGGTTTTCTTGGTAAGCTTGTGATCTTGAATGCTTGTGGGGTACCTCTTTTGAACTGAAATGATTAGACCAAAAGGCTCATTGTTGTGAGTGATTGGACTTCTTCATTCTTTTCCATTCCTGTAAATTTTACTTTTCTTATCACAGTCACTTGGTGTGATCTGTGAATAATTTATGTTCTAAGATCTTGAGTATACAGTTGATCCACCATTGTATAGTAAATTTGTTGTACTTTTGTAACTTGGTAGTAATCTGAAAGAAATATTCTTCTGAGCATCTATGTTTTACCTTGATATCTTTTGGATCTGGACCTTTTCCCGAATGTGGTTATCTTCCCTTTGCAATAATGAGCTGGAAGTAATAAGTTTTTCTTTAAAAAACTGTATCATGCTTCCTTGCATTAATGTCTGTACTTTTTGATACAACATCATTTATGATCTTGATCATTGCTCTAATTTGAAACTTGTGAGTGCTATTTCAGGCATAAGCCTTGTTTCCAATGCTTTATTTCCTTTCTACAATTGTTTCTTACTTAGATGCTTGCTGGAAAATTTGAAATGTTGATTTTTCATGGCGAAGCCTTGGCAAAAAAATTTTCAAGAATCATTTCTTTAATGCATTTCCAGAAATAGTAGTTGTATTTTCTGATCTAGAATACAGAAAGTAACCCTTTTCTTGTTGAACTGATATAGCAATTTGAGAACTGAAAATATGTTAGCTGTTTATTTTGATCATGTGATGCCCTTTTGATTCCTGTATCACTTATCTGATTTGCATAGTTTCTTTAAAGCACGTAGTAATTGAAAATAACATGATAAAAGTTGTAAATGTCCAGTTTACATGGCGAAGCCCTGTCAAAATTTTCCCAGAATCTTCTCTCTCATCCTGTTTTAGCTATTTTCCCTTTTGCTATTTAGCTTTAGCTTCTTGAAATTTGTTTCTTCTTCTTCTACTGCAACTAGAACAAGTGTTTCCATCTTCCAGTCTTTCCTCTACACTTTAACTTCTTGTAATTGTAGAATAGTTACTGAACCTTGAGTTGCAATCTTCTTTCTTTTCAACATGTATTTATGACTTGTCAATTTTCTTTTGGCTATAACCTACCTACACATTTAGGAAAACCGTCAGAAAATAATTAGGCTTTTTGACTTCTCTTATGTCCATGTTTTTCTTCTTTCTTTTCTCCTTCTTCTTTCTGAGTGAATAAAGCATATATGCAGTTTGATATTCTAGTAGAATATATCTCCTGTTATTTGAGATTCATATGCACAAAACAGGATAGTGTAGGAATATGATTTGATCCCTGAGCTCGTAATTGATAGTTAATTTCTTTTCTTTAGTACAGTGGCCTCTACAACGGAGATGGAGAAGAAGCTAGAGTAGAGATGCTTTGATCAAGGAAAGAAATCCCCAAGGCAATGATGGGTTAACTCATACTCCTTTACTTTCTCTTTCATGCATGTGTACCTTTGATTTTAGTAGTTGTACTTTACCTTTCAGTTACATCCCATAGCTTGTGTGGGAAACATTTGAAAAACTCCTTATGAATAAAACATTGAATTTTGTAAATGAGTTGTATATTTCTTTCTACATTTCTACTTTTTGTATGGATTGTATAATGAACTAAACAACTCAGTAATATAATTGAATGTCTTAATCATAAAGGAAATATCATTTCTTAGAACTTGTAACATTCGGTAATGAACTCGATTTTTGTAATCTGCATTTTGTTTGTTGTTCAAAACTTTACATTTTACCTATTTTGCAATTGGATATTCTCATCAAGACAACACAAATGTCCTTCGGGGCTTGTGTTCTTTTGCTGAGGATGGTCATGAAATTGCAGACTATGTGATCTGTCACATTTTGTAACAATGCACATAGCTGCAGATTTCAAGTAATCTTTTAAATAAATCAGCAACAATGACATAATCTAATGTGATCTTCCCTAGCTTAGGTATACTTCACCTATTCTATCCATCGTAACAAAGTTTCGAGTTTCCCATTTTTGCACAAGTGCAAAAATTGTCAACAGGATGTTGATGCACCAAAATAAAGGAATTTTTCAAACTCGGGAAGGTTTAATTTGAAGAGGGTGTAAGCACCACAAGTCACCTTCACTGCTGTGAACTTAGAGAGAATATATAATATCAAAAACTAGAGGCATACATTCCTTTTGTTAAACTTAGATTATGCATAATAGATAGATAAAATTTTATTAAAAACACAACCAACCACCATGATAATATAAAATAGGTGCATGTCAAACATCTATTTCACTTATGACGATCAAATGATAATATAGATTTTATAAAAGAAGGAAAATAACCATTTCCATAATGACACTCAAACAATTATATCATTTTCAACGAGAATGAAATGATATATTCTATAATAAAGGTGATTCTACCACTTATACTAAGGAATTATGCACTCACAAAGCATACATCGATCAACCATCAACACAATAGATGAGATTCTTCATGGAAAAATAACACACTGAATGTAATTGAAAGGTTCTTGAATAGTCCAAGCACTCTTCCAAGCTTGAAGAGAAACTTCTCCTAAAAAATATCTATATCCAAGACTTAATGTACTTATCTATTTATAAGTTCCTTAGGCTGAGCCATTATAGTTGCGCCTTAACCAATAAATTACTAAACATAGAAATGTCATTAAGTTCTAGGGAACATGCTACCATAAAAATAACAAAGTTTGTTGCAAGAGTTTGACTTAGTCAATCCTGATCCAAAGCTTAGATCAGTCCTCCCATGGTCACTTAGCTTTTGTTGGGCTCTACAAAATCTTCTACAGCTCCACTTTTCTCTTTTTCCTTCTCCCGGAAGCCATCCGATGTTTGTATATGATGAAACACTTAATAATTCCTTGAATTTATCCATCCTATGGTCCACACGCGTAATGATTAACTACATCTATCATCTCAATCTCTCTTGCTAATTTGGTTGGAACTCTTCTGAGTTTACTTACTACCTTTCTTAGTCGACCAATGAAGTTTTGGCATGAAACCAACATATCAATGGAGTCACTGCAGAAGGTTCTAGTTACTTCATCATCCCTTTTTACCAAGTCCTTGAAATTCAGCTTGATCTAATCTTCAAGAAGAGAATCGATGTTTTCATTGAAGAACTTACAATTGATATTATCAAACTCCTCTAAAATTTCATTTAGAGCATCCATTATCTCTACACGCTTTTCATCTAATTTCTTAATTAGATCCTACAAAACACAGGGACCGAAACTCCATAGCTTTTTGATACTCGAACAATTTAAAGGAATCATCTATTACATCTTCCTAGAGAAGAAAATTTGGATCTTCTTCTCTGATTTCACTCCATGTAGTCAAATTCAAGTTCAAGTTATTATTATCTTCAGAGAAGGCTTCATCCATTTTTCGAATAGAGGTTCTTTCATCTTGTAAATCATTGTATATGTCAATTGCTTCCTTTATCAAAGGATTGGCTTCTTTCAGTATACACTCCATCCATCCATTTACTGATCTTCCTTCTAACCTATCTTCTCAATCTCGTGATAAGAAATATCATCAAGGGTGGAAGAAACTGTCAGAGTCGTGGTAGTTGAAATCTCGGTAGATGGAGAAGGTTATGTCACTTTTCTCAACAATGTAGTGAGTTTTTCAACATTTTCTTTGAGCTCATCCTTGGAAGCCTTATCTTTGTCATATTTTTCTAACAGATTCCCAAGAGTAGTCTCTACATCTTGTTTTTCCCTTCATGTGTTTCTTTTCCCAGTAAAATATAGAAATTTGATAATCCATTGTTGTAATAGTTTCCTTGGTTTTCCCTTCAATGAGAGTAGTAACTTCTACGACCCTTTCTCCATATTGATTTACCGATAGTATAGAAACAATCTTTGGCCTCTTTTCCTTCCTTTTTAGTGTGGATCCAAAGACACGCTCAGTCTATAACATCTATTAAAGGTATTTTATTTTTTTTTTGAGTCTAGAAAAACATTCATTACGGTATAGTGGATGTTGATGAAAATGGCACAACCTATTCGGTACCTGAAACACTAGTCAAAACAAGAGCACTAGTAACATTAGTTGGCATTTGAATGAAGGTGTCAATAATGGATGGGGTGGATGTGAGGATGGCCATAGGAGGGGATACAATGGGATTAGAAGATAAGATGGAAGGAAATGGAAGTGTTAGAGGAAGTGAAGTAGAGATGGGTGGCCCAATCATTTCCCCTAGTGGGAGAAATGGATGAGAATACTTGGACCATAAAAGGAGATGGGAAAGAGGAAATGATGTAGGAATTGACAATGATGATATAGAAAGGGGAAATGACATGTCTTGTGAGACACTTGTAGAATCAGTGACTTCAACTATTTCTGACATATGTATTGTTGGAGACTTGGCTTTGAAAGTAGGATCCTTGGAGAGATATGAACTACCAAAATGAATGAAATATTTTTAGGGATTGTATGGGCCCTTTGGATGGACCTTTTTCCCTTTATAGGTGTTGGTAGACTCATGGTTGATGGGGTTTCTATATTTGTAGGTTGATTTAACCCTTTGGGTGAGATTCCCAAGGTAACCAACCAACTATAGGTTCTCTGCAGAATGGGCCCCACCCTTTCCTTGGTATTACAACATTATTCTACATACCAATCAATCCATGGAAATGGTTGATTGGAAACATTATTATTTTTATATGTTGCATCCAAAACTTCATCATCATCTTGCATTTCCTTTGGAATCTCAGCTATACCAAACTATCAAATTTCATCCAAAGTTAGTCTCTCATAATCTCTTTGTCGGATGATGAATTCATCCTAACAATGAATCCAAATGTCTTCCAACTAGGGCACATGGGAACTAGATAGACCTATCTCACTAAATTTACCCCAGTAGTCGAAACTAGTCCAGAGGATGGAAGGTCCGCAAAGTTACTTCTGACATTTCTGCATCTACGTTATTTTCCTTATAAATATTTGGACAAGTGTATTTGCCAATTGAAATAGGGAATTGAACTCCCACCTTGTGTTGTTTATTCTGAATATTATGATAGTCCAGTAATTGCCTAACCAATTCTAGCAAGACCTACTTGTTAGTGGGACATCTTGGAAGCTTCTGGGAGCACCAACAAAACCCGGAATCTAAATGTATGTACATGTGGGGAACTATAGGTAAATAGCTCCCCATTTGTGCATTTCTTTGAAGGCTTCATCATAAATTATTCGATTGTATAAATATTTATCAAAATGATAAAGAATGACTACAAAGAAGGCATCATTAATCCTATGGAAGCGCTTGCTTCCCTCATCCAATGTGAGCTGAGGATAAAAATCATAAATTTTGAAGTACTTCAAATACCTTTGGTGTTTAATCCAGTGAAATCTCCCATAATGACCGTAGCATAGACCAATAAATAATTCCCGTAGAAAATCTTGGAGGGAAATACCTAACTTAACTAAAAACAAATGGTGCTTTCTTGATATGCTCCCCATCTGATAAATTCCTTGTTCTTCTTGATGGTGGAAATATACAGGAACATCCATTCTTGAAATTCCTTTACAGAGGGAAGGCCTGAAACTCTACTTAGTAACACAATAATGTCATTGACTTCTTGGATGAAGTTTGATTGATACATGGTTTTAGGAAATTTGGAAACACTCTAGGATGGAAAGATTTTCATCTTGACTTTTGTGCATAACTCAGCTTCCTTGTCCCAATGCTCCACTGCTGATTCTAGTGAAATTTTCGCATAGTCTTCAACATCTAGGGAGTTTGAATAAATCCTCAAAGAAATCTGGGTCCAAGTGGATTACAATCTTTCCATCAACATCCTTAATTGTCTTGGATTCTTCATCAAGTGAGCTATTGTAGCTAAGAAGAACTTAGGGCAATGCATGGATGCAAGAAATCCAGCAACTAGAGCAAGTCCACTTGTCATATATGGCTTGCATCTAGGATTTCCTATTTGGGGATTTCACCCTTGCCCAGAAGTTTGGAAAATCAATTTTCTTGAGATCAGTGTCTCCTATATTTCCCAAGTCTGAGGATAGACAAGAATGAGGAGAAACTTTGAGGAATGTATACTTCATTTTTTCCTTTCCTTTGGCTATAGAAGTTGACATCAAATTTTTATTTCAGAATCAAAGACCTTCAAAAATCTGAAAGTAAAAAAAAAAACTAATCTCTCGTAGTCTAAAAATCTGAAATAGAAAATTTGTGAATCTCCAAAAATATTCAAACCCCAAAATTCTAAATTGAAAAGTTTCAAAACAGAGACTTCCAAAATTCCAAAACGAAAATTCTAAAATGCTTTGAAGCAAAAATTCCCAAAATGAAAAGTTCTGAAACTCCAAAATGGGAAGGCACAAATTCCAAAAAATGAGGACCTCCAATAGTTGAATCTCTCGAACTCGAGACCACAACTTTTAAAACTCAAACGGAGACTTCAAAATAAGAGTTCTAAAATCTGAAGAAAAATTCCTGAAATGAAAACTTCTAAAAAACTTTCGAAAATGTAGACTTCACTTAAAGCGCAATATATACATGAAATACTTAGGAGGATCTCAAATTTTTGATGAGAATCTAACACTGGATGCTATAAAAGAAATGGATTTTACAACCGTTAAGGCGAAATCACCCTCAAAGAAAAACATGGTGGGCAATGGGGTTTTCATTTCCAAGATAGACAAAGGAAGAACAAAAATAAAATGAACAAGGAGAAAACAAACCAAAAAGATCTTAAACCCAAAAGAAATAACCTAAATAAAATACCTTGAAAATGACGCCAAAAAATACAAGATGTAGTAAAAACTAGATCGTCAGAGCAAAATGTCAGGTGAAAATGACAGGTAAAATTGTGAGTTTAAATAGAAAACCTAGACATTAATGCCCCGATTGACACATACGAAGTATGTAAGAATTAAATGTGAAAATAACTCAAAAGTCTAAAACTGAAAGTCCAAAAGTCTGAAATTTCAAAATTTCAAACTTCGAGATTAGGAGGTGAAAATCATGAAAAGGTGATGGAAAAATTCTTCAACCCGAAAGTCTAAAATTTTATAATTTTGGACTTCATAATTCTAAAGTGTAATACCAAAGAATAGATGGGAGGTTTCTAAAACCTAAAATTCCAAAAGTCTAAAAGTCTGAAATTTCAGACTTCTAGAGTTTCAAACTTTGAGATTAGGAGGAGACTTCACCAAAAATGCAACCTGAAATTCCAGTAACCCAAAAGTCCGAAAGTCCAAAATTTTGGACTTTCGAGTTTCAAACTTGAACTCTATGTTAGAAATTTTCCAATCACCAAAGGAAATCTTTGAATTCTGAAAGTCCAAAAGTCTGAAAGTTTGAAATTTTGAACTTTCATGTTTTGGAGTTACGAGATTCAAATCAAATTTTAGTTTTTACCACTAAACTTTTGAAAGGGAAAATCCCTGAAATCCGAAGTCTAAAATTTCAAATTTTAAATTCAGAAAATTTCCAAGTTGTTAAATACTTCCATGCAAAGGATTTCAAAAATTTTGTTTTGATCAATTTTAACATTTGTTTCTCAAGGTAGAATTTAAATGTTAACATTTTTGGTGACCTCTAGGAAATTCTCTCCTACTAATATTTTTGATCAGTAGCCTTATAAAACCATTGGGAAAAGGTGTCTTGGAAGCAACACTACATTTAAGGTGCACACAAAACAAAGGAAAAAATGAAAACAAAACAATGTGCAAAGCACTTGGAGGAAAAGACAAACAAAAATAGTACAGGGTGAAACAATCTCAAAATCAAGCTTTGAGATGTATCCCATTCACATGAATGGGCAATTATTCTCCATTGAGTCTGGATAGATGAAATGAATTCACCTCTTTGCAACTTGTGATGATATATGGTCTACTCTAGAGAGTGTCAAACTTGGCATGCCTTCCTGGTTTGGCTTTGTCTTCATCCCATTTGAGAACCAAATATCCCTCTTGGAAATGCCTATCAAAAGTAAGATTTGAGATGTATCTCATTCACATGAATGCGAAATTATTCTCCATTGATTCTAGATAGACAAAATGAATTTACCTCTTTACAACTTGTGATGATATATGGTCCACTCTAGAGAGGGTCAAACTTGGCATGCCTTCCTGCTTTTGGATTTGTCTTCATCCCATTTAAGAACCAGATCTCCCTCTTGGAAATTACTATCAAAATTTTTCTTATCGAATGATTTCTTAACTTTGAGCTTGATGTTGTTCTAAAGTTTTCATATCTCGTGTTTTGAATTTCTTCCAGCTCCATGATTTTTAAAACCTCACCATTAAGGATTCATTTTCTATAACTTCAAGTTTATGAGCCAACTCCAAAGAAGGTAATTCTTCCAAGGAGAGCGGAGGTTTTCCTCCTTGCCAAATACAAGCATAAAAGGTGAACTTCTAATGGCACTTTTAGATGTTATTCTATCTGCCCATAAGGTGGTCTTAACTCGTGTATGCCAGTCCTTTTGTTAACCTCCAGTGTGTGTTTATGATCCTTATGAGGGACTTGTTACTAGACTCAACCAACCCGTTTCCCTATGGATAGTAATTGGATGAAGTCTTAAGGTAGACCCCATTCTTAACCACCCATTCACTCAACTTCAAACCGAGAAAATCCATTGCATTGTCAAAGATAACAGTAAATGGAACACCGAACCTTATCATTATATTTTCTAGGAAATCAAGGACTACCTTTTCATTACTTTCTTTCAAGGCCACTACCTCTGTCCATCGAGTGAAGTAATATGTTGCAGTAAGAACCAATTTATGTCCGTCACTAGATGGATGGTTAATCATCCCGATAAAATCTAACCCCCATTGAATGAAAGGTTGATCTACTTGAATGGGAAGTAAGGGGAAGAGCTGTCATCTTTTGTTTGCCTACAAAAAGAGAACATTCTTTACATTTCCTCACCCAAAGATGAGCATCTTTGAACAAATCTAGCCAATAGTAATCGGCTCACATAATTTAGTAGACATTGTTTGTATAGAGTAATGCCCCTAGACAGGCCATTGTGGAATTCTTCTTATATCTTATTCACTGCTATGGTTTAATGTATGGCAGAAGAACACCATTCAAATATTTTTAGAAAAGAATATTATCTACCAAGACATATGGAATGGACTAGAGACAAAAATTGCGTCATTGGACTTTATCCATGTTTGAAGGATATGCCCCCGAGAGGAGGAAATTTTCCATCTTCGGTCAACCAAACAACTTGACAATCACCTTCAATAGTATTCAAGAGTGTGACATCTTCAACATCTTTAATCTCCATGTCTACAAGCCATTCTTGACATAAACCCTTACCTATAACAAGTTTAGTGACTTTAATATGTACATCATACTCCATTTCTTTCGTGATCTACCCAACATGTTTCTCATTCATCTCTTTATTCAACAAAAATTCCTTGACATCAGGATGAGAGACCATCAGGTGAATTTTTTTGTTGGACAATATGTGCTTAAATTTCTTCAAAGCTCAAATGACTGCAAAGACTTGGTTCTCAAAAAGGAATATTTTAGCTTGTATTATTTGAGAGATTGAATCAATAAGGCAATTGGTTGCTCCATCAGATTGTCATTTTTTGGGTGAGAATCCTAGAAATACTTTCTTGACCTGCAAAAGCATAGAGAATGAAATCTTTGTCAAACCTAGGGTTTACCAGCATGGGAGCTTGGGAAATGGCCATTTTGATAGCCTTAAAGCTCTCCCTCCCTTCCTTCTTCCATGAGAATGGAATGTCTTTTTTTAGCATGGATGTTAGTGGTTTAGCCAATGTTATGAATTAGGAATGAATCCCCATACAAAATTTATGGTTCCTAGGAAACTTTGGAGGCCTTTCTTATGACTTGGAAGAGATAAGGACATAATCAAATGAATCCTAGATGGATCGATAGATATTCCTTCCATTGAAACAACATGTCCCAACAACTTTCCTTCCCGCACCGCAAATATGCACTTTTAGGTTAAGTGAAACCCCAAATTCTCTACATCTTCAAAAAACCTTCCTTAGATGTGTGATATGATCTTCGACATGCTTGGAATATACAATTATATCATCAAGGTAAACCAAGATTATATCACTTGATTAATCCTTTAAATGCCATGTCCATGGCTCTTTGGAAAGTGTTATCCCAAATTTTCCCCCAATAAATTTGGTCAAACATGATCTCACACCAGAAAAGCAGAGGGGTCGGCTCTGTCCCATGGGCTTATAATCAATCCCAAATCAAATGGGCGAGTGTGGCTCGACACAAGTAAAGAGTAGGGTCATATATGAGGCCAAGTAGCATTAAAAGGATTCCAGAGCACACCGAAAATAATTAGAGAAAGAACTCAAATTTTGGGACTTAGCCACATATGAGTTGACTCGGGGCCGAGTAAGTAGACTCAGAAGGCAAGCAAAGGCCCTAACGGCACAATTTCAAGAGACGCACCCAAAGTGGGGTTCCCAAATGAGCGCTAGTCTACCACATAGCCAAGGGTTAGAGTCAAAGTCTCGCCAATATTTGAAAAGTCTCGTGTCAAGGAAAAGCCCCACACATCCCAATGGTGTATCTCCAAGGGTCACAGTCCAAACAGGGATCCATGGATGAGTGTGGGTCCACCATGTGGTCAAACTCTAAATAGGGAAGGGATAGGTGATTTAATCAGCTAAGTATAACAAAATCGGTGGAAGCTTCCACGTGCCTAAGGTCCCACAAAGGTCAAATGGCAAGTAGGCTTGAATTGGCTAAGTATAAAAGAGATAGTGCAATCATCCACGTGTTTCCTCAAATCTCCTTCAAGGGTCTAATCAAAGGGAAGTCCCTAAATAAGCATAGAGGTTTCGCTTGCGTGTCCCAAGTCCAAAATGGGATAGAGTTAACAGTTAAAAATTCAAAATGGGGCAGAGCCAACGAGAAGGTGCCACGTGTTGACTCGGCGTAACTTCAAAGACCAACTCAAGGCGGAACCCCAAACAAGCATAGGCTCACCGTCTATCCCAAGTTCGAAAAGGGGATAGAGAGGGCCCAAAATGACTAATTATAGAAAGCTAGTGGATAGCGCCACATGTCTCATTAGTGTAAATTCAAAGGCGACCCAAGATAGAGACTCATACGAGTGTGGGCCTTCCACATGTCCCGTGCTAAAAGGGGGTAGGCTCGAATCGGCTAAGTACAAAAGGTAAGTGGAAGGAGCCACATGTCAGTGCGGCATAACTTCAAAAGTAAAATTTGGAGTGGGTTCCCAAATGCGCACTAAGCCTCCATGTGTCTAGAGTCAATCATAGGGCCCTACCAAATGAAAGGAGACTTAGCCAAAATGCAAAGGAAACAACAGTGGCCACGGATGATGCCACGTGTCCCACTATCATAATTTAAGGGGTAGGCTATAAGGGTCCCACCCATAAAGGTAGTATTCATCAGACCCAAATCAGCTAAGTATGAAGAGACCGTGGTGGGTGCCACGTGCCTCATCAATGTAATTTCAAAGGTGCGGCTCAAAGGGCAGTTTCTAAATGAGCGCCAGCCCACCACATGGTCAAATTTAATAAAGGGGACAGAGCTGCGGAAGCCTCCATGTATCATCCTAACACAACTTCAAAGGTAGAATCCGGAGGCAAGTTCCAAGCATGCACCAACCTTCCAGGTGTCCCAGGGTCCAAAAGGTAAGATGGGTGTTGAAAATTCCAATGCTAGGGAGCAGCGCCACATCAGTACAATGCTCTTTTAAGGAGTAGATTCAAAAGCAAATTCCAAACGAGTGCGAAGTTTCCACATGTCTCGGTTCAAACACAATGCCTCCACCAGCAAAAAGGGCTAATGGCATAATACAAATAACAAAGAAGATCTCATGGAAGGCTGCCACGTTTCATCCGGCATGATTTCAAGAGAAAAAGGAAATTTCGAATCTTCAAGATGGGTGAGGTCACCACATGGACTTGGTACAAATAGAATCTTGTAAATATTGCATGCCCGTGACCACGATCTTTAGACATCCATATCTTTCGATTGGAAGCTTGGATTTGGGTGGAAGAAGACTTTTTGGAAAGGTCTCAACATCCTTTACACTATAGGAGGCCTAAAACCTAATTTTGAGAATATTAGGTGGGTGAGAATTGGGAAAATTTCTTCATGCCATTAATATGCGATCTATTTTCTTCAACAACCAGATCAAATTTGATTTGATCCACCGCTCTTCTTCTTCTTCACATGCCAAGAAAACATAGAGTGGTGTACTCAACAGCAGTTGTGGTAGATTTGTAGGGGCATTAATGAATGGTAGTTGAGCTCCAAAATCAAGTTTCTCACCTCTTTTCTTCTTCTCCCTTCACTGCGTCTATAAAAGGAGAATTTTAACTCCTTGTAAAGTGGTTGGTCATTATTTCTCTCCTACCCCCTCTCTCTTTCTTCCTTATGGTAGAATACAGAGTCTAGGCCTCCTCTCTAGCTCTATAATGGAATTTTCTTGCCTCTTTCCCACTAATGATGTACCGTGTAACTTTTGGAGCAATAAAATATGTCTCATGATGCTTCTATCCATCCTTTCTTATTTGGTTGTCTCTTCTTACCTCTCATCATTGCGGGGTATATTGTGCATACTCTGATGCTTTTTACAGTTCTGGGAGCTTTGCTTAATGGGTCTTAGAGTGGTGTTCTATGTGACATGTATCTCTGGTTTGTGGTGCATCTTGTCCACCCTCTCCTCTACTCACCTCTCTTCACTTCAGGCATGAGATCTGTGTTCGCCACTTCCTTTTCTCGGTGTATCCACTTAGTGTAGACTCTCTTTTCCCTCTCTCTCTCCCCATCTCTTTAGAATGGTTATATTAGGATAGATTAAGTTCTTCCTACACTGGAGTAGCTTGTGGTAGGTAGATTAGGAAGAAAGAACCATCTTTCTCCGGAGGTCCAACTCAAGTTCACAAGTCCCACAACTTGAGATTTGGTCCCATGTTGTGCAATCACATTGAATTCCTCACTCACACACGAGTCCATTCGGGGGTGCTTTGTGATTCTTCACTAACAGAAATTAGTAGTCCCTACATTGGACAATCCAAATGGAATTTTGTTGTAATCATACATCCCCACTTAGTAGTGAAAGCCATTTTGAATTGGTTAGATTCCTAGACTAGAATCTGATTGTATCATGAATATCCATCGAGAAAGGAAAACCTTTGAGCCCCTACCACCATTTGAAGGATTTTCTCCATTGATGGAAGAGGATAATGGTCTTTCAATGAGGCACGGTTCAAATCTTTGAAGTCTATGCACAATCAGATTTCTTCATTCTTCTTCCTTACATGTACCAGATTAGCTACCCATGAGGAATGCTTGATAGGAAAAATTATACAGCCTCGATGAGTTTGGTAAGCTCCTTCCTCATTAATGGCTCAATATTGGGATTAATTGGCCTCTGTTTCTAACAAACTGGCTTTGAATTTGGATCTAGTTCGATGGTATGTTGCATTAGACCTAGATTAAAACCAAACGTATTTATATCTCCATGTAAAAATGTCATGATATTCTTGACATAGCTACTTTGACTTCTTCAAAATCCTCCTCTTTGATCATCATGTTTGTGATTTGTCATTTGGTCTGGTCATCTAAATTGAATATGGATTCAAGAGTAACTAATCTATTTGGTAGCTTGTTTCCCCTCAACTATATAATTTGATCGCATATGATTTTTGTAGTTTCTCTTGGTGTTTGGTAGCAAATTTTTCTTCTTCCTACAAGAAAAGAATAATTTGTTTGCCACTATCAAACACTTTTCAAAACTTAAGTTATCTAGTACTATGGGACATACCACCATCTTGACCATTTATGGCCCTTCTTTCATAATATCCATAGGTATGTTATACTACGAGCCAATTGTAGCAAGCCCACAAGATCTGGTTTTACTTTCTAGGAATCGCATGAATTCCAAAAGCTTTAAAATCCTCTATCAAGTCCCAAACTCGATTCTTATATGATCTTAAGAGATCATTTTTCAATATGTCGCAGTGGGCCGTCACTTGATGCACAACCAACTCACTATCTCCAAAGACAGTCAAGCCTTGATTCCTTTATTCCGAGTGAACTAAATCCCTTGTATGAGAGCCTCATATTCGAAACATTATTGGTGCAACTAAATTACAACTTAAAAGATGAGAATTATTCATCTCCTTTTAGATAAATCAACATAACTCCTACCCTAAATCCATTTTTAATTCTCGAACCATCAAAGAACAATTGCCACAGTCCCTCAAAATTGTTCAATGTTTTAACTAGTTTTGGCATGATTGTACCTTCTTCATGAATGCAGTATGTACCCAATCCAGTTTCCTTTAAAAATAGTAGTCCAGATTCTTCATCCACAATAAATCAGCATAGGGGTCATATTGATGATCTAAATTACCTTCGCAACCTCTTTTATGAGAGTAGTTGGTTCATGATCAACATCTTCTTCTTCTGGATCACAAATAACATAATTCCCATTTATGGGTTTTGCATTTATGGTTCCACATGATAATGGAAAGTCGTCTCTTCCTTAGAGTCACCTTTGTCCCATACTGATTTCTAAGAATCATATGTGACCAGTCTAATGAAAAATAACCACCCATCTTAGCTATGAAATCTCATGATGAATAAATGGTGAAGAGAGGAGGAAGGTCAATGAATGATATGTCTTGGGTGAATGATAAACTTGGGCATGCATGGATGGTAATTTGAAGTCATTTTATAACTCTAATAGTCCTAACATCTATGCCATCTAGCTAAACATCTCCTCTTGTAACCGATGCATATTGTATGCCTAGTACATCCGTAATTTGTTTGGTCATGATGAGCTCACTGGCACCATAATCAATCATGCAATTATGCACCAGGTGGTCACCAATGATCAAGGAAATATAGAATGTTGGTAGTTTGTTTGCCTTAGGAATACTTTTCCCTTCTAGGCTGACACAAACTTGTAGCGATTGTTGTTGCATGGCCCAATGGTCCATCAATTGTACCAAAATTATTCAAAGCTTCTCGCAACAAGTTCTTTTGAGAATGAATTGAAAGTTTGTCCCACATAGTAATGCTCGATTAGTTTTCTTCATTTTTTCTACTATGCTAAAAGGAATTGCTCCTACTTTTCTGACACCACTTTGGGCATTGGGGTCCTCCTTTGGAAAATGCTTTTTGGGTATGCATGTGATGCCTAAAAACCCTTCTTTCCTTGCAACTTGGCTATCGGTGTTTTTGATGGTTTCTTTCCCGTATATTTATCCACCACAACTCGTGAATGAGGCTATGAAGTAGATGTTTTATCAGATTTGGAAGATTTAGGTTCCATTTCCCTCTTCTTGCAACGTGTTTTTCTACCACCGATGAGGAATCTATATTCAACTAGCTAAAATCTTCTTCTTGTTAGTTTATAAAAGTGGTTTCTTCGATTTTACGAGGTCGATCTATTATTTCCTGCACATATGGGTTTTATGTTAGCTCGGAAGGGGTAGATACACTTTGAACCATAAGGACCTAGCTAAGAACTCCATTGGGGAAAATATTTTTATTGTGGGGTTGAGAAAAAGGATAGCACCATTTGTAATATTGAACTAGATTATTCGGACCGAGTCTTATGGCTCTTGATGAGCTAGTAATAAGAGGGTTATGAAAGTTCAATGACCTAAAATTTGTAGCTTGACCTTTTGTTTTGATTGTGTGGTTGATTGTTCCCTTGAAAAGGAGGATGGTTAGCCTGATATAGTTGGGTTTGTGGCTGGTACAATGATTATATTGAAATTTTTGCCTCTTGAGTGTGACAAGCTCATTCCCAAAAGTTTGTAGCAGTGACTTGACTTCAAATAGATCATTTGAAGAGGCAAGGGTAGACTAAGCTGGTTGATTAGAGGTTGCTGGAATATGAGAAATGGTAGGTTGTTTGTTCGTCGATATAGAGACAATGGCATTGTAGTTGTCGAGCTATCTTTCCATCCTAAATTAAAGAATTCTCTACTCTTATGGCAACTTCGTAGGCATAAGGTAATGTAGTCCCTCCCATAGACTAGATAATAACTGCTACATCGTAATTTAAGGCTTGAAAATAGTACAAAAACACATTATTTGGAGAAGGATTTATGAGTGCCAGAATCCTATTTCATGTCATGTGGAATCGGAAGTTGAAATCACTCATATATTCTTGGGGAGCTCTCTTTATGGTAGTGAGATGCTCCGAGAGTGACATGTGATCACTCTTTCTTCAAATTGTTTACAAATAATTTTTCCTAACTCATTCCAAGTGGTTGTAGTGTTGATAGTTAACCCTCAAAACCATTGAAGTGTTTTTCCCTTAAAGAGGTAGAAGAAGTCTAACTTAGTAACATTGTCCTCTATGATATTGTGTATTGTAAAAATGTTTTCTACATCAAGAATATGTTCCACAGGGGTAACATGAGTTTCCCCTATGTAGAAGGGTAATCTTTTGAGTGCCACAATAGGTATAAGGTCACATTGAGCCAACAAGAGAGGATTTCTTGCATTGAAAGGGAGGAAAACTTGGTTTTATGCCATAACAAATGAGATTGATTGTTCCTTGGTGGAGAAAAGCTTCCATACTGAGGGGTTAAATGACCCCTATGAGGTAAAGTTTTAACTAGTCATGTTGAAATGCCTCTTCTCCTTCTCCATGGAGGGAACAATGATAGTTCGATATGATCATAGTTTCCTTGCTTTGAAGAATCTCTTGTCTGAATTCTTCGCATAAGTTAACACATTGAGATTTGGAATCCATAGATGTAGAATCATGAGGCACTTTGATTTATGTAAGTGAGAAAAGAAGTACTAACTCTCTATCCCACCGAGCGTGCCAAAAACTATTTTCATTGAATCTTTGCACCCTTTGAATGGCTAGAATAATAATAGGATGTTCAGTGTGATTGAGACACATTGGATCACCTCTCAACTTATGGGACTTGGGTTTGAGGTGAACCTTCTGAGAAGGTTGAATTCCTCTTCCTAAACTAATTGTTGCACTACTCCTAGTGAAATAAAATGGTTATCTAGACCTATGCTAACATTTCATGAGTTTTAGGGAAAGGGATTTGGAAAAAATGAAACTAGACTGAGGATGGTGATGCTCAAAATAAAACTAATTAATTTTCAAACTCGGGAAGGGTTAATTTGAAGAGGGTGTAAGCACCACAAGTCACCTTCACCTACTGAACTTAGAGAGAATAAAAATATCAAAAACTAGGAGGCATACGTTCCTTTTGTTAAACTCAGATTATGCATAATAGATAGATCAAATTTGATTAAAAACACAACCAACCACCATGATAATATAAAATAGGCACATGTCAAACATCTATTTCACTTATGACAGTCAATGATAGTATAGATTTTATAACAGAAGGAAAATAACCCTTTCCACAACTGACACTCAAACAATTATATCATTTTCAATAGAATGAAATGAGATATTCTAAAATAAAGGTGATTTAACCACTTATACTAAGGAATTATGCACTCACAAAGCATACATTAATCAACCATTAACACAATAGATCAGATTCTTCATGGAAAAATATCACATTGAATGTAATTGAAAGGTTCCTGAATAGTCAAAGCACTCTTCCAAGCTTGAAGAGCAACTTCTCCTAAAAATGATCTATCCAAGACTTAATGTACTTATCTATTTATAAGTTCCTTAGGCTGAGCCATTACAGATGGGCCTTAACCAACAAATTACTAAAAATAGAAATGTCATTAAGTTCTAGGGAACATGCTCCCATAAAAATAGCAAAGTTTGTTGCAAGAGTTTGACTTAGTTAACCCTGATCCAGAGCTTGGATCATTCCTCCCATGGTCACTTAGCTTTGTTTGGGATCTGCAACATCTTCTACAAATCCACTTTTCTCTTGTTCCTTCTCCCAGGAACACATCTGATGTTTGTATATGATGAAATGCTTAATAATTCCTTGAATCTATCCATCCTCTGGTCCACATGCATAGTGATTAACTACATCTTTCATCTCAATCTCTCTTGCTACTTTGGTTGGAACTCTTTTGAGTTTACTTACTACCTTTCTTAGTTGACCAATGAAGTTTTGGCATGAAACCAACCTATCAATGGAGTCACTACAAAGGTTCTAGTTACTTCGTCATCCTTTTACCAAGTCCTTGAAATTTAGCTTGATCTAATCTTCAAGAAGAGAATCGATGTTTTCATTGAAGAACTTACAATTGATATTATCAAACTCCTCTGAAATGTCATTTAGAGCATCCATTATCTCTACATGCTTGTCATCCAATTTATTAATTAGATCTTGCAAAACACGGACCGAAACTCCATATCTTTTCATACTTGAACAATTTAAAGACATCATCTATTACATCTTCTTAGAGAAGAAAATATGGATCTTCTTCTTTGATTTCACTCCATGTAGTCAAATTCAAGTTCAAGTTATTATTATCTTTAGAGAAGGTTTCATCCATTTTTGAATAGAGGTTCTTTCATCTTGTAAATCATTGTATATGTCAATTGCTTCCTTTATCAAAGGATTGGCTTCTTGCAGTATACACTCCATCCATCCATTTATTGATATTACCTTCTGACCTATCTTCTCAATCTCATGATAAGAAATATCATCGAGGGTGGAAGAAACTGTCAGAGCCATGGTAGTTGAAATCTCAATAGATGGAGAAGGTTGTGTCACTTTTCTCAACAATGTAGTGAGTTGTTCAACCTTTTCTTTGAGCTCATCCTTGGAAGCCTTGTCTTTGTCATATTTTTCTAATAGATTCCCAAGAGTAGTCTGCACATCTTGTTTTTCCCCTTCATGTGTTGCTTTTCCTAGTGAAAATCTAGAAATTTGATAATCTGTTGTTGTAATAGTTTCCTTGGTTTTCCCTTCAACAAGAGTAGAAACTTCTACGACCCTTTCTCCAAATTGATTTACCGACAGCTGGAAAAAATCTTCGGCCTCTTCGCCTACCTTTTTAGTGTGGGTTCCAACATGCTCAAGTCTATAACATCTACTAAAGGTACTTTATTTCTTTTTTCTAAGTCTGTTGACACATTCATTTTGGTATAGCGGATGTTGATGAAAATGGCACAACCTATTCGGTACCTGAAACACTAGTCAAAACAAGAGCACTAGTAACATTAGTTGGAATTTGAATGAAGGTGGAAATAATGGATGGGGTGGATGTGTGGACGGCCATAGGAGGAGATCTGATGGGATTAGAAGATGAGATGGAAAGGAAATGGAAGGGTGGAAGTTAAGTAGAGATGGGTGGCCTAATCATTTCCCTACTAAGTGAACTAGAAAGATATGAGAATACTTAGGCCATAAAAGGAGATGGGAAAGAGGAAATGATGTAGGAATTGACAATGGAATAGAAAGGGAAATGACATGTCTTGCGATACACTTATAGAATCAGTGAATTCAACTATTTCTAACATTGGTATTGTTGGAGACATGGCTTTGGAAGTAGGATCCTTGGAGAGAGATGAACTTCCAACAACGAATGAAATATTTTTAAGGATTGTATGGGCCCTTTGGATGGACCTTTTTCTCCTTTGTAGGTGTTGGTAGACTCATGGTTGATGGGGTTTCTATATTTGTAGGTTGATTTAACCCTTTGGGTGAGATTCCCAAGGTAACCAACCAACTATATGTTCTCTGCAGAATGGGCCCACCCTTTCCTTGGTATTGCAACATTATTTTGCATACCAATAAATCTAATTCATTGAAATTGAGCTTAATCGATCTTCCGGAAGAGAATTGATGTTTTCATTAAAGAACTTATAATTGGTATTATCAAACTCCTTTGAAATTTCATTTAGAGCACCCATTATCTCTACACACTTGTCATCCAATTTCTTTATTAGATCCTACAAAACTTGGGACCGAAAATCCATAGCTTTTTGATACTCGAACAATTTAAAGACATCATCTATTACATCTTCCTAGAGAAGAAAATATGGATCTTCTTCTCGATTTCACTCCATGTAGTCAAATTCAAGTTCAAGTTATTATTATCTTTAGATAAGGATTCATCCATTTTTCAAATAGAGTGTTTTCATCTTGTAAATCATTGTATATGTCAATTGCTTCCTTTATCAAATGGCTTCTTGCACTATACGCTCCATCCATCCATTTACTAATCTTCCCTTCTGACCTATCTTCTCAATCTCATGATAATAAATATCATCGAGGGTGGAAGAAACTATTAGAGCCGTGGTAGTTGAAATATCGGTAGATGGAGAAGGTTGTGTCACTTTTCTCAACAATGTAGTGAGTTGTTCAACCTTTACTTTGAGCTCATCCTTGGAAGCCTTGTCTTTGTCATATTTTTCTAACAAATTCCCAAGAGTAGTCTACACATCTTGTTTTCCCCTTCATGTGTTTCTTTTCCCAGTGAAAATCTAGAAATTCGATAATCCATTGTTGTAATAATTTCCTTAGTTTTCCCTTCAATGGGAGTAGAAACTTCTATGACCCTTTCTCTAGATTGATTTACCGATAGGCTGAAAAAATCATCAGTGTCTTCACCTACCTTTTTGGTGTGGGCTCTAGCACAATTAGGTCTATAACTTCTACTCTTTGAAGGTACTTTCTTTTTCTATTTCGACTTTGGCGAAACAATCATTCTAGTATAACGGATCTTTGATGGAAATGGCACAATTGATTCGGCACTTAAAATAGTAATCAAAACAAGAGAACTAGTAACATTAGTTGGAATTTGAACGGAGGTGGCAATAATGGATGTGGTGGATGTGAGGACAGCCATAGGAGGATATGCAATGTGATTAGAAGATGAGATGGAAGTTAATGTAAGTGTTAGAGGAAGTGAAGTAGAGATGGGTGACCCAATCATTTCCCATATTGAGAGAACTGGAAGAGATGAGAATACTTGGGCCATAGAAGGAGATGAGAAAGATGAAATGATTGTAGAAGTGGAAGGAAATGATGTAGGAAGTGATAATGGAAGAGAAAGGGGGAATGACTGGTCTTTCGAGACACTTGGAGAATCAGTGACTTCAATTATTTTTGACAATGGTATTGTTGGAGACATGGCTTTGGAAGCAGGAGCCTTGGAGAGAAATGAATTACCAACAATGAATGAAATATTTCTAGGGATTGTATGGGCCCTTTGGATGGACCTTTTTCCCTTTGTAGGTGTTGGTAGACTCATGGTTGATGGGGTTTTCATGTTTATATGTTGATCTTACCCTTTGGGTGAGATTCCCAAGGTAACCAACCAACTATAGGTTCTCTGCAAAATGGGCACCGCACTTTCCTTGGTATTGCAACATTATTCTATTTAACAATCAATCCATGGCAATGGTTGATTAGCAACATTATTATTTTTATATGTTGCATCCAAAACTTCATCATCATCTTGCATTTCCTTTGGAATCTCGGCTATACCAAACTACCAAATTTCATCCAAAGTTAGCCTCTCATAATCTCTTTGTCGATGATGAATTCATCCCAACAATGAATCCAAATGTCTTCCAACTAGGGTACATGGGAACTAGATAGACTTGTTTCACTAAATTTACCCTAGTAGTCAAAATTGGTCTAAGGATGGAAGGTCCACAAAGTTACTTCTAACATTTCGCATCTACATTCTTTGCCTTATAAATATTTGGACAGTGTATCTGCCAATTGAAATAGGGAATTGAACTCCCACCTTGTGTCATTTATTCTAAATCTTATGATAGTCCAACAATTTCCGAACCAATTCTAGCAAGACCCACTTGTTAGTGGGACATCTTGGCAACTTACTGGGAGCACCTACAAAACCCAAAATCTGAATGTATGTAAATGTGGGGAACTATAGGTAAATAGCTCCCCATTCGCACACTTCTTTGAAGGCTTCATCAGAAATTATTCGATTGTATAAATATTTATCAAAACAATAAATAATGACCACAAAGAAGGCATCATTAATCTTACGGAAGTGCCTATTACCCTCGTCCAGTGTGAGATGAGGATAAAAATCATAAATTTGTGAAGTACTTCAAATACCTTTGGTGTTTAATACAGTTAAATCTCCCATAGCGGCATGACATAGACCAAGAAATAAGTCATGTAGAAACTCTTGGAGGACAATACCTTGCTTAACTAAAAACAAATGGAGCTACTGATATGCTCCCCCCATCTGATAAATTCCTTGTTCTTCTTTATGGTGGCAATATACAGGAACATCCATTCCGAAATTCCTTTATCGAGGGAATTCATGAAACTCTACTTAGTAACACAATAATGTCATTGACTTCTTGGATGAAGTCTGATCGATACATGGTTTTAGGCAATTTGGTAACACTCTTGGCTAGATAGCTTTTCAACATGACTTTTGTGCATAACTTTCGAATTCCTTGTCCCGATGCTCCACTCTCGATTCTCGTGAAACTATCGCATAGTCTTCAACATCCGGGAGTTTGAATAAATTCTCAAATAAATATGGGTCCAAGTAGATTACAATATTGTCATCAACATCCTTAATTGTCTTGGATTCTTCATCGAAGTGAGCTTCTATAGCTAAGAAAAACTCAAGGTAATGCATGGATGCGGAAATCCAGCCACTAGACAAAGCCCACTGTCATATATGGCTTGTATCTAGGATTTACTATTTGGGGCTTTCACCCTTGCCTAGAAGTCTACAAAATCAATTTTCCTGAGATCAGTGTCTCGTATATTTCCCAAGTCTGAGGAAAAACAAGAATGATGAGAAACTCTAAGGAATGTATACTTCATTTTTTCCTTTCCTTTAGCCATAGAAGTTGACATCAAATTTTTATTTCAAATCGGAAGACCTTTGAAAAATCCAAAAGTATGAAAAAACTTAGCTCCCATAGTCCAAAAATCTGATATAGAAAAGTTCTGAATCTCTAAAAATATTTAAACCACGAAATTCCAAAATGAAAAGTTTCTGAAACGAAGACTTCCAAAATTCCAAAACTAAAAGTTCTAAAATGCTAAAGCAAAGATTCCCGAAATAGAAAGTTTTGAAATTCAAAAATGGGAAGGTACAAATTCCAAAAAAAGGACCTCCGAACAATTGAATCTCTGAACTCCGAGACCACAACTTTTGAAATTCTGAAACAAAACTTTCTGAAATGGAGACTTGTGAAAATAAGAGTTTTGAAATCCTGAAGAAAAAATTCCCAAAATGAAAACTTTTGAAAACTTTCAAAAATGTAGACTTCATCTAAAAGCACAGTAAGTACGTGAAATACTTAGGAGGATCTCAATATTTTAATGAAATCTAAGCTAGATGCCTATAAAAGAAATGGATTTTACAACCGTTAAGGCAGGAAACACCCTTAAAGAAAAACATGGTGGGAAATGGGATTTTCATTTCCAAGACAGACAAAGGAAGAATAAAAAATAAAATGAACAAGGAGAAAACAAACCACAAAGATCTTAAACCCAAAAGAAATAACCTAAATAAAATACCTTGAAAATGACACTGTGAAAAAGTACAAGATGCAATAAAAACTAGATCGTTAGAGAAAAATGTTAGGTGAAAATGACAGGTAAAATCATGAGTTTAAATAGAAAAACCCAACATTAATTCTGGATTGACACGTACGGATGTAGGTAAGAATTAAATGTGTAAAGAACTAAGAAATTTTGAAACCCCAAAGTCCAAATGTCTGAAATTTTGAATTTTTGGACTTCGGAGATTAGGAGGTGAAAATCATGCAATGGTGACGAAAAAACTCTGAAACCTGAAATTTTGAAAGTAAGAAATTTTGGAATTTTAGACTTCATAATTCTGAAAGTGCAATACCAAAGAATGGTTGGGTGAGTTCGAACCTTGAAAGTTTGAAATTCTAAAATTTTGGACTTTAGAATTTTGGACTTTAGAGATTTGGAGGAGACTTTACCAAAATGTGACATGGAATTCTAAAACCCAAAAGTTTGAAAGTCCAAAACTTTAGACTTTCATAGTTTCAGACTTTGGAACTTCAAGTTCAAATTTTCAAATCACCAAAGGAAATATCTAAATTACAGAAGGTCTAAAAGTCTGAAATTTCAAACATCAGGTTTTCAGAGTTCAAAGATTTGAAATAAAAAAATTGCCACTAAACTTCCAAAAGGGAAAATATCTGAAATCTAAAGTCCAAATTTTTGGATTTTTAAAATTTAGAGAATTTCAAGGTTGTTAAATACTTCCACGTGAAGGATTTTAAAATTTTGATTTTGATCAATTTTAACATCTTTTTTTCAAGGTAGATTTTAAAATTTAATAGTAAGTCGGGTAACTTGCATCAAAATACGTCATCAAACTCCCTCAAAATATAATTATCATCGAGTTACGGTCCATGAGTCTTATTCTCTGATCTATCTTTAATAGTAATAGCATATAGCTAACATCCACGCCACACACACTGCTTGAGTTGCATAGTATAAATAGTGCGAATAGAGATGGGTCTCCTAACCCCAACTATCATTGACTCCAACCCCAAATCATCTACACAAGTGATAACTTTGTTGTAACAATCCACTCTAGATTTGTGTGTAGATAACAAATCCATACCCAAAATGACTCCATAAGAACCCAAGGGAAGGATGCAAAGATCCAAGGTCATAGTGAAGGGTCCTAGGTCAACTACACACTCCTTGACTAAGGAGTCCATTGTGATCTTGGCTCCAAAATCCATCACAACATCCCAACTAGGGCCCTACCTAACTACCACCAACCTACATCGATCAACTAATGATGGTGCAATAAATGAATCAAAAGATCTAGAATCAAACAATATAGAGGTAGGGATACCACCAATGCTACCTGAAGTCTCTATCACCATACCTTGATGCTTTTCCTAGTGGTTCTCAACCATTACATACATCATATGGCTTCGGTCATGTCACTAACTGTAGGCTCTAAAATAGGTCCCTTACCCTTTTTATTAGGTTATGTGGACACTCTCTCTAATGGTGTTCATGTACACCACACCCATAACAACTACGAGGATCTCTCCAAAAAGAAGCAGCTCCCCATGGTGCTCTAGTGGTTTGTGGAGTGGATCTCAATTATCCTTCCATAGACTATTGTGGTCACTATGGATGAGCTCCAATGTATTGAACTCTAGGTATTACATGTGTCTAGCAGGTCCTCTGGAGGAAGCCCCATACTCCATCCCCTTTGTGCATCAAATCTTTGTGGGGGTTTAAATGGTAGACGGGTCTGTTTTGTTGTTGTGGCCTAAAGGAAGACTATGTTGAGCCATGTCCACCATGAGGAGGACAAGATGTCCCCCTCAATCGACTATCTTGAATCTGTTGAATACGGCTCCTCACTCTATCTCTAGCATGCTAAGTCTTCCCCTATTCTCCTCTATAATTTAGGCCTTCTCAATAGCCTTAGCTAAAGTCTTTGGACAATGCACATGCACTTTGCCCCTCCCAAATCCAAATTGAATCCCCTGATGAACCTGTGAATCTTGACCTACTCATCCTACATGTACTCAACATATTGAAGTCCAAAAACTAGGTCTCGTACTCAACCACTATCATAGATACTTGTTGCAAATCATGAAACTCATCAATCCTCTCTGAATAAACCATCTAGACAAGTATTGGCTCCTAAATCACTCCTTACAGAGATCCCAAGTAATAGTCTCTAAATATACGTGGAACTTTTGGTCCTCATTCTATAACCAAACTCTAGCTCCATCTCTCAAATGATGAATTACAACACAATATTTCATGTTGCTAGTACATGGGTATAGCTTGAAGCATCTGCTCAAGCTAACTAACTAAGCCTCGACATTAAATCCACTTATGTCTCTAGTAAATGAGATGGATGAAGCTTTAGAAGCTTTATGATATGATATGTTGTTTTTTTCCTTCCTCTTGGTCTCTCACTAGATCCATCTCTCTATCTAAGGCTCCTATATATCTCTTTATGTCTCTCACCCTATCTCCATGCCCTATTGGTGGTGAATCTCGTCTAGCTAACTCTGGTGGGAGTTCTTTGTTTCTATACTCCTCGTTTTGTAATGCGGGGTGTTGAGCCTCATATGATGGCTCCCTATCATGGTGGCTAGGTTGTTCCCCCACTTCTCCACCTCGTATAACTGCATTGACCTCCTACAATGTATATACGATCTCCGATAGTATAGTAATAACTACCTACTTTGGGGGTGGTAGGTCTAAATTGACATGCAAGAACTCATTGTTTAGTCAATGCCTCTTTCCCATACTAAGGCGAGAGTTAGTTCATCATCATCTAGGTTCATTTTAGTTTTCTAAGTTTTTACATTTTCAATTATCCACAATGTCATATGTTCTAAGTTAGAGTTGCACTAAGTTTACTATTTGTGTTTCCATGTGTGCCCAAGGGTCCAAGGGTTCAACCCATGAATCTAATTCTAAGTGTAACACCCACATTCCCATGCACAAAACCCAAGACAAAACTCAATACTTAATTAGGAAAAATACAAAATTTTTTTTGTTCAAAAGGGTTACAATAAGGTATTATCTACTTGGGTTTAATTATTTTATGTTTAATAAATTTCACACATTTGTAAAGTTGTGGAATATTAAATTAATAATTAACATTATTACTTTACAATAAGACCACTTCAAGATAAATTCCTTTAGGGTTTACATTAATTCACCTTAATTAAAATTTCAATTAGGCCAATATTTCCTAAGTTATTGTTGATGCGGAATCACTACACCCCCAAAATGCCTCATGTGTGAGTGGTTCATTCGGTGTGATTGCACAACATGGGACCATCTCTCAAGTTGTGGGACTTACAAACTTGAGATGGCCCTCGAGAAAATTCATCTCTTACTTCCTAAACTACCTACCACAAGCTACTCTAGTGCAAGAAAAACTAATCTAATCCTAATCTAACCATTCCAAGGAGACAGGGAGAGAGAGAGAGTGAAAGAGAGCCTACACTAAGCGGTGATACACCAGAAAAGGAAGTGGCGAGATACTCTATTGAGGGAGGATGAAATAGGGGAAAAGGAGATGAGGGAGGTTAGACAGAAGTGACATAGACCCAGATCCAAATCTACCATCGAAACTCCATGAAGCATGACATCTTACACCTGTAAACGTGAAATACATGCACAAGAAACAAACACAAAATGGAGAGGCACAGAGAAACAACAAAACATGAGAAAGGGTTGAAGAACACCACAAAAACATGATTTTATTGCTCTATGAGGTGCACAGACCATTACATGGATGCTCGAAGCATAAAATCCACTTGCCAGGTGTAGGAGAAGGCTTACATACTCAAATGGAGTTGAGAAACAAATTTTACAAAGTTTCCCCACACCTAGAATGTCTCCTCCTTCTCAAATGAGAAGTGTTTACAATATATAGAATGTCGAGGTGAGAGAGAAAGAAGAAAACTTAGAATCTACTCTAAAATATCAACCACCAACCATTAATTCCCCAGTAAATCTACCTACAATCTATCGATTTTGGTTCCCCCTATATGTTTTGGCATGTTGAAGAAGGAAGAATGGTGGATCAAATCAAATCTGATCTGGTTATTGAAGTAATTAGATCCTACATTAATGGCATGAAAGATGTTTTCCTACTTTTCACCCACCTAACCTTGTCAAAATTAAATTTTCAAGCTTCCATGGCGTATGGGATGTTGAGACCTTTCCAAAAAGTCTTCTCCCACCCAAATCTAAGCTCCCAGTCGAAAGATATGGCCATCTGAAGGTCCTCGGGTTGGGCACTTAACACGGCTCATGATATGAAAGGTTCTATCCACATAGATGCCACGTGGTATTCATGTGCTTGTTGAAGATCCAATCCCTCCTCTCGCTCTTGAAGTTGTGCCCATGAGACATGTGGCATCATCTCGATCTGTTTGAGTCCCCTATTGTATTTTACTTAAGTCCCCCTTCCTGGTGGAGGAACTATGCTCGACCCAAGACACGTGGAGGCTTCACACTTATTTGGAAACTACCCTAAGATTTTACCTTTAGAGTTGCATGCATACAACACATGGAGGCCTCCGTAGGGTTTTGGACTTTTTAACGACCGATCTTACCTTTTGACAATGACCACGTGGTGGGTTGGCACTCATTTAGAGTCTACCTTTTGAGCCGCGCCTTTAAAATTATGTAGACGATGCACATGGCACCGTCTGCATGGCTCTACCCTATTTCTTTATGTTTTGGCTAAGTCCCCTTCATTTGGTGGGGCCATATGTTTGACTCTTGACACGTGGGGCTTAGCACTCATAGGGAAGTGCCCCCCCAGAGTTTATTTTCAAAGTTGTGCCAAGTCGACATGTGACACTTTTTGTCGGCTCTTCCCTATTTAGACTTTTCAACATCTGACGAGACCTTTTCTATGACCCCTAGCTATGTGGCAGAATGACTCTCATTTGAGGACCGCTCTTTGGACCCAACTTTGGTGTTGCACTGAGATGACACGTGGAGGCTTCCGTAGCCTGTCCCAAGCTTGGACTTTTCAATGACCGGCTCTATTTCCCTTTCGGACTGAGACACGTAAAATCTTTGTGCTCATCTAGGGACCACCTTTTGCTTTGACCCTTGAAGGTGCACCATTAGGACATGTGGAGGCTTCCATCGGTCCCTTTATACTTAGCCAATTTGGGCCCGCTACCCATTTGACTTCTGTGGGACCCTCGACATGTGGAGGGCCCATGCTAATTTGGAGACCATGTTTGGGCCTAACCTTTGAGGTGTGCCTATCAAACACGTGGAGGCTTCCACCTAACCCGAGACTTTTCAATGGCTGATGAGACTCCCTCGAGTTATGGATGCGTGGCAAAGTTGGCACACGTTTGGAGAATACCTCTAGCTTTTTCCCTTGAAGTTGTGCCAGGATGACGCGTGGCGGCCTCCACCAGTCCTAACTTTTCAATGGCCATCTTCTACCCTTTCTTGACTTTGACCATGTGGCGGATTTTTGCTTATTTGGGGCCTCTGTTCTCTGCTCCTTTTTGAATTATGCCAAGAGGATGCATGCGCCTCCCACGATTCTATTGTTTGGCCCCGAGTTAACTCATATGCAGAAAAGTCTAAAACTTTGATCCCCCTTTTCCTTGCTTTCTTTCTTATTAAGCCTCTGGACTCTTTTGATGCCATTGGCTTCCTCTTGAGTCGTTCGGCCTCATTTTTGACCCTACACTCCTTGAGTTGAGCTCACCGCCCTTTTGGTTGTTGGATTTTATTTCAGTGCAGTGTGAAACTAACCCTTCCGAGTTTTTGTGTGCGAGGTCATGTTTGACCAAATTTATAGGGGGAAAATTTAGGATAACAATTATTTTAATTCATACTTCTCACAACAATTAACAATATTTTCCCTCATGAGGTTATCTATCTAAACATTTTAAATTCCAATTAATTAACCCTTAAATTCATTATCTAAGTTACCCCTTTCACAATTATTATTTAATGAACCCTTACAATTCCAATGACATTTATTTACTTAACATTCTAAGGCTAAAGTTTCCACTTACCCTAACCATTAAGTGGCCCCATTCATTAGATAACCATACCTTAATTAAAATTACCCAACCCCATAAAGTGCCACAACTTGAAATGTGTAGGGTTGATCCTCAACCCTTAGATTAAATGGATATGCACCCTTAGATCTAGGTATTTTCAAATGAACCCTAAACATCCTTATGGGGTCTTCTTATTCTTTCTTTTACCCTAACTCATTCATTTGTTCCATTTTAATTTACAGGTTGGAGGAGTGGAAGCCATGGAAGCAAGAAGTGAAACCATGGAGAAATTTCTTTGGATCTAGTTTGCAAATGGGGAAATATTCCTCCACTCCATTCTTTACCTAGTTTAGTTTATTCATGGGTTTTCTATTACAAGGTTCCCTATTTGTTTATTGTAGAGATTCCACCATAAATCTAGTTTTACTATTTGGTTATTCTCATTTCTTGGGTTCATTATTTCAAAAAATCCCATTTCATTAGATCTATGAGATTATACACATTTTGATGCCCATAAAATGATTTATATGCTTAAACAAATGAGTTTATTCCCTTACAAGTTGTTGGTAGTTCCATTTTATAGTTTTAAATCTCATATTTTAATTAAATTCATTCTGGATTTTGCCGATCAACAAGCAGATTTTATTTTTCCATCAAAAGTGACAAAACCACCACCTTGAGTAGGTCGGCAGTCCTGTGACCACCACCCTATTTGGGTGACGGTTCTAAAACCGCCGCTCTAGGCATGTCGATAGTTCTTAAGCTATCGCTCTGTGCATGGCGGTGATTTTGTTTCTGAAAATATAACCTCATTTTCATGTATTTTCCAAAACAATTTCTACCAGGTTGGTTTCTATGGTAATATTAAATTTAATCATGGTTCCTACAATCAATAGTTGATATGTTGATGTCATTCTTCATTTTAAACTAACTTCAAGATAATCAATCAAATGTATACACCATCCCAATTACATTGAAGTAAGGTTCATTGTTTCCTACTTTAGTTTAACATATTGCATTTCAACATCTTCATATTTTGCATACAAGGGTAGTGCCATACCAATATATTTAAAATTTTCAATATAATAACTCTTACTATCAAAATGAGAATGTGTCTCTTTTCTTTTCACAACAAGAATGATATCCATTTCAACAAGGAAAATCAAGTATAACTTTCATACATTCTTCCAATACAAACACAACCATTTCACCAAAGGAAAGCACAAGAAACTATGATTTTATTTCCAGATTTGAAAGAAATATATTTTCAAAAATTACAACTTTCAAAAGTTCTTCTTTCACCTTTTTCAATACAACAAAACTTGATAATAAAATTTACAAGAACTCCTACTTTTACAATAATAAAAATTTCAACAAGGCAACAATGCACTTTATTTTTCTCAATGAGCATAGTTCATTTTCTTACAATACAAAAGCTCTTCTTTCCAACAATATGAAAGAATAATTTACAAGATTACAACTTTCACTTTTCAAAATTGGAACAACATTACAAAGGTGATCCTTTTGGCTCCAACATAGCATGATTCCTCTAATATTAAACTTCAAGCACACAAACAAAAAGGGGAGTAGGAAACGCTCTCCACCCAACCTATAATCCAATGAGAAGGAGAATTCATCCTCCTCATTGGCCCCCGAGCCCTAAAAATGAAGAAATGAAGGGTATCAAGCAACCATGGCAACTTTTACAAGGCTTCCACAATAACCATTCACACAAAAATTCCCACACACAAGCACAATACAAAAACCATACAATTTTTCTCAAGCACAAAGGCTCAAATTCAAGCCAAGGGAGAGAAGAAACATGGGGAATCACTTATGCCTCCCAAAGGAGTAGGTGTCCACCTTAAAAAGCCTCCAAAATTTCATTCACACAACCACAACCAAACTCTTATCCCTCCCTCAATTTCTCTTATGTCTCCCTCAACTCTTATCCCTCCCTTAATAAACATATAAAGATAAATAAAAATTATTTCTTACTATCACAAGGTGGGACACCCAACCCCAAATTCCTCCAAATTCATAATATAAACTCTTATCCCTCCCTCAATAAGTCCCCATTTTCTTTCTCCTACACAACCTTAAGGCCATTCTATTCCCAAAACCAAAATACACAACATTCATTCATTTACAACCAATTTTCACAACAAATAAAAATAAAAATACATGGGTGAAGTCCCTACCTTTCCATTGCAAGAAAACTCCAAACCACAAGCACAAGATCTAAGATTTCCAAGTCCAAAACAAGCTCCAAACAATCTTCCAGGATTCAAACAAAGGTTCTAAAAGTAAGTTCCTCAAAATTCAAAAGTGAAAAGTAAAACATCTAACCCCAAAACCATCAAATAAACTTGTATAAATAGAAAAGGGAAGAGGAGGGTGAGGTGGCTCCATGTAGGATCCCACATCACTTATCCTCAACTCCACATCACATGGTCAAACCCAAACCAAAAGCTCATAAATTGGTGGGTGAGAAAATGACAAGTTCTCCTTCCACACACAAACCATTCAACATACTCCAAAGGACAAAATTAAAATCTCATGTAAGAAGGTGCAATAATTTCACCTTTTTAGCCTCTAAATCACACAATGGGGCCTAAGTTTTACCCATTACCCCATAAGTATAGTTGGTATATGAATTTAAGAGGTTTGGGACAAGCTTAACTTGTCTCACAAGCCTCCAAAAATGGCCCTTAAGCCAAAATCCGAGTTTGACATGCAAGGTTGAGTACACATCACCAAAACCAATAAAATCCTTTCAAATCCATATTAAAATCAAGGACAATCCACCAAAATTAAATACCTCTTGATCACATCCCAAATTACTCTAATTAACAAGATTAATTAGCTTTAATAGAGAACATTAGCTAACAATAAAAAAGTGAATCACATTACTAAAATATATTACAAACTTAGAAAATAATTAAAAAGAAAAATGCAAAAATAACACATCTACCCATGGTCACATTTGATTCCACCCCACAATGGGGACCTCCTATAAAAATTATCAACAACCAACAACATACAAGAAACACAAGTTGCCAAGGTGACATGTTAAGAACTCCAAAAATTCCTTCTTTGTTGGTCTCATGTCCCCTTTTGTTTGTTGTGTTACAATTTTCTGCAAAATTGAAACAATACCTCTTCACATCGTGGTCATATCAATAACATCAAAACAATAAACGCATGTACATGTATCAATTCACATCATCAAATAACATAACTAAATCATCACTAAAATCAAGCAATTTCATCAATTGTTTACAATTTAAAATATCTTAATTCGATCAATTTCATCGACAACAATGAGGTCACAAAACTAGCTAGATTGTCTAACAAAATCTATGTATAAAAATCCAATGTGTCAATACATATAGAAGGTAGTAACTCTAGATCATCATCAATACTGAAATATCAATCCATGCATATAATTCACACTATGAGTCACCACATATCCGTAATCAAAATATCTATAATGTCTAACAAAATACTAATCAAATATCAAAGTCCATACCTCCAATCCAAAGTAAGCAAAATCATAGTAAGATCAATGTCGAAGAGGAGTGGGCACTACAAAAATAAGGAGGGGTGCTTGTTATGGAGGAATAAGGAGGTTTTTGGAGATTTTTTGTATGTTTGTTTCCTATGGTTGGATCACACCTTTTGGCTCATTTGGATTTCTCATCCACTCTTCCCCATTTGGAGGTTGAACTTGGTGTTTTCTCCTCCTTGTTTTGGTTGTATTCTTGTGTTTTTGGTGTGTGGTTAATGTTTGATTTGTGTTGTTGTTCTTTTTCTACCCCTTCCCTTCTTTTTCACATTTGAGGATGGTTTTCCCTCTCTCCCATGGTCTTAGAGGGAGGCTAGCATGTTCTCCAAACTTTGGAAAGGAATGTAATGATGCCTATAGGTTGGGAGGAAAACCGGGCCTATCTCCTTGTGTTTTTGAAGACTTTATGGAATGGATCTATGCGGAAACATTTGCAACTATAGAATATCAAATCAAAAACATGCAAATACGGATCTAACAATCCCCACAAAATCTACAATAGTGGAAGTATAAACAAGAATAATCCAAATCACACAAAAGTACACACACATAACACAACATGTATTGTGGTTCACCCAATGTGGGCTACGTCCACCAAAGATAGAGATCTCATATATATAATATAACAAGAGATTACAAACCAACTCTTCTACACAAGAGTACATGTATCTCTACAAGAGTATCTCTTCCTCCCATATCTCCAACTATATCTTCTTGAGTACACTAAATCATGTCTCTATACCACCACTTGTGTATCCTCCAGATCTCTAACCGGATCTACCTGAGTGCACTACAACTATTCCTCTGAAACATCACCAAAACTCACATACATGAAGCTACCCTACATTTTTTGTTGTGCAACCAAGCTCTCAATGTACTGTGAATCTACAATTAAGACCTCTAGAAGGGTCTACCAATGTGCAACCATAACCATGCACCAAGAAATAAGTCTCTCCATCATCACTACATCAACCTGTGAAAACATGAAGACAACTTCCTCTACAATACTAGATTCCTATGGATCAACAATACATCATGATCTCATGGATCTATAATACAAGATCTCACAACATAACAGTATGTTTAGTATGCTTTTTGTTGATACCATTTGTTAGGTTAACCATATAATAGTGTTACACAGATCTAAAATCGATAAAGCATATAAAAATGATTGTGAAATAAACCAGATAAAATAAACAAGAGAAAGATAACACCATATTTAACATGGTTCACCCAGTTTGGGCTACGTCCACCAAGAAATGAGCAATATTATTATTCATTTTTTTACAAAGGAAATACAATGAAGATATATTGTCTTCCAACACCTCAAAGGATGTTCAATGTTTTTCCTCTCTTAGTTATTCTTTCTTTCTCACCAAGAAAACTAACGTGCAAAAATTGCTATTTTTCTTCTCTAATACCCTCATACAATACATGCATATATATATATATATATATATATATATATATATATATATATATATATATATATATATATATATATCTACAGGAAACTAACTATCCTTGTGACAATCAAGAAATCATATTTAAACAAAAATATTTATTTTGATTCTCGGCCAAAAACGAAAGCACTCGCTGCATAAGTGGCCGATGTCGGTTCTTGCCTTACCAATTTTGGTCACATCGACCCATGCTAGTTGATAAGTGATCGATGCCAATCACTACCTTACCGATGTCGATCACTTTCAAATCTAGTAACATGTAAAAAATCTTTATGTGAAGCAATTAAGCTCCACACTCAATATAAAGCATACTAACTTTTGCTTGAATATTTTTGGAGAAGATTGAAGACTTTGATATGTTATCTACCCAATTTTGAGGAAATCCTGGTCACTTAGATCTTGCCAAATATTGATGTAAACTCCTTTAGAAGGCTCCCATGTTGGGATTCATGTGTATCATGTACTAGTAAGTGTGGATGAAAATTTTGTGTTGTTCCTTCCTTTGTTAGAAGTTTGAAGTTGCATGTAATGGGTTTTGTGAGATTGATCACATTGATAAATGTTTCCTTCAAGATTTGAAGAGCATTGTTTAAGCCTTCTTTGTGTTGATATAGGAAACTTGTACAATTGTTCCTCTTTTGTGATAAACTCCCATTTAGACCTACTTGTATGGTGAGGCTTTTCATGGTGAAAGATGAATAGTGAAAGATTGAATCTTTTATCCTCTCCTTAAAAAAAAGGAATGTTGTTGTATTGATACTTTGATTCTTTCATGTTGAAATGAACCTCTAATTTTACTTTGATGTATGTGTTGTAAACATGGCTTCATGGGTACTACAGTTTGACATCTTAGCTATTTAAAATTAATATGGTAAAGCTTAGGCTATAGGATAAAGGGTGGTATTATCATATGCTTTGGAATCGATATTAGATGGAATGATTACAATATAATGGATTTCTTGTGTAAAATTTCTTGTTTATCTTAAGAGAAAATATTTCTCACATATTAGTTTATAGGATTATCAAGTGACCTCCAAATTTCATGAGTGATGGAAATTAAAGAAACCAAATTTGGTTTGTAGTGGCATTTCATAAGCAAGTGAATTTGTTATCAATATTTCATTAGGCCTAAGTTGTTGCATTATTAAGGAAGAGTTGCATTTATATATCCTTTTGGTTTATAAATGTCACACAAATCTTGCAAGAGTTGTGAAATGAACGAAATTTGGTTTTGTGTTAAATGTGGAATAATGGTAGAGCTTTAGCTTATATTGAAAATTGCTTAATTTTTTTAATTATTTGAAAGTAGAATTTTATAAATCATGCTACAAACTCTAATAGATCATATCTCCTTTCCATTTTCCAACAACTTAGTAAAATAGGAGTATTAATAGAAGATGTAGTTGATAGGTTTTGAAAAAAAAAATTATATGCAAAAATGAAAGACTTTAATTAAATGCAACTAGATGTTATTTGTATCATTCCTATGAACATGTTTATACCATGTTTTAGATAATGACACCTTATATGTATATGCATATATAAACATGATAAATATACTCTTTGAATAACAACAAAATTAGTACCATTTGGGATGAATTAACCCTACACACGAGAGATAGATCTCGTAACCCTAATACTTCTTCTTTAAATAAAACTAAACAAAAAACAAAAAAAGGGGGCCGCCACCTATTCTCCAACCCCGCTTCCACCTTCCCCATTCTCAAGCTTCGTCACCATGGCCACTACCTCCTGCATCACCATTCCCTTACTTCAGCAGCCAAATTTTCCTCTACTTTGCATACACTCCTCTAAAACCCTTAATAGACATGTGTAATCTGTGAGAGTATGAAACCACCACAAAAATAATAATAATAATAATAATAATAATAAACAAAAATAAGAGAGAGAGAGAGAGAGATACATAAATAAATTCCTTCTTATATATTCCTCATGGTCGCCACCCCAAGCTTGAGTAGAAGAAGAAGAAAATCAATATCAAGAAAAGGTAAAAAAGGAGAGAATCCCTTCAAAGATAATGGTGCATCAGTAGGAAACAAGTCAAAACTTCCCTTCATGGCCACCCACAGGAGAAGAATTTTCTTCAGCTCAAATAACAATTTTTTCCCAAAACCCTTGTTCATTCTCTTCCATGGTAGTCAACCTAGGGAAGGGCAACAAAAAAATAAAAATAAAATAAAAGAATTGAAAATACAAGTTATTCAAAGAAGATATAAGTATAATTAGGGCTTGAAAAATATAGGGTGTAAAATCACTTCATCCAATGGATATCATTATCCTAGAGCTTGAATTTCACATTTGAACTTTATTGTTTTTATTTATCTTTTATTTTATGGGTGAAATTGCTCTTATAGTGAATATTTTTTATTCCTTATTCCCGCTCCTTTCCACCTTCTCGGCAAGAAACACTTTAATTTACTCTTATCATTTTAAGAGCTCGAGTTCCAACACCAGTGCATTGGATATGAACGTATAATAGGTTAATAAGTATAGGTTTGATTTTTTTCCCATTCGGGTTAAATTCTTATGGATAGAAAATGTTTCACACCTTAAACTTGATCACTTCCTTCCTATATTGTTTTGAATGCCGTAACAAGGAGATGAGTGTCACACATCTAAAACACTCACCTAGGAGTGGTGTTACCACTTTTAGGATGTGATTTGCCATCAAATACCCTCTTAGGTGGGAAATTTTGAGAAAGGGAACAATTAGGGGTGATTGGAATGCAAGATTTTTTCAAATTCTCTATGTTAAAACACTTTGTAAATATTAGAAAAAATCATTCAAAATTAATGTGCAAATGGCTTTGTGTGATCGCCGTAGTGGAGACTGGTTAGGTTTATCATCGTCTCTAGTGAATTGGTAACTCACAAAAACATTCAAACCCAATTTATAAGATCATATGATTGTTTAAATGAAGGAATGTTGAGCTTAGTTGATTACATTGTAGTTTGGGACAACAACTAAAATCTAAGAAAATTTGTTTTGATTTGGACTTGTAGTTTAGGAAACTTAGTATAAAATTGAAGTCTACCACTTCTAACCTTTAGTATTTCTACATGTCAATTGGTTGCAACAATTAGTTTTGGTGAAAATGGAATTGGGAGCTAGTTTTTCAAGCGTGTTTAGGAGGCCTCTAGTTGTTCTGGCACAAAACACAAACTTGTCAATAACATAAATTAGCTCCGGAAATGAGGTCATAACTAGAGTTTTAGTTATCGAATTTCATTATGTAAGTTGCATTAGATTCTCTATATATAGGAGAATAGATGAGAGTTGATAGAACAAATTTTTGAGTTGTGAATGCCCATTTTCAAAACCCATTTTGTAGCAAAATTCACAACAAAAACTGTTGAAATGTAATAGTGAAACTTTAATAGTTGGCCTCGAGAAGGTGCTTCCGATTTGAGATTCATTCACCAATTTTGGGTTCAATATGTCTTGTTTGAATCCCTATATAAAAAATAATTATCTTGGAAGTATTTTTTTACCATTTGGGTATTGTGTACTTGTTTGGTAGGCTCTTTTTTTATAGCCATTTTGGCTAGGTCGTAGAACAAGAGAATTGGGTCTTAATGAACCATTTGATTTCTTAGAGCACCTTTGGAGGGTGCAAGCTCCTATATTATGATTATGGTGATGTATTACATATTTAATAGGTTGAATCCTATGACCCATAAAAATTATATGCTACGAGACATTTTGGAATGCTAATTGTTTCGGTCTAGTTTGGTCATTTTGGACACCGTAAAAAGTATAGTTGTTGATTTTGGAAATAATTTGTGTTCGGATATACGAATTTGGAAATTTTTCCTTGGTCTAAGGAATATTTGTAAGGTATTTGGTTAATTGGTTTCCTCTTTGATTGATCCATTGTTTCATAGGAAAACTTGCTCGCAATGTTAAGGAAACTACTTTAAACCCAAAAAAACCTTTTTGGTATGGGCGTAAAATTAATAGTTGTACCTTGAGTAGAACAACCCAATAAGAGTAAATTGTCTTCCACATATTGAAAGTTATTTATTAAAATTGGAATAACCTCTTCTCCTCTTGTTATGCTACTAATCTAAATTTTATAACTCTCTTTATAAGAAAATTTGCCAAGAAACCTTATAACCTTACTTATCCTTTTGAAAGTGTATATCTAAAATAAACATACTTTGATGAAAAAACTTCTAATGTAAACTTCTCTAACTTGTCTCTAAACAATATATGATAAGGGGAAAGGATTTTTAGTGTCTCTTTTTATATGATGGCTTTATACAAAGTGATATTTCATAGTTATTTTATCTTCTTCTAAGTAAACTAAGTAGCCCTTGAGCTATTGGAAAACTAACTCTAGTTTACACAACTTAAAATTCTTATCAAAGCCCTCAACATAACTTTTGGATTAGCTTCAGTAATGTTCAAATTATTTTAACCCTCCTTGAGCTCGACAATCCCATTTTCATACTATGATCCTTTATTAAGTTTTGTCACAATGTAACTTGATTAAATCATTTCACCTTAGAGATACACTTGTAATAATAAACCTCCTTGAATTGATTAAAATGTTCTAAAAATTTGTGTTTATAATGTTAAGAATTATGTGTAGTAAACATAAAATCACTCTCTCTTCTAACTTTAACTCATGGATCTAGATGAACATTGATTACACAAAAATAGCAATAATCTCTCATTATCTCTCTCTATGTCTCTCAGAAAAATAAAATAAATTAAATTAGTTTCAATTTCTCCTTGGCTAGGTGATATGGTATACCAACGTTAGTGTTGACCATGGAATTACAAGTAATATGGTGCAATAGTGAAGAATGAAATAACTCGTAACCCACCAAAAATACATATATACCTATAACTACATCTATGTACTTATACCTTATAAACAACAATAAAATTATGAAATTATATCTAAATGGGAAAACTCATCGAATATGTATTTGAAAACCACCCTTATTATTGACTAGAAATTTATCATTGTACTCCTTCAAATCTAAAATTGAGGTAATCATAAGTTATTGTTTCAAATGGAATAAGTAATGTTTATTAATCTTAGTTTTGTGATATTCATATAATATGGATTACACTCTAAATATTTGGTCTTATGTAATTAACTTAGGTAATGGGTTTTCATTCCCATTTCTAGATAAGAAAGTAATGCGAATAATCGAAGGTTGCAATGGTCTCACAACTTTAATATGCCTTTGGCTACTTGACTCTTAGGAGACTCATGCGTAAGAATTCCTTCACATTGAAAACTCTAAGTAACTTATTATAAGATAAATGGTGTAACCCCTTATTGTGAGGACTAAGGATAACGATTAACTATTCTTTCCACCTACCTTGGGTGAAGGCATCCTTTGTTATCAGTATAAACACTAATTAAGCAATGTAAATTTGGATTTGTTTCTAAAGCTATGTTGTTTTGGGGTACTCATTAAAACATGGCCCCATTTTTGTTACCACTTAATAAGGTGGCAAAATTTAAAGTTCTTTGTGTAAAATGGATTCACCCTCTAGTAATGAGTATATTTATATCCATCTCTTGACCTAATGGGTCATTTATGACCAAATAATTGTTGAGTAAAATTTAACATAAATTCCAAAATTGAGAAGTATTAGGCTATACCTTTCCTTAAAGGAAAATGTGCATTGACCTCTTGAACTCTTGAGGAAGGTATGAACAAAAATTTGTATCTCCTTCATGTGATAAATTTTTAAATTACATAGTAATTTGATAGGTTTGGGAAACATTCCCTTTGAATGGATTTTGTTTCGCCTGACTCATTCATGTTTTCTCTTGATTATGGTAATTAAGAAACAATAAAATTTAAGTAAAACTTTTCATATGTCTTATTGAATTGAAAATTCGTTGTTCATTGTTATCATTAAGTAAATGTGGCTTTGTAAGGATGTAGAAAATGCCACGTCGATAACAATTTATAGGTTTAATTTATAAATTAAACCATCCCTTATGATTTTCTAAAGAAATCTTAAAACCATAATTGAGGTGTCCTAGGAAATGGTTCATGTTATGAAACATTGGAACCAAACTAGAAATCCAATCCTAACTTGATGGTTAGATAGATATTTCACCCACCAATTTATTGGTGCTATTACTATGTGACCATAAAGATAATGATCAAATCAAGTCAGCACCCTTAATTATGCTTGATATTATGTGAATCTTCATTCTTGACCTTAGTGAGTAATGCAAATGCTAGAACCATATTGATAGGCCCATGAACCATTTTGTTTTTGATTTTAGATTAATGGTAGTATCTTGGATGGTCTTCATGAGTAGGCTCATGCAAATCATGTATATATAATTTGTTAACCCTATTTTAAATAACCATTATGTTCCTTTTTCTCACCCATCAACAGTTCCTTTAATTGTGGCCTTGTGATCCACTTATGTGGACCCTTGTAGGAAAGTTAGAGTTAATGCAAATGAAAACCTTTGGAAACAACAATTTCCCTTTAATTTTATCCTATTTGAGATATACTTGACTTTGAACCATGTTATATTTGATGAGACATGTTTATTAAGAAAAATAAAATAAAATAATAATATAGTTCCCTTAAAGTGACCCTGATGTTGGACATACACTATGAGTGACCATTTAGAGGTTTTAAAAAATGATGTCGATAACAATTTTCCTTGCAAGATGCAACTTTCTTTGACTAAATTACTTTAAATGAAAGAAACACTTGTACAGACCAAGTTTGAATTGGTGGGACATGCTTGTTATGACCAACAACCACATGATATGACATGATACCTTGTGAGGTCATATCCCTATCTCACCTAGTGACTTCCAGGAGGAAGTCTAATTTTAGGAGAGGGGGATATAGTGCCCACATCTTCTAGCTTTAATTTATGTACACACTCTATACTCATATAATTTGATGATTGGGCATGGATTATGACACCTTGTTTATATTATGATATGATATTTGATCATTTGAGGACATGTATGATGATTTGGATGCATACCACCAATTTAGTTTTCACTAACATGATAGTTCATTTTAGTAGAGGTTCTAAATAATATTAGGATTATACCAGTTGTACAGATAAACAAGCATGCAATGAATAATGCAGAAAATGTAAAATAGAAAAGAATGCAATAAAGCAAAGACACAGATTTAATGTGGTTCACCCAAAATGGGCTACGTCCACCAGAAACAACCAATCCTTTTATTCATTCAAGAAAAATATCTCTCACAATATGGCCACTCATCTAATGAGCCTCATACATAACAACCCTTTAAAGATATTAAGGTTTTTATCATTTTGGGGAAACATAGAAATCACTTGTTAGATCTGTGACCTAATAAGGAATGGTCCAGATTTCACAATGCATAAATACATATAAAATTTGGCTTACGGGCGTTGCCCCGAACCCCTCTAGGGCATGGACCCCTGGACCCCCTACCAAGGGGACCATCCCCACAGACCCCGTAAGGGGGCGAAGTCTCCTCGCAACCCCCATCACTACTAGTCACCACAACCAACAATCTCCTACTTGGAGACTGATTGATGTAACTCCACCACTACATCTCCTGCTGGACTTTTCTTCTTGGCTTGTTTCTTCCACTTCAAGATCAATCTTGAAGACCCATAGAAGTTGAATACAAATCCAACTTATCCTTTGTCATTGGCTTAGTAAACATATCAGTAGGATTATCATCTATATGAATCTTCACCAACTCAAGTTTCCCATCCTCCAACACTTGTCGTATGAAGTGATATCTTAGTTGAATGTGTTTGGTTCTGGAATGGAAGGTCAAGTTCTTTTCTAGGTGAATTGCACTTTGACTATCACTGTGTAACTTACAATCCCCTTGTTCCTTACCCAACTCCTCCATGAACCTGCTCATCCATAACATTTCCTTACTTGCCTCGACCACCGCAACATATTCTCGCCTCGTATTAAATAGGAAACTACCTTCTGCAACTTTGAGATCCAACTCACTGCTGCACCACCAACTGTAAACATGTATCTAGTAGTGCTCCTACTATCCACATCTCCTTCCATATCTGAATCCAAAATCCCTGTAAAGTATAATCTGACCCTCTGAAGCACAAGTGCCTACTACTGGTCCCTCTCAAGTACTTGAGAATCCACTAGATTGCCTTCCAATGTGCTTTACCTAGATTTTCCATATACCTACTAACAACTCCCACTGCTTGGGCAATGTCTGGCCTAGTACAAACCATGGCATACATGAGGCTCCCAACTGCTGAAGAATAAGGAACCCATGCCATATAATCTTTTTCCTCTTGTGTTGTTGGGAATTTCTCTTTACTTAATCTAAAATTCCCAGCCAATGGTGTACTAACTGGTTTCACATTCTACATCTAAAACCTCTCTAACACCTTTTCTACATAGTCCTCCTGAGACAACACCAATTTCTTATTTTTCCTGTCCCTCTTGATTTGCATACCGAGGATTTTCTTTGCTACACCCAAATCCTTCATTGCAAATGTTTGTGCAAGCTTTTCCTTAAGCTTTGCAATTTCCTACATATTAGACCCTACTACAAGCATATCGTCTACATATAACAGAAGAATAATGTAGCTCCCACTATCCAACCATTTAAAGTACACACAATGATCTGATTGACATCTAGTAAAACCATGCTCATGCATAAAACTATCAAACCTTAGATACCATTGCCGGGAGCTTGCTTGAGCTTGATAAGCTTCTTCAACTAGTTTCTCCTTACCCTTCACCTCATACCCAAGTGGTTGCTGCATATAAATCTCCTCCTCCAAGTCACCATGGAGAAATGTCATCTTGACATCAAGTTGTTTTAAGTGTAAATCTTCTACAAAGAACTAAACTTAATACAAGTATGAATAGAAGACATATTTACAACACAGAGAAAATTTCATCAAAATTGAAATCTTTCTTTTGTTCATACACCTTCACTACAAGCCTTACTTTGTACCTTTTCCATCCACCTTCTTCTTCTTTCACATAGTAGACCCATTTGTTTTGTAGTACTCTCTTCCCAACTAGTAATTTGACTAAATCCCATGTTTGGTTCTTTTCCAGGGATTCCATCTCCTCATTCATGCCACACTCCCACTCCTTAGTGGATTCCACCTGCATTGCCTCATCAAATCTCTCTAGCTCACCACTATCTGTTAGTAATAAATAATACAAAGTAGGGGAAAATCTTTCTGGAGGTCTACTAATACGTTGTGACCTTCTTACCAAAGATGGGGGTGTCATGGGATCATTATTTTCTTGCTGCACATTTTCTTGAATTTCTAATAGAGGTGTCGATGCCGACACTAGCTGTCATGCTTGGTCTACAAAACCTGTCAACCTCGGTACCTATAGGTGGATATTTTCCACCCGAGAGTTCATTTTTAGGAGCTATATCCTCAACCAATTCTTCCTTGGGATTTTTTTCATCCTGTACATGATCCCTATACATTTTATTTTCACACCAAACAACATCACGACTCCTAATTATCTTAGATTCATCTAGATCCCAAAACTAAAATCCATAATCACCATTGGAGCCATAGCCTATGAATGTACAACATTTGGATTTTGAATCCAATTTCTTCTTATTTTCTTTATTAATATGCACAAATGCCTCTAAACCAAATAATCTTAAAAATGAAAGGTCTACCTCTTTCCCGGTCCAGGATTCTTCAGGAATTCCTCCATCTAGTGCACTTGAAGGCCCACAGTTGATTAAGTACACAACAATATCTATGGCCTCTACCCAAAACTGAAGAGGCAGCCCCATGTGCAATCTCATTGACCGCACACTCCATTATTGTTCTATTCATCCTCTCACTAACACCATTTTGTTGCGGAGTCCTGGGAACTATTTTCTCTCTACGAATCCCATTTAAGGAACAATAATCATCAAATTTCTTACTTGTAATACTCACCGTCATTATCGATCTCAAACATTTCAATTTAAAACCACATTCATTCTCGCAAAGTGCTTTCCATTTCTAAAATGTATCAAAGACATCAAACTTACGCTTAGTGCAATATACCCATACCTTCCTTGTGGCATCATCTATGAATGTGACATAGTACAGAGAACCACCATGAGATGCAACATGGGCCAACCCCACACATCTATATGAACTAGCTCCAACTTTCTTTCTTTCTTGGTATTCCCTGCCTTGAGAAATCTAACTCTTTTTGTTTCCCAAAATGCAATGCTCACAAAACTCTAAGTCCAATTTCTTCAAACTTGAAAGCTTACCTTTTCCCGTAGAATTTTCATGCCCTTCTCACTCATATGTCCCAATCTATTGTGCCACATGTTAGCATCCTCATCTGAAGTAGATACTATGGTAGAAGAATTAGATGTACAAGTAGAAAAATAAAGAGTGTCTACTTTCTTACCCCGTGCCACTACCAGGGCACCCTTGGAAACCTTCCAAGCATCTAAAGTGAATGTGACTATGTAACCTTCACCACCCAACTATCCTGCAGAGATGAGATTTCTCCTGAGGCTAGGTACATGCCTCACATCTCTCAATATCCATGTATTTCTGTTTTGTAATTTCAGTGTACATTTCCCTTCCCGACAATGTTGCATGGCTCATCATCACCCAAATAAACTTGTCCAAAATTTCCCTGGACATACTCTTTAAAATATCCCTTATCAGGGGTTGCATGGAATGAGGCACCTTAATCTATTACCCAAGATTATATTCTAGTATCAAGAGAAATTATAAGAGCATCCCGAACAATATTACCTCACCGATTTTCCTCTTTAATACCTTCAATCTGGTTTTCTTTGTTTCCTTTGAACCAACAATCCTTTTTAGCATGTCATATCTTTCCACGTTTCCAACAAGTAATGCTTCTACTCCTAGATTTGGATTTTCCCATATTTGATTTAGATCTCCCACGAACCTTACTCTTTGATTTCTCCTTGCTCCTCCCTCTACTCTCCATATTCAACGCATTTCCGAAGAATAATTCTCCCTTTACTTTTCCTACACATTTCCTCATTTAAAATGACACTAACTACATCTTCAAGTTTAAGAGAAGTAGATGATGTATTACTAATCATTACTAAGTTGTCCCAATTTTCTGGAAAAGAACATAGGAATAATAATGCTCTAACCTCCTCATCAAATGGGATATTAATCAATCTAATTGATTTACAATAGTGTGGAAATCATTAAGATGGTTAGATATAGATTCGCCTTCTTGCATTTGTAGATTAAACAATCTTTTCATCATATAAATTAGCTAGGTTTTCATCAACTCTACCGTACTCTTCACATGTGAGATATTTGAAGCTATGAATGATTTCAGACTCAATCAAATCATACCGAGAGCCTTCCTATCCAGAACCTTCCACTCCTCATCAAACATGATTGAGGGTTTCACTTCTTCACCTCCCAATGGTAGGTATAGATCCTTTTGATACAGGTAATCTTCCACCTGCATTTTCCATAGCTGGTAATTTCGGCCGTCAAACTTCTCAACTTTGAACTTATTCTCCTCTATCATTGTTGCTTCTCCCACTCAAATAGAAATCCCTCTATGAGTATACTACCAACAAATAAATCTCAAACGTTGCTCTGATACTAGTTGTTAGGATTATACAAGTTGTATAGATAAACAAGCATGCAATGAATAACGTAGAAAATGTAAAATAAAAAGAATGTAATAAAGTAGAGACACAGATTTAACATGGTTTACCCAAATTGGGCTACGTCTACCAGAAATATCCAATCCTTTTATTCATCGACAAAAAAATCTCTCTCACAAGATGGCTACCCATCCAATGAGCCTCATACATAACGACCCTTTAAAGATATTAAGATTTTTATCATTTCAGGGAAACATAGAAAACCACCCATTAGATCTGTGACCTAATAAGGAATAGTCCATATTTCACAATGCATAAATACATATAAAATGTGGCTTACAAGGCGCTGCCCCAAACCCCCGAGGAATGCGGCCCTTGGAACCCCGCCCAGGGGGAAATCCTCCCGGACCCCACAAGGGGACGAAGCCCCCTCGCAACCTCCATCACTATTAGGTTCCACAACCAAAAATACTATCATTTTTCATGTTATTTATCTTATTGGCTATATGATGGACATATGGTTTTTCACACATTTTCATAGATCGTGAATTATTTGGTTACTTGATGCTATCATATTTTAGCATGTTGTTATATGTTACTAGGATGGCTAACACATTTTGAATTAATTTTAAATTGTATATGTTTCTCATTAACAATTCCTTACTATATTTTTTAACATAGTTAGCATGATTATATTTTGATTGATTTACTGAGTAGTTAATTTATACATTTTATTGGATAGGTGTGTTTAATTTTTGCAATGAGTGTGCAGCTTACAGGGGCACGTAAGAATGTAAGTTTCATGGTGGTTACTCGAGTGTGCACAAGTGGTCGACTGGGCCAAGTCTTAGCCATGTTAATTGTGTGAAGCCTTACTTGGTTGCATGTCATATTTGGGCACCATGAGTAACCCATAAATGTGGTAATATTATAAATTTGTTATTGTTTAAATTGTTTAGCCCTATAAACTACATTATTATTATTATATGTTTTTGTCTTAACAAACATGTCTCATCAAATATAACATGGTTCAAAGTCTATTATATCTCAAATAAGAGAACATTAATTAAGTGAAGTTTTGTTTCCAAAGGTTTCATTTGCATCAAATCTAAATTTCCTACAAGGGTCCACATAAGTGGATCATAAGGCCCACATTTAAAGGAAACTATTGATGGGTGAGCCAAAGGAACATAATGGTTATTTCAAACATGTTAGTTTATAGGATTATCAAGTGACCTCAAAATTTCATGAGCGATGGAAATGAAAGAAACCAAATTTGGTTTATAGTGGCATTTCATAAGCAAGTGAATTTGTTATCGATATTTCTTTAGGCCTAATTTGTTGTATTATGAAGGAAGAGTTTCATTTGTATATCATTTGGGTTTATAAATGTCACACAAATGTTTCAAGTGTTGTGAAATGAATGAAATTTGGTTTTGTGTTAAATGTGAATAATGGTAGTGCTTTAGCTTATATTGAAAATTGCTTACTTTTCTTAATTATTTGAAAGTAGAATTTTAGAAATCATGCTACAAAATTTTATAAATCTCTCCTTTGCATTTTGTAGCAACTTAGTAAAATAGAATTATTAATAGAACATGTATTTGATAGGTTTTCAAAAAAAAAAAAAATTATATGCAAAAACGAAAGACTTTAATTAAATGCGTAACTAGATGTTATTTGTATGATTCTTATGAACATGTTTATACCATATTTTAGGGAATAACACCTTATACATATATGCACATATAAACATGATAAATATACTCTTTGAACAACAAAAAAATCAATACCATTTGGGATAAATTAACCCTGCACACGGAGATAGATCTCAGTAACCCTAATACTTCTTTTAATAAAACTAAAGAAAAATTAAAAAGGGAGGGCTTCCACCTTTTCTCTAACCCCCACTTCCACATTCCCCATCTCGGGCTTCAGTGCCACCATGGCCGCTACCCACTACATCACCACTCCCCTCCTTCAACAAATCACATTCTCCTCTGCTTTGCATACACTCCTATAAAACCCTTAGTAGACTGTGTAATATGCAAGAGTATGAAACCACCACAAATAATAATAATAAGAATAATTAGAAACAAAAATAAGAGAGAGAGAGAGAGAGAGAATACATAAATAAATTTCCTCTTATATATTCCTCATGGCCACTTCCCATGCTTGAGCAAGAAGAAAATTCAATATTAAGTAAAGGAAAAAAAAGGAAAGAATCCCTGCAACATAGTGGTGCATCAGAGTAGGAAACAAGTCAAAACTTCCCTTCATGGTCACCCATAGGAGAAGGATTTTATTTAGCTCAAATAACATTTTTTCCCCAAAACCCTTGCTCATTCTATTTCATGGTAGTCGACCTGGGAAGGAGCAGGAAAAAAATAAAAATAAAAGAAAAGAATTGAAAAGACAAGTTATTCAAAAAAGAGATAAGTAAAATTAGGGCTTGAAAAATTTAGGGTGTAAAATCACTTCATCCAATGGATATCATTATCCTGGAGCTTGACTTTCACATTTGAACTTTATCCTTTTTAGTTGTCTTTTATTTTATGGGTGAAATTGCTCTTATAGTGAATAATCTAGTTATTCCTCCTCCTTTCCACCTTCTAGGCAAGAAACACTTTAATTTACTCTTATCATTTTAAGAGGCCACATAGTTTCACATACTTAATATTTTATTTAATCTAATCTTGGTATCTCGGTGGAAGATCATACATTATATTTTATTTAATCTAATCTTGGTATTTTGGGTGTAAAATAACCAAATAGAGGTTCTTGATTTCCCAACTTGTCTCTTAAATTGTGGTTAAAATTATATGGATATGGATATGGATATGGATACGGATACGGATACGGATACGGATATAGATACGGATACGGATACGAGATATAGATACGGATATGTATATGTATATGTATATGTTAAAATTTTATGGATAGTGAAGGTCCTCTCGAATGGTATTGATAGTTTCACACATCGGATGTGTTATCAAGTAATACCTAAGTCAAGGTTTAACATTTGACGTAAAAATCAATGTATTTCATTTTTTAAAATGTCAAGAATTTTAGGTGGTGTTTGGTTTGGTTCGTGTCGAATTTGGGGCATGACATGTTACTTCTAAGTTTTTTAATCATTTTTGGCATGCTTTGCAAATAACTTAGTTTCCATCAGATAGTTGTAAATGTTTTCAATATGTATTAGTGTTTTGCATGTAACATATTATTCAATCCTATTTAAATTAATTAATTAATCTCTTATAATTTATTTAAGGTTGGTACATTTATGTGAACCCGTTATTATTTGAACCCTTTTCCTAGCTAAGTCTATTCATTACCTTATGATCTCTAACCCTAGTGACTTTAGGGTTTCTTCTTTGAGTTTTGATATTTACTACTCAAGTAATAATATTTTTAAAATCACAATGGTTTCCATCTCTCTATGTACATGTCGATTGTGGGTTCAATAAAAAGGTGTTATTCACACCATACCCTAGTGTTTTAGCTTTTGTTACCTATTTTCTCACTAACATGGCTTAAGGATATGAAGATACATCATCTTAAATTTTATTAGGCCATAAAATCCACCCCATTTACCACTCTTTGTGTGACACCCACTATCAGTGCACCTTCTATTGATTTTTCCATAACTAGCTCTTTTACTATCTCGGAGGCACCAAATGAGACAATTTCTTTGTGTACTTTAGTTAAATCACTAATTGACCCTAGCACACTAGAATTATTAGAGCCTTATTATTATGATGGATTTAGATCTGAGTATGCATCTAGTTATAGTGGCTCACTTTATGAGGGACGATCTATAGCCTTGCATATTCATACAAAGTTTCCTAATTCCCATAGGCATGCACAACCTCCTAACATAGAATTTTGCTAAGTGTGTACATGAATCATCTTCAAATGGTGATGTATTTTCTTCTAGTTAGGATTATCTTACAATTATTTGAAGAGATAATAATTTAACTTTCCTTCCAATGATGATAATGATGATGAATAGTCTTCTACTTCTATAAATGATGATGCACATACAGATTGTAATAATGGTGTTCTTGTTATCTCTCGAAAGTGCACCCTATAGAGAGATGGTTACAGGTGTTCTAAGCTTGCACATTTTATCTCTCTCTTTCGTAGATACAATGGAAACACCTTAGGTCTATGTGTATACCTATTTTGAGGTGAGTCTCCGGTATCAAGGTCGGTTCCTTATTTATGTATCCTAAATTGATTTTTTTGGGGTTAAGGGTAAAAGATGACTATAAAATGATTTAAAACTAAGGTGATACACCAAATTTGTTTGAGGTCTTTGATTGAGCATATGCACAATTGATATGGAAAGGATTACTTTGATACACAAACCAACAGTTTTCTGCAGAATATTAAGGGGGAAAATTTGGTGTATTGAGGGAGAGTATCACAACAATACTACTAAGTTAAACATGCACATTAGTATCACAGAAATTACTGAATTTGCAATAGGGTAAGATGATCAATCAGGGAACTTACATTCACAAGATTAATCGAACATACACAAGACTATAAATAATTGGAAAGGTAGAAAAAAACTTCACATTCGGAGGGAAAAACTGCATAAACTACTTCAACACTCTTGTATCTAAAAGTCCTCCTTTGTGCTTTCCTAAAGCACTATTATCTCTCGAAAGTGCACCTTATAGAGAGATGGCTGCAGGTTTTCTAAGCTTGCAAAAATTTGATCTCTCTCTTTCATAGATACAATGGAAACACCTTAGGTCTATGGGTATACCTATTTTGAGGTGAGTCTCCGGTATCAAGGCCGGTTCCTTGTTGATGTATCCTAAATTTATTATGGGGTTTTAAAGGTAAAAGATGATTGTAAAGTAATTAAAACTCAGGTGATACACTAAATTTGTATGAGGTCTTTGAATGATTATATGCACAATTGATATGTGAAAGATTTTTTGATGCACGAGCCAACAGTCTTCTATAGAATTTAAGGGCAAACACTTGGTTGTACTGAGGGAAGAATATCACAACAACATTGATAAGTTAACATGCACATTAAAATTATGCAGAAAATACTGAATTTGCAGCAGGGTAAGATGATTGATCAGGGAATTTGCATTCACAAGACTAATAGAAACATACACAAGATTGCAAATAATTGGAAAGGCAGAAATTCTTCACACTCAGAAGGCAAAACTGCAAAAAATTACTTCAATACTCCTATATCCAAAAATTCCTCCGGAAAGTTCCCAGTGCTTTGCAAAGGCACACATATGTAGTAAAATAAAAGTTCCTTCTTCCTAAAAATAGCCTAAGGCTTGTACTCACCCATGCATCCTATTTTTATCCTTTATTTAATAATAGATAAAGGAATAAAAATAGAGCATACAATTACAAATAGGCATTATTAGCCTTAATTACAATATAGTCAAACTAAAGTTATCATTTATTTTTAAAAAGAAGGGTAAATAATTTGCTAAAAATAAGATTGCTTGCTAGGCAAGTCTCTCTTTATGAACATGTAACTCTGTCTTCTTCTCTATTATGTCCCTTTGTGAAGGCATGTAAAAATACTCATGTGTATTGAGCAAAAATAAATTACATTAATTGCAATACTTTGCAAAATAATTCATCCAAATATCTATCCTGATTTGGACCACCTTTATCTCTGATGTTGACACTTGTTCTGTCTTCTAGTGATCACATGGATAACACAGTGTAAATTATCTCTAACCTTCCCACTAGTGGGGACCACCTTTGAACTTAACCATTAGTCTTCATTGGTTTGGCCACTCTTGATTATCCGACCTTAGACTATAGTACTAACATAGTCCAATAAATTCGGCCCCCTTTGAATACACATATGGCACATTATAATAATCAACCACTTTGATTATTATTTCCTTGTCGATTTTGGATTATTTGGTATTTTAATTCCCCGGTGGGCCTTCGGGCCTGCAGGAAAATGTAAGAACTTGAAACTTGTTTGTGAGCCTTAAAGGAAAAAATTCCTCTAGCCTTCTGCCCAGGGGAAATGCGGGCACACGGAATAACCTGAGACTTTTAAGCCTGTTTGTATAAAGTCTCAAAACCCTAAGAAAACCCGCATCTCTGCCAATACTATGTGGAATCGATGTATTGAATTTTCCTTTGATATTGACTTTGTCCTTGCGGGGCTAGGGCTTCGCGGGAAACTTTGGAACTTTTAAATTTTTGCATTTTTAAGGTTTGAAAACCTAAGTGACTCCCGACCTCCATTTCTCCACTTCCACTATGGTGACGACACGTGTCCTTCTCGGGCCTACGGATGAAAGTTTTAAAATTTGAAATTTTGGTATATTGGTCAACCGACCGCTATTTTTATTAGGTGACTTTTGCCTTGATTTTGATGAACTGTTTGGAACGTCGATCTTTGTACTTGTTAATTTTCGATCATTGATCTATGAAGCATAATTTTAGGGTTTCTGCCATGGAATAAATGCATTTTAATGGCTCAAACCATGGTTTGCTTTGAACTTGGAGATCGATTCTCGAGCGTTGATCTATGTCTTTGTTGATTTTCAATCATTGATCCATTGACCAAAGTTGAGCTCTGTTAAGCCACGGTTGAGGTAGGTGAGTTAAAACAACTCAAACATTATTCATTTTCTCCACTTTGCATCTAGTTTTGTGGGAGAATCCTAGAAAAATTTTCGACGCCATTATTATAAGATTTAGAAAATTTATTTAAACTATTTCAATGGCCCTTAAGCATCTGCATCTTCTCTTAGAGATTTCTGAGCAATATTTTGATAGGTTCTTCCATTGTTGGAGTTTTCACAGTTTTGTTAGCTTGTCCTTTGTGAGATCTAGTTGTTTTGGGATTTGTTTACAAACCTTTTTGGGATCTTTGTTAATATTTTTCCGCCATTGGTAATCTTATAGCTCAGCTTCATTCTGTTACTCTAATGGCTTCCATGGCTCGATTCATTGTTTTGAGCAAGATATTTCTCTACTTCTTTCTAAGTAAATGAGCTCCTGTTCTTAATATCTTTACCTTTTCTCCTTGGCCACCATTGGAGTTTTTAGAGCTCAGCTCTGTCTTCAAAATGGTCTGTGTGATGAGCATCACTGTGCTTTTCCATTGTGTTTACTTTTGAACCCAACCCCTTGCATAAATGATTCTCTGAGCTCGATTGAGTCTGTCATGGAAAGTGAATGTGGAGCTCTTTGTATTTATGTTCCTTTGTTCATGCTTTGAACTTGGAGACTCTCGGCTTAACCTGACTTCTATGATTGGTAAGTTCATTTCCCCTCATGGGTATTTGGTTTTTCTATCGAAGGGATTATGGCCGTCGTTTTTTGAATTGATTTTCTTGTAGCGTATTTTGAATACTACTTCTTGGGTTTCCTTAAGAAATGGATCATTGTTCCTCTATACTAAAACCTTTGAGCTCATTTTGGGGCTTCAACCTACAGTCATGACTTGTAGATCTGTGTATCTTGTGTTCCGAGTATCATTTTCTTCTATGATGTGCTATATAACTTTCCAAAACATTACTTTTAAAAGAGTTTGAACCTCGGATCCTTCCTGGATAGATGTAGACTCCATTCACATTTTCTTTCAAAATTGAGCTCTGATATATGCAAAATCCTTTGTATTTGACATTCTAGTATTGTTATTCTTCACCATAGAGTTCCCCTCTATCCAATTTTGATTTTTCTGACTGGAACTAGCCCATGGGAATAAGAAAAATACATGAATATCTCTTTTCTTCAATGATACTAAGTTATATGTCTCATTCAATCACTTTTGAGGATTTCCACATTGCATTCTGATAATATTTGGTGAAGTTTTCAAATCTAGGGTTGACATCTCAAGCTTGATTCATGACTGAATTCTCAATAATCTACTTTTCCTGCTCATATCTGCTTATTGACCTCATGTGAGTTTTGCAAGGTTGAATGATGTTGATAAAATCTGTAAATGAAATGGTTGCTTGTGCATCTCTTTCTTCAGCTCACTTTTGAAATGCCTATTTGTAACCTGTAGCTACACTTATACTCTTTGATCCTGAAGTTGATGGTTACTTGTGATTGATTATTGGACTGAAAATGCCAACGCCATAGAAATATACTTATGATATTTATAATTAAGATGCCTTGTACCTTGTAATAGTTTTCTGGGGATTTACAAGCAATTTTCCTTCTATTGTAATATCATTCTCAGGCATAAGCCTTGATTCAGATACTTTGTTCTATTACTTTTACTGCATTTCTTTGATTTCAGCTTGATATAGATATTGTAAAGTTATAAATATCCATTTTACATGGTGAAGCCTGTCAAAATTTTCCCAGAATTCCTTTTCTTTGACTGAAATATAGAAAATGTACCTTGTCTACAAGCATATTCTTTGTTTCAGTAGATCGGTATCCTCTTCCATTTGTAGGAAATATCTAAGTTTTAGTTACATTAGCCTTCTTTTTAGCATGTATATGCTTCTTTCTTCTTGGCTACAACCTATACCTACACACTTAAGAAAATAGTTAGAAAATAATTAGGTTCTTGACCTCTCTTATGTCCATGTTTCTTCTTCCTCTTTTTTTTCTCTTCTTTTTGAGTGAGCTATGCAGTTTGATCTTCAAGTACTCTATATCTCCTACTATTTTTAGAGATTCATATGCACGAATTAGGACAATGTAGGAATATGGATTAACCCTGAGCTCTTTATTGATGATTCCTTTCTTTTACTTTTCAGGTACCATGCTTTGAATTGTGAAGACAAATATGGAATAAGTTGGAAGAGGGACAATCTGTACAACGAGGAATATGCAAAGGCAATGATGGGTTCACTCATATTCATTTTCTTTCTATTTCATGCATGTGTACCTCTTACTTCAGTAGATGTACTTTACTTTTCAGTCACATCCCATGGCTTGTGTGGGAAACATTTGACCTTCCTTGTGAATAAAACATTGAATTTTGAAAATGAGTTGTGTATTCCCTTCTACATTCTAGCTTCTCTGTATGGATTGTATAATGAACTAAACAACTCAGTAACATAATTGAATGTCTTAATCATGAAGGAAAGAAACATTGATGAGAACTTGTAACATTCAGTAATGAACCCTGATTTTCTGATATCTATATTTCTATTTGCTACTTCAAAACTCAACACTTCACCTACTCTGTAATTTTTCGTCTTCATCAAGACAACACAATTGTCCTTTGGGGATTTGTGTTCTTTTGCTGAAGATGGCATTCTATGTGATCTGTTATGTTTCATGGCATGAAATTACAAACTATGTAATCTCAACTATAATGTTCTATTTAGGTACAATTCACACACTAACTAACATGCAAATACAAAGAGGCATTAATAACATTGGCTAGAATTACAACCATGTTTATCTTTTAATCATTAATAAATAAAGGAATAAAAATAGAACATAAATCGAGGCATTAATATCCATTGGTTACAACTCTATTTTTTATTTTTAAGAAAAGCATGAGTGATAATTTGCTAAAAATAAGTTTTTCTTGATGAGCAAGTCTTCTTCCTTGTGCATGCAGATTTTGTCTTCTTGTTGATCTATGTCCTTTTGTGAAGGTATGCAACCTTATCCATTTGTAGTGATAATATTAGCACTTTCTAACCATGGTTGAATCTGGTGAACTCGGGACTCAATTAAGGTGCAAAAGTATTGCAAACTTAATCATTTTTGGTATTTTCATTGTTGAGCTCCATTCGAGCTAGCAAAGTTTTGCTAAATTTTCCCCTGGCCACCATTGTTGACTATTCAAGCTTGACTGAAGGTTTCTATAAAGAACTTTGTCTTTCATCATTTCAAAAAATAGTTGTCTACGTAGGATAAATTTGAACTAAAAACGGCCCTAAAAACTTTCTTTTTTCATTTTTAATAGAGATTGTGCATTTTTAAACATTCGACCTTCCATTCCGCTTCTAATTTGGGCCCCACACATGTCTTTATCTAATGTCAGTGGGGTCACATTCAACTTTATCCTCTCTTTTAAAACAAAGGTTCAAAGTTTCAAAATCAAAAAAGTTCAAAGCCCCCTTTTCCACCTTGGGATTTTTGATGGCATGGGCGGAGTCATGGGTAATTTTATCACTTTTCTCCTTTTTCAAAAAGGGCTCAAATTCTCAAATTGACCCGATGATCTCGCTTTTGACTTACCAATACGTGGCTTATTTTTGAATACTTCGGGGGTACGTGGCCTTTTAAACTTTTCTCTTTTCAAAAAGGTCTTCAAAAAAGGTCCGATGATCCACTTTTCCACTTTGACATTTTTCAAATTTGAATTTTCCTTTGAACATGAGTGGGGCCACGGGTCATTTTTAAAAAATGCCCTTCAAAAAAAAAAGCTCAAAATCTCAAAAAGCTCCGACGATCTCCGCTTTGACTCTTTTGATGCGGCTCAACATTTGACTTTTTCCTTTGACATGAGCGGGGCCATGGGTCATTTTACACTTTAATCCCTTTTCCAAAATGTCTCAAAACACAAAAAGGGCCCGCCCTCCGCATCGGGCTTCGGAAAATTTGAATATTTTGCGAAAAAGGAAAAGTGGCAAGTTTTGCAAAATGGCCCCACCATGTGCCGCATCCAATTAGATTTCATTGGGCCTATGGGTCAATTTGACACTTTTACAAAATGATGAAAAGATGCTAAGTTCACCAAAAAGACCACCATTTTAATGTGTCAAGTGGGGTTTGCATCGATTTTGGTGATCAATTCTGAGCATTGATCTCTGTACTTTTGATTCGTGTTTTGATCTCCAACTCACCCGATGAGTTAAGTTACTTTAGTTTGATGAATAAAACACTCAAAACCCTAAGTCTTTCATATTTTCATTCTCGAGCTCTATCCGAGCTAAAGGAACTCTACAAAAAATTTTCCCTGATGATGGCCATTGGAGATGATCTTTCGAGCTCGGTTTATCTACATCTATTGTTTTGTTGAGCTCATGGCTTTGAACTCTCTATTATTTAATGGCCACCATTTTGATCACTTTGAGTTCTGGGTTGGCTTATACTACAAGATTTGGTCATTTGACCAGTTGTGTTGCTTTGAGTTCAATTTTCTTCAAAATATTTGTGTCTTGTGAAGCTCTACAAAGATTCTATGGCCACCATTGTTGAGGTTTGTGAGCTCAGTCCTTTCTATATCATCATTATTTTGAACAAGATGGTAGCAACTTCATGTTTTTTTTTTTGTAATCTCCTGACTATATATTGCTCATTTCGATCAATATTGAGCTCACCCTTTTACTTTGTCTCTTATTTCATCTTCAAAACATTGATACTCATTTTTCCTTTGCATTTTTAATGTGATTTCTGAACAACATTGATCTCTGAGTTGAAACTCATTCTGGGTTCTCCTTTTGGCTCTAAATTCGATGAGGGTTTTCTCTTGCTTCAATTTTAACCAGTGAGTTCTTGATCCTTACTCTAATTTTAGTACCCATTAATGGGTCTTTCTCTGATCAAAGCCAGGATCTACATTTTTCTTCCTTAGATCTATAACTTTATTCATTCCTTTTGAGTTGTATTGCAACAAATCTGTATATGAACTTTTAACTGTCCTTCCTGAATGAATTATTTTTCCAAAATCTTTATATGCACATGTATTTTTCAAATTGTGGCTTGAAATATTACAACCCAGATTTGGGTATCACTCCTTTGGCATGGGTATTCAGACTTCTTTATTGCTTCTTGATTCTACAATCTACACCTACACACTTGAGAAAACATTTAGAAAATATTTAGGCTTTTTGGCCTCTCTTATGTCCATGGTTTTCTTTTCTTCTTTCTCCTTCTTTCTGAGTGAGAAAATCATGTATGCAGTTTTGATCTTCAAGTAATTTATATCTCTTGTTATTAGAGATCCATGTGCATGAATTAGGACAATATAGGAATATGGATTAACCTTTAAACTATAATTTTCTCTTTTTTTTTTAGGTATAGTGCTCTTAGCAATGAAGATGAAGAGGGAACAAAGTTGAAGATGAGGATGCATCAACCAAAGGAAAAACCCAAGGAAATGATGGGTTCACTCATACTCCTTTATTTTCTCTTTCATGCATGTGTACCTCTTATTTCAGTAGTTTTACTTTACTTTCTAGTTACATCCCATGGCTTGTGTGGGAACAATTGAAATTCCTTATGAATGAATAATTGAATTGTGAAATTGAATTGTGAAATTGAGTTGTGTATTTCTTTCTACATTTCAACTTTTCGATATGGATTGTATGATGAACTAAACAACTCAGTAATATAATTGAATGTCTTAATCATGAAGGAAAGAACATTAAAGAATACCTATAACACCTAGTAATGAACTCTGATTTCTATAATATGTAATTATGTTTTTGTTGTTCCAAAACTTAGCATTTCATCTATTCTATAATTGGATGTCTTCATCAAGGCAACACAAATGTCCTTCGGGGCTTTGTGTTCTTTTTTTGAAGATAGTCATGAAATTTAGACTATGTGATTTGTTATATTTTGTAACATAACACACATAGCTACATATTTCATGTAATCATTAATTAATTCAACAATAACAATATTCTCTAAAAGAAACTCCCTAGCTTAGGTATACTTCACCAATGCTATCCATCATAACAAAGTTTTGAGTTGCCCATTTTTGCACAAGTGTAAAAATTGTCAACATTTTCTAGTGATCCTATGGGGAAAGCTACTTCTAGCTTGTAAACCAATGCCTTGCTCTTGTCCATTGGGCATGGATTCTAAAGCATGTAACCAAAATCTACCTTCCTGAAGGTCCAACCCTTCCAAAATGAACTAAAATGGAGAGGATCTGGTAAACCAGATCACGTGCACAAATGCACTTATTGAATTGAAAAACATTATGCAATGTGTAGGAACTGCACTTATTGAAGGGAAATCCTACTCTAAATAGACACTATAGGATTTTCAATAACAATGTTTGAGAAACATACCATTCACAGAATGGGAAGTTCCTCTCCATTCAACCTCGAGAGCTGAAAAGCATTGTGTTCTTTGTAAGCTGAAATCATGTAAGGACCACTCCAGATTGTATCAAACTTCATGTGTGTCTTCCTAGATTTACATGATCAACATCCCACTTTAACACAATATCTCCTTCATTGAAGATTCTGAATTTGGATTTCTTATCAAAAGTCTTCTTCATCTGTTTCTTATTCTTTTCCATGTTTAAATGAGCTTGATCTCTTAGCTCTTGTAACTCCATTAATTCTGCATAACGAACCTGCAATGGTTCATTCTCAAGCAAGCTCCATTTGATGCAACAAATCTAATGTGGGTAACTCAACTGAAATAGGCATTCTTGCTTCTCTTCCGTAAACAAGCTTGTATGGTGAATTGCCAACTGATCTTTTAGAGTCACTCTCATCCCCAAAGTGCCAATTCAACATTAGATGCCAAGCTCTCTTTGGTTATCTTTGAGTGTTCTTCTGATGATCCTTAAAATATTCTTGTTAGTACTTTTAGCTAACCCATTACCTTGTGGGTAATAGTTAGATGAAGAACTTAGATAAATTCCATGATTAACAACCCAATCTGTTACCTTTGCACCAAGAAATGCTAAAGCATTATCTGATATGATAGTTGTTGAACACCAAATCTATAAACTATACCTTCATAAAAGGATAGTATCAAAGTTTCATTAGCATATTTCAAGGCTATTTCTTCCATTCAACATGTAAAGTAATCTGATAGTAGTCAAAATCCACTTGTGTCCTTGTGAAGAAGGTGGGTTTATCATGCCAATAAAATCAAGACCCCACTACATAAAAGGTTGATCAACTGAAATAGGTTGTAAGGAAGAGAAGCTAAACATTCTTTTCCAACAAAGAAAGCACATTTCTTACACTTTCTAATCCATTAAAATAGTCCTTGAAATATATTGGGCCAATAGTAACCAGCTTTCATAATTTTTAAGGTTGTGGTACGTGCTGAGAAATGACCTCCTACAGGTCCTTCATGGAATTCTGATAATAATTGCTGAATTTTGTCATAGTCAACACATCGCAGCAAGATTCCATTTATATCCCTTTTGAATAATACACCATCAATGAAAACATAGGGTACAACTTGTAATCTGAAATACCTTCATTTATTTTGTCCATACCTTCCGGATATAGATGCCATGCTGTAAATAGTTAACTAAATCAGTCATCCATCTTGATTCTTGGACCTCTTGAGCAAGTTCAGGTTGTTGGTTTTCTAGGTTGAACCATGACATCTGATTGTTGATGCTTAACTTCAGCATGTTGTTTTGGATCTTTTGATTCTGGTTCATGTTGTTTTTCCATATCAGCAATTAGGTGCTCACATAAGCCTTTTCCTCAAACTATCTTCGCAACCCGAATATCAACATCATATTCCATAACTTTCATTATCCAACCTTCTCTTTTCTCATTCAATTCTTTATTTAACAAGAAATCTTTCACACTTGGATGAGAAACAAGAACATGAATTTTATTGTTTGAAAGCATGTACTTAAAATTCTTTAGCCCTCTGACTACTAAAAGTACTTGTTTTTCAAGAAATGTGTACCTTGTTTTGTAATCATGCAAGCTCTATCCAAAGAAAGCAATTGGTTGTTCTATATTTTCATCATTAACCTGAGTTAATATGGCTGAGATTGTTTCAGCTCCTACAAGTGCATACATTGTAAAATCTTTATCAAAATTTGGATTTGCAAGAGTAGGAGCTTGAGAGATGGCTTTTTTATTGATTCAAATCCTTCTCTCCCTTCATTGGTCCAAGAGAAAGTCTTCTCTTTCTTTAACATAGTTGTCAATGGTTTTACCAATGCTACAAAATCTGGAACAAATCTTCTAACAAAGTTGATTTTCCCAGAAAAAACTCTGTAATGCCTTCTTATGATGAGGCAATGATAGTTGTGATATGGCTTCGATTCTGAAAGGATCAATTGCTAAACCTTTCTTAGAAACAATATGACCAAGTAATTTTCCTTGATGTACTAAAAAGATAGACTTTAGTGGATTCAAAGATATCCCAAATTGTCTACATAACTGAAAAGTTTTCCTTAGGTGTATTAGATGTTCTTCAGAATTTTTTTGAGAATACAATAACATCATCTAAATAAACAAGGATGCATTTATTTAACAAGCTTGTGAAAATCCATGTCCATTGCACATGTTGAAATGTTGCACCAACATTTGAAAGGCCAAAAGGCATTCTTTTGTAAGCATAAGTACCCCACTTGTGGTAAAAGTTGTTTTGTACCTATCTTCTTCTCAAACTAAAATCTGATTGTATCCACTATAACCATCTAGAAGAGATAGTCTATCTGAACCAAAAAATGTTCTCAAAATCTGATCCATATTTGGAAGTGGGTAGTGATCTTTTAATGAAGCTTTATTAAGATCTCTAAAATCCACACATAATCTGATTTCTCCATTTTTCTTCCTAATAGAACAAGATTGGCTACCCAACTTGAATGCTTAACTGGAAAGATAATACCTGATTCAATCAACTTAGATAACTCTTTCCTCATTAGAGGCTCTATTTTGGGATTTACAGCCTCTATTTTTACCTAACTGGCTTGGAATTTGGCTACAATTCAATAGTATGTTGTGCTAAACTAGGATCAAACCATTTTAGGTCTTGGTATTTCCAAGAGAAAACATCTTTGAATTCCTTGCAAAGATTAATAAAAGAATGTTTTCAGCTAAAGAACATACCTTTCTGAGAAACAAATTTTTCCCTTCATCAACTAAGATTTCTTCATAGTTATCAACATGTGTTGACATCTTAGTCTTGACCTTCCTTAACTGATCATCAATGCTAAAGATGTCTTCTAATGTGACCAGACCTCGGGGTAGTTTATTTTTCTTTAATTGAACAATCTAGTCACCATATAAGTGTTGTAATTTATCTTGATTTATATAGAAAATCAGCTTCTTGCTGCAAAACCTAAATTTGATCATCACTTTCAAAACCTTGCCAATTCAAATCATTATCATGTATCAAGGCCTGAAAATTAGCTTTATATGAGGCTGAATTTTGTTATTTTCAATTTGTTCTAGCACTTCAAAACTAGCACCAATTGTTACAAGTCTATCTGCATGCTTATTTTTTATTCTAGGAATGGATTGATGTTAATAGCTTCAAAATATTCCATTAAGTCTAAAACTCTATGTCTATAAGACTTCATTAATGGATTCTTACAAACATTGAAATTTCTTACTTGATTGATAACCAACTCAAAATCACCAAAAATCTATAACATGCTAATACCTCTCTTTCTGGCCCAAAGTAAGCCATGAATTAATGCTTCGTATTCAGCTACGTTGCAAGTGCATGAAAATTGGAGACTCAAAGATGAGAAATACCTTTTGTTTGTTGGGAAGTGAGCATCAAACCTGCTCCTTATCCTTTCTTATTTTTAGCTCCATCAAATGAAGCTTCCAAATCCCTTCCATTGCATTTTCTATTTTTTGGACAACAAGGGAATTGGTGTATTTTCTTCATGTAAGCAATACACACCAAACAAATGTTCTTCAACTTCTTTGAAAGGATCATGAGCATGTTCTTCATGTGTCTTTTCATCCATAAACATGGTTAGAAACACCATCTAATGCTGAAACATGAGCTATATTATCAAAATCAGACTGGTCTAAGGTTGCATAATTAGCTACTACATTAGAAGTGTGAGGCTCAATGTGAAATCTAGCCAATGGTTCTGAATTGATAGTAACCTTGGTCCCATAATGAGTAGTGAAAAATAAGAAAGACCAAATCAAGAGAGATAGCCTCCTATTTTTGTGTGAAATCTCTTGATAAACATATAACAAAGTAAGGAGGTAAGTCTACAATAATAATATCTTGCAAAATGGAAACATTTGGGCAAGCATGCAATGTTACCTCTAGATTTTTGATGACACCAACTATATTAGTTGTAGTTCCATCCAACTGATAAGACACTCTTTTCTGTAGGTTCATACTATGTAGGCCCAATTTTTCTACAATTACTTTTGGCATAACTGTGTTACTTGCACCATTGTCCACCATATAGTTATGAACAAGATGTTCTCCAATAATCAATGATAGATAAAATGGTGGTGGCTTCTTGATGTCATGAGCATTTAAGACTTTCTAAACCATCCATTTAACTTCTTTGATGTGGTCTTGTTCCATTGTTCCAAGGACCATGTCTTGCTTTCTAGACTTCCTTTTTCTATTGTTTTAGAAGAAATCTACAACTTAGCTAGTTCATGAGAAAGTAAATCTTGTTGTCCTGGAATACTTAGAGCATCCCACATTGAGATGTTAACATTATGCTTTTTCATTACATCAACAATGTTAAAAGAAGAAACAGTTTTAGAGATAGATTCTACTATTTTAGCATAGGCTTTGGCAAAAATTTCTACTTCTTTGACTTTTTTTGATATTTGAGGTATAAATAACCTTCTTGGATCAGGTTGTAGTTTTTTTTTTGTTCTTTACCAGCTATAACACCTATTGTTTTTTTGAGGAAAAATGCATTGTTAGCTGGTTTTGGGCTTATAGTTGTTGTTTTATCAGTGATAGTAGGTAGAACAGGCCTATTTTGTTGTTTTTTACTCTCTGCAGCCTTTTCCTGAGCCCTAGTAGTAACTGCAATGAAATCATCCTCACTAAAACTAACTAAATTCTATTTAGTGCTTTCTGAACATGACTTTCTTGCTTCCCAGCCTCCATTTGAGGCATGAATAATGTTTTAGATTGAGGTTGTGCAACAAGACTTATGTTCAAAAAAATCATTTGGGTAACTTGCAGCTAAATGAGGTTGATTACAAGGTTGACACCACTCTTTCTGTAGCCATATTAACTGGGACTAAAGTGTTAGATGGAGTAGGAGCCTTTGGATCAAACTACCTTTGTGGATAAGGCTTTCCTATAATTTTGATTATTATTGGTAAGGCTACCTATTTTGTTTTTGATTTTGTGATAAGGAGCCTGATAAGGTCTGCTAGGTAATGAAACTTTATTGTCAATTGAAGTCATCTTGTTTCCAAAAGTCTACAAAAATTTAACACATCATTTGATGGGGTTGCAATAACAGTAGGTTCCACAATGGTGATAGGTTGTGGGATAGGTGCTAAATCTACCCAAAAAGGCATTGAAGGCCTTGGTGCTAATTTTCTAGCTTGAATAAGGTTATTTTCAGCTTTTATAGCAATGTCATAAGCATCCGAAGAGTATTACCTCCCATAGACTGAATCATAGTTGAAATATCATTGTTTAAAGCTCTTAGATAATAAAGGAAAGCATGGTCAGCTTGAGGCTTAACACTTGTTGGGATTCTTTCCCAAGTTCTAGAAAAATGAATGTTGAAACTAGACATAAATTCATGAGGATCTCTTTTAATAGTAGACAAGTTGTTTATATGAGGGACAAATGATCTGAATTATCTTGAAATGTTTCAACAATTTTTCACCTAAATCATCCCAAGTTCTTATGCTTCCAATCTCTAGATTTCTATACCATTGCAAAGGCTTTTCTTTAAAGGATGCAACTAAAAGTCTCAAAGCCACATCTTCATGAGTGATATTATGAACTACACATAAGGCTACAACATCTTTAATGTGCTCTATAGGTGTAACCTGATTTTCACCAGTGAATGATGGAAAAATTTTCATGGCAGCATTAGGGATGTCATGGTAAACTAGGATTACTAATGGGCTGCCATTAGTAAAGGTCACAAAATTCCTAGGTGGTTGAATAGCCATTTGAAAGACTAGGATCTAAATAGAGAAATTGATACATGGTGAAGGAATATTAGGAGGAGGGTTATCAAAACCAGGCCTATTATAAGGTAAAGTATTACCAACTCTTCTCCTTCTTACGCAGAATTCAAAGGTAAAGAAACAAACTCAGGAGGAATTCCTCTTACTGATGATCTTGTAGTCACTTTAGGCATGGAACATGCTGCAATACTAGTCTAAAATCAGCCCTACAGAGTCACCAAATAGATCTTTAAATCTTTAAAATAATTTTTGCAGCTTGTTGTCCGAAAGTAACTTTTATCTGATATAAAATCTGTTGTAGATCTGTTGTAAATATTTGTAACTTGCATGCAGATCTGATTCATTGTCCCACCGGCATGCCAAAAAATGTTATCTCTCAAAAGTGCACCCTATAGAGAGATGGTTGTAGGTGTTCTAAGCTTGCAAAATGGATCTCTCTCTTTTCGTAGATACAATGGAAACACCTCAGGTCTGTGGGTATACCTATTTTGAGGTGAGTCTCTCAATATCAAGGCCGGTTCCTTATTGATGTATCCTAAACTGATTTTCTAGGGGTTTAAGGGTAAAAGATGACTATAAAAATGAAATTAAAACTAGGTGATACACCAAATTTGTATGAGGTCTTTGACTAGTACATGCACAATTGATATGGAATGAATTTTGATGCACATGCCAACAATAGTTTTCTGAAGATAATTAAGGGTAAACACTTTGATGTATTGAGGGATAAAATCACAACAATACTACTAAGTTACACATACACATTAATATCATGTAAAAATTACTTAATTTGCAATAGGGTAAGATGATTAATCAGGGAATTCAAATTCACAAGATTAATGGAAACATACACAAGACTGCAAATAATTGGAAAGGTAGAAAATACTTCACATTCAAAGGGAAAAACTGGCAGAAAATTTCTTCAGCACTCCTGTATCTAAAATTCCTCCTCTTGTGCTTTTCCAAAGCACACAATATATAGAAAATTATTTCCCACCCTTCCTAAAAATAGGCTAGAATTGTACTCACCCATGCATCCTATTTTTATCCTTCATCTATTAATAAATAAAGGAATAAAAATAGAACATGCAAATACAAAGAGGCATTAACAACCATTGGTTACAACTCAGTCAAACTATTCATTATTCTATTTTTAAGAAAAGCATGAGTGATAATTTGCTAAAAATAAGTTTTTCTTGATGAGAAAGTCTTCTTCCTTATGCATGCAGATTTTGTCTTCTTCTTGCTGATCTGTCCTTTTGCTAAAGGTATGTGACCTTATCCATTTGTAGTGATAATATTAGCACTTTCTAACCATGGTTGAATCTGTGAACTCGGACTCAAATTAAGGTGCAAAAGTATTGCAAACTTAATCATTTTTGGTATTTGCATTGTTGAGCTCCATTCGAGCTAGAAAAGTTCTCTACTAAATTTTCCCCTAGCCACCATTGTTGACTATTCAAGCTTGATTGAAGGTTTCTTGTAAAGAACTTTGTCTTTCATCATTTCAAAAAGAGTTGTCCACGTAGAGATTTGAACTGAAAATGGGCCTGAAAAAATTTCTTTTCCATTTCTGATAGAGATTGTGCATTTTTAAACATTCATCCACCCTTCCACTTTTAATTTGGGCCCCACACATGTCTTTATCTGATGCCAGTGGGGTCACGTTCAACTTTATCCTCTTTTTCTAAAACAAAGGTTCAAAGTTTCAAAATCAAAAAAAAAAATTCAGCGGCCCACCTTTTCCACCTTGGGCTTTTGATGGCATGGGTGGAGTCACGGGAAATTTTATCACTTTTCTCCCTTTTTCAAAAAGGGCTCAAAATCTCAAATTGACCCGATGCTCCACTTTTGACTTATTGAATACATGGCCTTGTTTGTCTTCTGGGGTCATGGGGCACTTTTAAACTTTTCTCTTTTACAAAAAGGCTCAAATTCTCAAAAAAAATCCAACGATCCACTTTTGACTTTGACTTTTTTTTTATGTGGGCTCAACATTTGAATTTTTCCTTTGACATGAGCAAGCCGCTGGGTCATTTTATGACTTTACGCCCTTTTGAAATAAAGCTCAAAATCTCAAAAGGCTCGATCCATCCACTTTGACTTTTTGATGCATGGGCTCAACATTTGACTTTTTCCTTTGACATGAGCGGGGCCATGGTCATTTTATGACTTTACGCCCTTTTCCAAAATGTCTCAAAAAAAAGGGCCTGCCCCTCCACATCGGGCCTCCAGACCAATTTTGAATATTTTGCAAAAAAGGAAAAAGTGGCAAGTTTTACAAAATGGCCCCGCCGTGCCGCATCCAATTAGATTTCATTTCAAAAGCCTCACGGGGTCAATTTGACACTTTTACAAAATGATGAAAAGATGCTAAGTTCACCAAAAAGACCCACCATTTTAATGTGTCAAGTTGGGGTTTGCATCGATTTTGGTGATCAATTCTGAGCATTGATCTCTGTACTTTTTTGATTCATTTTTGATTGATCTCATGAGTTAAGTTACTTTATTTGATGAATAAAACACTCAAAACCCTAAGTCTTTCATATTTTCATTCTCGAGCTCTATCCGAGCTAAAGGAACTCTACAAAATTTTCCCCGACATGGCGGCCATTGAGATGATCTTTCGAGCTCGGTTTATCTACATCTATTATTTTTTTGTTGAGCTCATATTTTGGAACTCTCTATTATTTAACGGACCACCATTTTGATCACTTTGAGTTCTGGGTTGGCTTATACTACAAGATTTGGTCGATTTGACTAGTTGTGTTGCTTTGAGTTTGGATTTTCTTCAAAAGATCTGTGTCCTGTGAAGCTCTGAAGATTCTATGGCCACCATTGTTGAGGTTTGTGAGCTCATTCCTTTCTGTATCATCGTTATTTTGAACAAGATGGTAGCAGCTTCATGTTTTTTTTTTTTAATCTCCTATTGTATATATTGCTCATTTCGATCAGTATTGAGCTCGCCCTTTTTTTTTCTCTCTATATTTCATCTTCGAAACATTGATACTCATTTTTCCTTTGCATTTTTAATGTGATTTCTGAACAACATTGATCTCTAAGTTGAAACTCATTCTAGGTTCTCCTTTTGGCTCTCTGATTCATGTTTTCTCTTCAATTTTAACCAGTGAGTTCTTGATCCTTACTCTGATTTTAGTACCCATTAATGGGTCTTTCTCGATCAAATCCAGATCTAAATTTTCTTCCTTAGATCTGTAAATTTATTCATTCCTTTGAGTTGTATTGCAACAAATATAATATATATTGAATATGAACCTTTAACTCTATCCTTCCTGAATGAATTATTTTTCCCAAAATTTGTATCTACACATGTATTTTTCAAATTGTGGCTTGAAATATTACAACCCTAGATTTGGGTATCACTCCTTTGGCATGGGTATTCAGACTTCTTTATTGCTTCTTGATTCTACAATCTGCACCTGCACACTTGAGAAAATAGTTAGAAAATATTTAGGCTTTTTGGCCTCTCTTATGTCCATGGTTTTCTTTTCTTCTTTCTCCTTCTTTCTGAGTGAGAAAATCATGTATGCAGTTTTGATCTTCAAGTAATCTATATCTCCTATTATTAGAGATCCATGTGCACAAATTAGGATAGTATAGGAATATGGATTAACCCTAGCTCATAAACTATAGTTTTCTTTTTCTTTTTTTCAGTATAGTGCTCTCAACAATGAAGATGAAGAGGGAACAAAGTTGAAGATGAGGATGCATCAACCAAAGGACAAACCTCAAGGAAATGATGGGTTCACTCATACTCCTTTATTTTCTCTTTCATGCATGTGTACCTCTTATTCCAGTAGTTGTACTTTACTTTCAGTTACATCCCATGGCTTGTGTGGGAACATTTGAAATTCCTTATGAATAAAGCATTGAATTGTGAAAATGAGTTGTGTATTTCTTTCTACATTTCTACTTTCTGATATGGATTGTATGATGAACTAAACAACTCAATAATATAATTGAATGTCTTAATCATGAAGGAAAGAACATTAAAGAATACCTTGTAACACCCAATAATGAACTCTGATTTCTACAATATGTAATTATGTTTTTTGTTCCAAAACTTAGCATTTCATCTATTCTGTAATTGGATGTCTTCATCAAGGCAACACAAATGTCCTTCTGGGGCTTTGTGTTCTTTTTTGAAGATAGTCATGAAATTGTAGACTATGTGATCTGTTATATTTTGCAACAGCACACATAGCTGCAAATTTCATGTAATCATTAATTAGATGTAGGTATACTAATAAAGTCCCGTTAGATATTATAAGAAAAATTAAATATCTAGTTCCTTATGTGCCTAGGAATGGTGAAAACTCTTTTAAAGAAAATAATAATCATATGGTTTTTATAAAAGGAAAAAAAAAGAATGTTTAAATGAGCCTCTTAGTGTATATGTGATACCTAATTAAGAGGTCATTTATGTTATGCATGTGGTAGGTGATTTACAATGTAAAGTACATAATTTTATCGTAGAGAGCACATTTTATTATGTTGCAATAGGTTCTAATAATATATATGGCAACCCCATATGATGCAAATTATTTTAAACATCATTCCCTTGTAATTTTTTCATGCCTCAATTTGAATTATTTGATGGGACTTCGACCCTTATGTACATCTCAAGTACTATAGATCTACCGTATCTTCTTATATCAAAGATAGTTTTCTTTTAAAGGTATTCCCAAAAATTATAATGGGTGACATAATGTATTAGTTTACCCACCTTCCTAGTGGATATATGAGCACATTTTAATAGCTTGAAGACGATTTTATAAATCATTGATTGGTAATAAGGGACATAAATTCACATATATGAGCATTTACCCTATGTACATCGAGAAAAATCCAAGTTAATTAGTGATTATATCATATTATTTAATGATGGTATGAAATAGTTAGTATGTTAGCCCATGGAATTAGAAACAAAATTTCATTGAGGTCATAAATTCCCTCTTAAGAAGAAGTTTTTATATGAAACTTTGTTGGAAGCAAAATAGACCGAGAGGGGTGGTGAATCATTCCTACAAATTTCTTAGTTAATTTACCATTGTTTGCAATATGCATTAAACATCTATTCAATCATATGCATTCAATAAGATCTTATTAGGTGTGCACCATACATTCAAATGAACATGAAACATGAGAGAGAACACATAGACACAAGATGTAAGTGGTAAAATCTCATGGGAATAAAACCACTGAAAAACATTACTTATATTACTCAAATCAAGGACTCAAGTGAATATTACACATCACAAGATATTTCTTTAGTGAGGCACCAACCCCAAAAGGATCACTGACCCCTAAATCCTTGTTGACATTACTCACAACAAGAGACTCCTATGAATATGACTCGTCATAAAATATTTTGCAAAAGAATGATCACTGAAAATAGGCTTATCTCATAGCTGATTGTGATCCAAGTTCAGCTCATACACACATCAAACCCTCATCAAATTCTCTCTCCTTCAACTCTCTCTATATTGATCTGTCATGGACTAATTGATTCAAACCCTTACACACATTCTCTTCAACCTTTTCAGACTTTAAAACACATCCTAACCTCTTATTTTATGCCTTTGAACCACCTACACTCTCTCAACTAGTTCGCACTTTTCCCTCTTTTCAACTAGTTTAAATTTGAACCAAAACAAGCACTTTATATGCCTCTCAACTCAAAAACATAACATTGGTCAATCCAAACCAAATATATCACCATTAAAACTTAAAGACACAACAAAACATTCATAAAAACTCATAACATGGACCTATATAGGTCGACCAAGCATCAAGACACAAGAACAAGCCCAAAAGGCTCAAAATCCCATCACTAAGTTCATTAATGACCTCCAAACATACCACCATGATTTTTCAAGACTCAAAGGCCTCTCACATTTCAAATAAATCATAACAACATCATTCATTCTTTCATATTACCTTGCACCAATATTTTCTTCATAACTCTATCCTACTCAAAAAGTTGTTTCCAGAACAGGACTTCACCAAACGAGCTCAAGATCACCAAATAACACCTAAACTATCCTATGTAACCACTCATTACAAATACAATGACCTGTAGAGAACATTTATGCTTGATAGACCTCATGAACCATCCAACAATGCAAACCACGCCTTTTTTCCTCTTCACCAAATTGAACTACCCTTAAAGTAATTTTGGAAACTCAACTCATTTATACCCTTTCTGACCCATTAAAGACTTATAAATTCCTTAAATAGGAAAAAAATTCATCCCTCTTAACTCTCAAATATATAGAAAGCATCGGCTAATCCAAAACATGGATCTTCTACATCTCACTAAAGAAGCTAGTCCTAAATCAATCAAACTTGGTCTTCACAAATGGAGTTAGTTCACATATTAAAACACCTTATCAATGGACAAAAATATATCATTGGAAAGGTATATTAATATAATTTCTATAACATCTTACATTTACTTCTAACTCATAGTGGAAGGACTTCAACTAGGCAATCTTTGCAACTTTGCTCAAAATTGTCTTTTCAACCCCAAAACCAATCTTCAAAGATAAGGCACACTTTTCCCTCTAGGACTTCAACCATGATCTGAAAATATCATGGACATCTATTACAACTCCCAAGATTTCATAAATGGTGATTTAGTCAATACCTTCAATGGAAAACTTTTCCACAAACTAAAAATCTTCATAAACAAGTTTTTTTGAGTGGGGCCCACATACTATCACAAGCTCTATCATACCTTTATAGAAATATGGAGGATTCCTATACAACATCCAATCATAAATTTTACAATAACAATAAAAAATGGACATGTATAAGAAATTTTCTCTAAGTCTCTTTGAGATAGGGTTTAACTAGAGTTTAAAACCAATTTACCTTCTTAATTCATAAAAAACATGGCAATCAAACCACCTCATTATTTTTTTAAACACTCTTATCTCAATGGAAAATCATACCCCAAAACTTTTGGGTTCAATTTAAACCATAAAATTCACAATGAGCATCTGAAGTTCACTAATTCGAAAAGTTTTACCTTCTTCTCAACCTTGTTTTACCAAAATTGATGTATCTTGCAAAATTATTTTCATACTAACCTGAAATTTTCATGAAGCATCATGAAAACATCCTATAACTTCTCAAACACACCATCTATCTCAAATAGTTCTGAAACTCTCCAACCACAATGACTTACCTATGCTTTCTTAGTCTATCTTCACCTTCTTGCTTCCCAAAGACCATGAAACATCACTAAATCTCTTATATATGACCTAAAAATGATCATACACCTATTACACCATATCAAATCACCTTTCCTGTGCTTGGATAGGAGTGATCAGCTCCAAAACTCATACCTCTAACTCATTTTGCATGTTCTAGGACTAGGAATAGGCCTAAAATGACTACTGCAACAACCCATGACAACACAGGAACTGACTTTTATGACTCAATGTAGACTCTTTTACATTTGCAACATGCCATATGGATCATTCTTGACCTCATCACAACCTTCAACCAACTTAAGAGAGCTCATATAATGATTATGCAAACTAGAATCATGTCAAGACAACATGACAACTCATCAAATCCTTTCACCACCAATCAACCTTCATGTTTTACCTTTGACTAACACCTCCTTGATATTGATATGATACCATGACATACCATTTTCCATCAATGGATTTGACATCAATGACAACACTAAGGCACAAAGGCCAACGATATCTCCCTTTGTCGATGATGGCAACCATATTCAAACATTGATGGCAACCAACAAGACCAAACACCTACATGACTCTTTTCCATGTTTTGATGTTTCTATCCCATTTGAAATCTATTACAAATACTATAATGAAAAATATACATGGAAAATGAAAACACACAACTTGACACAATTGAAATAATGCACTTACTCAAATGACTCCCCATGGACTATACTTTCTCTTTTCTAACCTCAACAATAGTAAAGCTGATCCATGGACCTAATATGAGCATCCAAAAGCTCCCCTATAATGATATCCTCCATTTTTGGGATTAATAATGTTAAACACCTTCATCTAAGTTTGAATCATGTAATAAATCACAAAATCTGCCTCTAATACTTGCAAAACCTCCTTTAGGACCATTGTCCCTAAACCACGTCTTCAATGTAATAATTTTTAACTTCTACCATCCATGAGATCCCATACACAACATGATTTCACTCCTAATAACCCCCTTATGTTTGTACTACCAGTCTTCAACTAAAAACATAAAAAAATTGAGCTCATACCTTGCATTCAAGCCATGAAGATGACTCAACCACATTAACTCAGTCCTAAAGCAACATTTTAGTGTCTTCAACTTTATTTGCATGATATTGCACCCTTATTTGACAAATGAATTTATCCATAAAGCATTATGACTGAAATATGTTAACATTGCTCGCACCTATGAGAGAGGTCAACTTGAAACCTTGTTTCTCAAATTGAAGGGAGTAGGCTGAGTGATCTAACTAAAGGAAGAAGAATATGAATTTTTGTTGTGTTTATTTCAGAATGTCAATCTTCCTCCTAAGATGTATTTCCATGCATCATCTCCATCATGATCATGCATCAGCCCTCAAGAACTAATGCAAGACCCTGACATAGAAGGGAAAGACATGACAGGTTGAAGAAGGACATCCCAAAGCGAACAAAGGGACAGTCCATTTTTAAAAAATGAAGTAGGTTGCTTCTTTCATTCATTTTAGTTTCATATTTAATCAAGGTACATTTGATTCGTTACTTTATGATTAAGTGAAATTACTTAGTGTGTTGAGTTGCAAAAGTTCATTTAACATTACAATTTAAAAGTTCACTGGTCCCACACAAGCTGTGGGAAATAACTCTAAGGTACAGTACAGAGAAAATAAAATGCATGTATATGAAACTATGAATGTAAGAGAAGGGATAAAATCCATCATTTCCTGGATTGTGATGGATTTTCCCCACAGCGCCTCAATTTTCAGCTTCCTCCTTCAGGTCCTCTTTTCTTCTTCAGCAAACACCTAGAAAATTGTACCAAAATTCTGTTAGAACTCTAGATTTTTACCATCATCTTATACTCACAGCTTTAGACAAATGTACTTTCTTCCATATGTACATGATAATTAGTAGGTACATAATGAATACAATGTACAGAAGGTCATAATCAGAAAAGAAATCAGATTTTCATCATTTAAAATCACATCACGACAAGGAATCAACAGAATAATGGAAGGAAAGGCCTATGGCTTTTACTTTTTCTAATTGTTTATTTTGGTGTGCAGCTACAGGCATTAGAGATGGATCCAAATAGAAGATTCACTTCGGAATGGCATAAAGATTCATCAATGCAATACATTTTCAAGAGCTCTATCATTAAAGGAGTTGTGTTTTTTTACATCTTTAAGGCTTTATATTATCAACAATAGGAATGGAAAACAAGTACAAACTTGGGGTTGTACTTCATAATGCAAGATTTTAAAGAATACAAGAACATGATAGCAGTAAATAATCATCAGTCTCAGCTTTCAAGACAAAACAAATTTTCCTTACATATTTTATTTTCAATCAAAGTTTTCACCATGCATCTCAAATGGAATAAAGCATCAATTACAGAATTCACAAGCTAGGATGAGATCACAGCCATACAGATAAGTTTGCAAAGTTTAAAGTGCTTCAATAATTTCACTTTCAGATGTTCAGTTCGCAAGTGCTAATCAAGGAAACAAAATTCAGACAAAGCATGGAACAAGAAATTTAAATGCAACCATCTAGGTTAATTTTGAATCTTTCAAGTCCCTTCACAAATGAAAAAGGACTCCCAAAAACCTCAGAGAAAGATTTGTTTTCAAACATATCACATCAACAGATTGCAATTTCCAACATGAATATGTATCATCAAAAGAATGCAAGTTACAGAGTTCTAATCAAAGGGATACAGTTTTCAAAATACAAGTTCTTTCATACAACTAAGAAACAAGAGATTTTTCACTCTTGCAAAGTGTGGAAAGGTTGCATATCTAAGAATGTGTCATCATGATGAAGAGCAAGCATTCAACTTCCATACAACTCTCAGAGAAGCATTTGTTTCAGTGCATGCTCATAAAGGAACAAGGAAACTATTCATGAAATGAAGGAATAAAAAAATTGCAGATCAACTCAATATCAAGTATTTTAAGTATTACAATGCATCAAATCAACTTACAGCTATTTAAAAGAAATTTCAGCTTCAAGTATGCAAAACTGCAGAGTACAAGTTTAAACAGATTGTAGATTTCTAGTAAGATTACATCCTTCAGGTACAAGCTTTCTGAGATAAAGATATGCTACGAAAATGACTACCAGCTTTCAAATAATTATGAGTATTTAATCAAAGTGAAATATATTTCAGGGTATATAAGGAAATGATTTTAAATAGAATCATGATGAAGATTGGTTGACTGTTGAAGACTGGTTAACATTCTAAAGCGACTGTGCAAATATAATTTTCCAGATTTCATTAGGAACTTATTTCCTTCACTGACTGCAAAGTTTTTAATAGGATTTTTCATTCAATAGGAAATACGAAACCAGATTCTAGATGCAAATTCAGAAAAATTCCCCACGCATTACAAAAATGATGGCAGATTCAGAGCAACCCAACAAGCTCCTATCACTAGCGGCAACCCAACAGAACTCAGTGTGTTCTAAGAATGAAATCGAAATACCCAGTTTCAAGAGCAACCATTACTACAAGCATTCGAGGTAAATAACAAAGTCAGAGAGCTCAAAACCCTTGAGAAAATCCACACGAATCAAGCACCAAAGACAAAGCTTCAAACCAGCACGTACAAATCTTGTATCAAGCTACAGATTTCAGGAAAACTGGTAAGGTTTCATTGAAACAATAATGAAGCTAGGAAAATAAAAGGGCTCGGGTACAACCAGGTCTGCGAAACGAGCCATAACTAGAACAAAAATGGTGGCATAAAATAAAATGACGAGTTCATAATACAAAATCTCTAAGTATTTTTCCTTCTTCAGAAAGATTGGTACATTATAAATATGCAGAGTTCATTTTGCAAAGAGCAATAATAGAATAAGGAAATGCAAAGCTACAGTAGGGCATGAGAAGAAAGGGTACGAAAATGAAAACATATAAGAACAAAACGATACAAAACCTAGGTTTTGGGTGAAATGGGTGTAAAAATAAATTAAACTCCCCATTCAATCATGGTAGTTAAGTCCCAAATCACGTATCAACAAGTGAAGAACACATCTCAAACCAGAAAAATAGAATAGAGCTCCAACAATGGCCGCCTAGTATAAAGTTTATGTGGGTGCAAATCTTCATTCATGGCATCCATGACAAAATTTCTACAGAGTTTTGTCTTTCCACAGCCTCCCAAAGGTTCACAAATCCTTCAAAATGATGAGTTCCAGAAAAATCATAAATGAGATGAACAGAATAGAGCTCCTTCCTTCATAAAGGCGGCAAGAAGGTAAGAATACAGATTTGCATAGCAGAAATATAAGGCTCCAAGGCCCAACAATAGAAGCCACAGTTGTACAGAAACCCTCATGAAAAGCTCCACCATCTTTTTCAGACTATAGTAGCACCTCCATGATCTCATAACTTTGTTACAGTTTCAAAACATACCTCAGAAAGCATACCTTGGATTGTAACACCTTCACAAGCTTTGTATGTGCACATAACAATGTCATTCCATATTTCTTATCACCTAGAATACTTGGATCAAGATCATCAAAGGCTTCTCCTAATTTCATGCTTCCAATAAGTCTAACACTTAGCTCAGACTCATACTTCTACTTACTTGATACAAGGACCTTCTTGTGAATAACTAACCCACTGAGTAACAACATGATTATACTAAGTACACCTCTGTCATAATGAAACATACATTGAAACATACCTCTGGTTTGACAAAAGCCATACCTTGACTCTTCTTGAAACTTTCCAACCTTGAAGCAACTTTGAGTTTCTTCCAATCCCTCTGCAATTTTACTTGAAAATAACTATCATCTCTGACACATTCTCCTTTCTTGTTTCGTGGGACATCTTAGAGATAATGAGAACTCTACACAACTACCTTTTCAACGATGAGCTCAGAAATTTGATATCCTTGCATAACCTCTCTAGATTTAGTCAAACTAGAATGCACCATTACCCTTAATTGGGCAATAATTTCTTTAACATCTCAATGAGAAAACCTTCTGATTCTAACCTTAAAGACTCAATCATGGCTCAGACTAATCCTTTTCATGCATTTTAGAACCTTTCTCAGATCATGAGTATCCAATATACCTTATGATAATACAACATTCATAAAACTCAAAACTTGTTATGCTAGCAGGAAATAAACTACTGTAAATGCTTGGAGATTTGAATCAACCAACTGCCAAATCAATATATCATCATGATATTATTTTCATACCTTAGAGCCATTATGGAACAAGCTTCAAACCTTCAACAATCTACTCATACATTTGACTATTCAAATAACAAAAACACCTTCTAGGAGCTCATTTGCAGACCTCTATACTTGGCTTGACTCAAAAACAGAGTTATCTCTTCAAAGCTATACAACAATAACTATTTTGCAATATTTTTCTTACTCATCAGAGGAGAGGAAACTTCATGACATTTGTTTATCTTCACAGAGCACTTGTAACAGAGACATTTTTTTAGATGGTTGGAAATAAGGTTGGAAAATACAATAAAATCCCTGCACACATGGAGGTTATTTACTATAACTCTATGAATAGGATTGTTGGGAATTCACACTTCTAGACAAATAATGGACTAATCTTAAGAGGTGATACTAAATCACATGATATCAAGGAATATGTAGGAGTAATATATTAGATACAACAGCTACTAGCGAGAATTTTTATCCATGCGTAGAAAATAAATGCACATCAAGGGGGAAATGGTAAAATAGAAAGGAATAGAAAGGAAAGAAAGTGGAGGATGAATCATGGATTAGTGTAATCAAAGTTACTAAATTCATCCTATCCACCGAAAGCCTTATGAAATGGTTCGCATGAGCAAAGGATTGTTTTTCTTATTAATCAAAAGTTGTATCATATAGATGTATTCACGTTTACTAACAATCATGTATGACTTAAAGGTGTTCTATAAGATTAAATTAAAATTTACAATATAACAAAGATTTTCATGAGCTTGTCTAATTATGTGTATTATTTAATTGGATTAAGGAAGCCATGAAAAAGAAGACTCCAGCATTTTTTTTTGCAGTGTGATGAGTTAGGCTTTGGAGAGATTTTGTATGATAGCCATATACAAACTATGCACACGCATTATGAAGTTTTGCACCTTGCAGACATTGTGAGATTTTAAACTGTCTTTAGATCTGTTATTTGTTGGAAATAGATAATTTCTCCCTGTATGCATTTTCTATTTTTAGGAAAAGTAAAAAACAAATAGCTTTTCCATGCATATGATAGTTTTAATTAGATGTTGTTATTTTTAGGAAAAGCAAATAAATCAAAAACCTTTGTATTCATGCACAAAAGCATGCACTATTTTTAGCTGATAGTTCTATTATTAAGATGTTCTATTGTTAGATGAAAGACCTCAATATAAAGGAGGAAATTGTAAGTGTTTTACATACGAGAGATTTTATTGAGCCGTAGCTCTGACATGGAAGAAGACACATGTAGATTATATTGAGCTGAAGCTCTGACATGGAAGAAGACACACATAGACTATATTGATTCGTAGCTCACGAGAGGGAAGAAGATGTACACATAGAGACTGTATTGAGTCGTAGCTCTAACATAGAAGAAGACATACACACACAGATTGTATTGAGTTGAAGCTCTGATAAAGGAAAATATATATGCACAAAAGTGCTGATTTGAGTTTGTAATAATTGGTTGTATTTGTAATTCTTTGTTTTATTTCTGTTGTTTGCTATTTTATGTTCCTAATTTCTACATTGTTCATGTACACTGTTATGTAATAAGTTGGATAGTTTGAAACCTCCAAACTAATCAAAGAAATTAATTTCGGATATGTATGCTCCATATTTTTAAAAATTGTCGTCAAAGTCTTTGAATTTGTCTAAATAAAAAACACTGACATCTCGACAAAGGTCCTTGTTTTGTGAAATGGAAAATTTCATATTAATGATAGATTCCCAAAATTTATAAATTCTTTATCCCACCCATTTTAAAAACAAATCTAATTATGCAGAAGGCATTCCCTATGGTAGAGGACCTCCGGACGTTTCTACGACTGTCCTAAATTTGACAGCCTTTTAGACGTTTTTCAAACGGGATTAAATTTGACAAGCTGTTTGCATGTCGTTTTTACTGTGCATGCAATTTTTGATTCGTTTCTATTTTTAAGATCATATTTTTAACTGCTTTTTTTTCAAATCTGCCGTAATTTAGAACTGTTTGCATGTCGTTTTTACTGTGCATGCAATTTTTGATTCGTTTCTATTTTTAAGATCATATTTTTAACTGCTATTTTTTCGAATCCGCCGTAATTTAGAAGATGCGGCCGTATAAATTAAGTTGTATGATCGAAGTTTATAGTTACATAATTTGTCTGTTGTTTGACGCGGCCGTTTTCGCGATAATTTACCTGTTGTTTGACGCGGCCGTTTTCGCGAAAGAGGGATCCGAGAAAGTGACAGACAGACAACGTTGTTTGGTGCATAGGCAGACGAGGTTTTTTTCTGGTATGTAACACATCTTTTTCCTTGGCAGATCATATTTTGTTCATTTTTGGGTTCGGTGGTTTTATGTTACTCTGTTTCTGCGGCTTGCTTGGGTTTCGAACACCCGACCAGGTATGTTTAAAGAAAAAAAAACATTTTGCATTGGATTCTGATGAAGACGAAACCCATGAAACTCCACCGGGTAATCTAAGAACCATGCCCGAGGTCAATGGGATCAATCAAGTTCCAGTATGAAATTCTTTGAGCTTTAGCTTGGGCTGGAAATTGTATGCCTCTAACCCCAGCTGGCCTGTGGCGTGCATAACTTTGTTTAGGTCAGTTGTATGAATTTGTTAGTTAGGTTCAGGGTCATGCTGATGCTCGAAGGCTATGGGGTTTTTGCTGCCATTTACTGATCTGTGCAATCATTTCTTGCTGTTTCTAAAATTTGAGAGATTTTATGAAATATCTTAACGGAAAGTTATTGGTTTCTAGGTCATAGTTAGTTGCTCAATAGTGTCATTCACAAGGAGCATATCTGTAAATACTAAATATAATCTGCATACTTCTCTGGGGTACTGGGCCTTTTATTGCCTAGGCTGAAAAAAATGCTTTATTTATTTTGCATTTTATTGGTCACAAGACCATGAAGTTCTTAATTGTTTATGCTCTATTCAGTATATTGAGAAGGTGTAGTTATCTGCATACCTTTTAATCTCTGGATGCTTGTGTTCCTCTCTAGATCAAGAAGAGAATTGGAGCAATTTTTTGTTGTTGTTACACTCGCAGTTTGTGTAAATTCCAATTCAGATTGACATGCATATTTGTATATACGACTAATCTTTAGATTACTTACATTACATTTCATCATCTGTACTCTTCTTTGATAGTATTCATGTAAGAATTTCTCTACAGTATATATGGTAAAGCGAAGCTCCAAATTATTAATATTGATAAAATGTTGATTCAAGTGCAGATAGCTGCTTTTTATATTCATGGTATTTTAATCTGACTTGTTTTCCCCCTTATATATGACTTGATTTTGTTTTGGACTTGTTTGTATCCTAGTGGCAAATAATGATATTCAAAATACATTTTGTTGGTGAAGCATTTCAAGTAATCATTTCTTTTGTGATTTCAGTGCAAAAACCATGGTTCCTCTTATCAATATTTCTCTATTTGTTTTGAGATACTGCAAATTTGAATGAATTCCATATAATTATAGAAGAAAAAATTGGGCCACACTTCATCATCATAGCACAAGCAGCATTATAGGTATTTGAAAATAAAGACACAATACTTTATTTTCACATGCTATATTACTAATATATTTCATATGTCATACGGTATAGGCTTTATTGAGTGACCACTTTGAATTACATGAAAAAGAAGTAATCATACTGTATGGTATTGGGGAGTATATTGTAAAATGGGCAAAGAGACATGTATGAAAATGTAGGTCATATGGAAACCCATATGTCAGTTTGCTTTTCTTTTTGCCCGATTCTTCAAAAAATAATTTTTATTTTCATTTTTTCAATCTGGCTTTAAACATTTCATCTTGTACATGCCTTCTATGGCACACACATGCACGCATATGCAGTGGTTGAGCAGTTTTTGTAAGGAGCTCTCCACACTCACCGGCAAGTAACTGTGGAAATTCACTTGATATTACTCGTATGTCTTTGGTTAAGAGCTTGAAAGTTTCCCTTAAAGATTGCTTCTTCATGTCTGCAAAGAAGCTGCGGGTATGATTTTCAAAATTTCAGTAGTTTTAACTAGGATTATTTTGGTTAATTTGAACACTAAAACCAATCCAAGACATTCTATGTAAATTGAAGATTTGAGCAATGTTGAGAGGAATTTTTCTATTTTTCTGAGTCTTGTGTGGCTCTTTGAGGAAATTTATGCGATTTACCTGTTATTCGGTCTATCTTCAAGCATTTACAAGGAAAATTTGAGGTTGAGCAGTTTTTTGTGAAATTTTGAGTTTGCATATACATTTACCAATTTTATATCATGAGTGGTAGCATTTTGCATATTTGTTTATTTGAACTAAACATGAATACATGAAGATTTCTATACATGTGCAGATTTAATATCATGAGTGGTAGCATTATGTAGTGAATATGACATTGGCAGTGTAGATATATTTAGTTTTATTAAATTCTTTTTTCACTTTTTTGTAGGTTATTTGTGATTCTCATTCTCCCGCGGTAAAAGAGAGCGTCGTCTCTAAACAAACTTGAGGTGGGTTTTAATATTGATTCAAGTGCTTATTCATTTGTTTCGTTTATTGCATGCTATGGTTTAAAAAATTATTGTAGAGAGCTTTCATGTTATATTCTTTTGATTGTTACATTTATATTTAGACTCCAATCCTTTTTCCGAAGTGACATGTGGGGGCACGTGCCTTCGTCAATGACAGGATTCATTATGTGTTGAGGGGTTCGTTCCCCAATGAGGCCATTTCGAAGCGTCCCAAGTTGGACGTTAGACTGATCAGCGACAAGGCTTTTAAAGCTGCCCGTCATACCTAAGAACATCTTGGTGGACTAACATACTTATTTTCCCTCTCCAGTTTAATATGATGCAGACTAGAAACACAATTCCCCTCCCCACAACGGGATTGACATTAACTACGCCTCACTTGCAGAGGGAGGAAAATTTTAAGCGTATTCAATGTGTTGTTAATGTTTTGCATTGTAGGCAACCGAAACCACCTAAAATAGTGATAGCTGAAATGATCAGAGATCGCCTCCACCTGATGCCAACATCCCCAATTTTTCTCTCCAAAATCCGAACGATTGCAGATCATTCACGAGGCTTTTGCTTGATTTATGATTCGAAAAGATGCACTTTGAAATATGAACCACCCCACAAATTGAGGAGAATGGGAATTCCAATCGAGGCATCTGCAACTGGACAAAACTACAAGAAACGTGCAAAGAAAATTGCACAAGCAAAAAGCAAGAAATTTGATTTTAAAAAATAGCTTGTAGTGGTTAGTTTATAAGTGTTTGTTTATAAGTATTTTTGAAATAAACTGTAACTCGTTCCAAATATTCCATGTATGTATTGTCGCAGTATATATCCGACGGAGAATCAAACTTATCAAACACATGTTCAATTTTTGTTATCCAACAACTATGCTTTCCTAATTTCTTTATCTTTGTGTTTCCATACAAATACCTATAGTCTTCTCACTTCAAGTGTACATATTGTTCTTATTGTATTCCATTCTGTTTGCTTAACATAATAATATGTAATTCATTTCAAATAAATGCATGTATATATTGCGGCGGAACATATGGGGCACAGAATCTAACTTTTCAACAAACAACAACAACAACAACACATTTTTAATGAGTTATTCATTATATCTTTCCTTTATACAATTGCTCACTTCTTTATGTAAACCAACGATGCATTTTTAATGTGTACTTCATAATATTTGCACACAAATACATATAGTTTTAAAATGCCAACAAACAACCATACAAATTTTAGTTGTTTTCAACCAAAGCTTTGTACATTATATCACTTTTTTGCATATTGAATTGTTAAAGGGTTAGACTTCATGTTTGCACTTTTTAGAAAATATGAAATAATAAGGAAGTCAACTTTAAAGGTTCTCATTCTTTACAAATGCATGATTTCCTGAACAAATCCTTCATTTCATGATTGACTGCCCTACAAGTTTACATTTTCCACCATATATTTGCAGAATTCTCACAATCTCGAGCATCTTTTAGTTGCCATGGAAATAACTTTGACACACGAAGGCATTTCTCAATTGATTGAGGGTGGTTCCAATGTTGACCCCACATTTCAGATACTGCACTTGAGCTCTCTAAGGTCCATTCTCAACACGGGAGCCCAACATCGTGTTGACCTTTCAGATGGGATACATTTTCAGACAGCACTTCTACCCTCCAAATTTGCAAGTCGTGTAACCGACAATTCAATACAAGAAGGCTCCATCGTGTGCTTACACAAATCCCTCGTTAGAATGATCAAAAGTGAACTGTAAGCTTCATCTCTTGCTCAATTACCAATGTACATAAACTCGCTATATCAATTAAAATTTAATTCTGTTTATTTTTTCCATCCATTGCTCAGTTCTAATTATATCCTGTTTTTCTTTTCCATTGCAGCACCGTTCTTATCATTGAAATGGATGTTGTTGTTGAAACACATTTGGTAATCGGTGCTCCAATCCGACTACCAACAAATGCTCTCAAACACAGTCAGTTGCCACAAACAGATGCAAGTGCAAATCGGGTTAACAAATATTTTACGAGAACACCAACTAAAATAAGTGCTTTGAATACATCTATGCACATGTGGTCCGTAGAGGGCGTGCCCTAGCAAAAACAACCCTTCGCCAATATCACAATGCAAGGGGAAATGGATCCGTGTTTGGGTTTGATTTTGTTGATCAGGAAGGAGGAGAAATCCACATCACTTGTTTCAACGAGGCCACGGAACAATTCTATGAGCAGATTGAGAATGGGAAGCTATATACAATTTCCAATGGGAGGATTGCGAGGATTGCTGATGCAAAGCTATGTTATAACCATTTGAACAATGCTTTGGAGATTTTCCTGCAACCTTCCTCAACCATATCTCCACTCATAGCAAATGAAGATACAATACCTTCCCATAACTTTCACTTCACCAAAATCAAGGAATTACCTGCAAGCGCTGAAGGTTCTACAGTTGATTTGATTGGAATTGTTGTTACGATGTCACCATGCTCAACAATTCATCGGTATGACAAGTCTGAAACAAAGAGAAGAACACTGCAGTTAAAGGACATGTCGGGTTTCAGTGTAAGTGTCACATTGTGGGGACATCACTTAGATGATATAAGCAACGAACTTGAAGACATGCTTTCTATACCGCCTCTTCCGGTCCTCGCCTTGAAAGCTGCCCGCGTCTCCAGTTTCAATGGAAGCTCAGTGGACACTGTTTCAAGAACCAAATGTTACGTCAACCCTAAAATTTTAGAAACAAATACACTTCATGGCTGGGTTGATTCCGATGACTACTTCCTTCCAGCGCCCTCTATCACAACCCAATTTCTAGGCCCTCCAAAAAGCCTGACCTCTGTAACGACGATTTCGGAGGTACTAAATATGGGGAACACTGAGAGAAATGAATGGGCCATGGTTACTGCAGAAATCACGAATATTAGCATGGACAACTTTTTTTACAAGGCATGTCCTCTTCAAAAAGGTGACAAACAATGCAGGAAAAAGGTGAAAGAGAATGGTAATGGTTCATGGTTATGTTCAAGTTGCAACAGACAAGTGCAAAACTATGATTATAGATATGCACTCAGAATCGATCTAAAGGACCCAACAGGAGAACTTCAATCAGTTACCGCTTTTGATGAGATAGCTGAGTTAATCATGGGTGTTGCAGCTAGCGACCTCCATATATTGACTATAGACGAAGATGCGACTAGTGAAATTATAAGTAATGTCATCGGAAACGAATACTGCTTCACACTTTCACTGAAAAAAGAGACATATTGCGGAAACAACAGATTGAAATGTGTCATCCTCAGTTCAAAGAAAGTAGAAAATAGTGCAACTCCTCCATAACCTTTACGCAAGGATTTCCAACCCACCCATCCCTTCAAACATTACACCCTCACTCATCCCATTCTATACTTTGAACTATCACTGCTATGTTTCTTATTTCATATCTATGTTTCACTTTTTTCCCTGCTTCAAAAGAAAACTGTTGAATTCCCTTATACACTGACATACTATTGTCTCCTTCTATTATGCGGATTGTTAGTACTTTTAAGAAAATAAATATAAAAAATATTCAATTTTGTTATGTACGTATTTACATCCTTCTGTAGTATGTGAACACATTGTATGTTTCTATATATCTAATACTCTTTTCCTTAATAAAAAAGTAGTTTCTCAAAACTCAAATTGTTACCTCTTATGTGTATTTCCCATTGGAACTCCACATGCATTACAATTGAATTTAGTTTTACATTTTCACTTATTTCTGCATTTGTTTGTCATCAAACTATGTATCGTTCCTTGCTAACCCAAAATGATCTTTATCCAACAGGTGGTACTCCATAATCCTGTGACTTCGCAATCATGTCGACTCCTGCAAAACGAGCCCAACGAAGAGAAAACTACGCAAAAAATAAAGTACACATAACTGCTGAGCAACGGCGTAAATTAGAGCATAGAACAACAAAAATCTCTAATATCTTTCAACTTACAACGACCAACAACCTACGATCCCCCAACATTCCAATCTTGCCATCAAATACAACTACTGAAGAATTGCCAACCAACATTCCGCATGTAACTTCCATGGAAAAAACCTTTCAAGAGCATGCCACTTCCTTCCGTACGAACCCATCTTTGCTTGCATAAGCTTGTCACTTTGCCCAAAATGTCTGGATGCCACATGAAACTGTCTCAAGTACTGACCTCTCTTCAGTTCATCCCACATATACAACCGGTTTCTCCTCTCCTTCAGACTGCTTTCCACCTTGCAATCCACAAATGACTGAAACAGAACACCCCACCCCTTCTAATACACAGAGATTTCCCATATCCCGCTCTCTTCACTGAATTTAGAAGCCCAACGTCGGTTTCGCAAAAGAATAGATTTGTTGGCGAACATCCAAACTTGCTCAATCTGTTTGGAAAATTACCCTGGAATTAAAACAATTTTTTTCCGAAGGCTTTCCCTCGTGTAACAGATGCAAAAGTGAAAAACAAGGCCACCGCTTCTCTTCATGGAACAACATGGACCCTGAAAAACAACCTATCGTTCTTGCGTCTTTAACCCAAATCGAGGAGATGCTTATCACACGAGTTAATCCATTCATGCAAGTCACCCAAGTACATGGCGGGCAATACAAATACTCAGGACACACCATAAGCTTCCCATGCAAAACATTACTTCAATAGCAAAGACCCTACCCCACCGCCTTGGAGATTTGGACATAGTTCTCATACAAAGGGAAGGATCTAATTTAAAAAATTATGATTTCTACGTCAGTAGATCTCGTGTTTGTGCAGCCTTGCAATATAAAATCCAACACGACCCCTATTACAAAGATGTCTTAATCGACGATGACGCCCTTTCCTCACTACCATCTGAATCGTCAAATGTTTCCTCCTCTCTCAACACAGCCACAATGGAACTTCCCCAAATGCAAACTTGCTCTACAACTCATGGTAGTGGTGTTCCCACCCACTTTGATGAAACATATGAACACTCATCGTCTTTCGTGCCAACACCTCACAATACAAGAACAGAAGAAGAGGAAATCAAACAGTTCTTGCTCAACCATGATGGTAACACTCCATTTACCATGCCATGGCCAGAGCTTGGGCTTTCGCCAATAAATGAATATAATACGGAAGGCCTATTCTCAATGGCTTTCCCAACTTTATTTCCGACAGGAAAAGCAATGTGGCAACAACCCGCATTAAAGAAGTTCCAATGCATGAATACGCACTTCATTTGATGTGTTACCATGATGGGCGTTTCGGTTCCCACCCAATATTTCGTTACTTCCTTCTAAACCTCATAATGTGACACAGAAGCCAGTCCACGGCAGTTTTTATGAAACAAAACACCGAATCTGGAATCCCTCCAACAATTAGAGAGCTGCGAAGACAACTCTTTGGAATGCCCCAAAGACAACCTCCCAGATAGCTTAATGCACTTTGGATCGAGCCTTCGAGGACACGTTCATTCTGGGCAAAAAGTAGAAGCGAGCTTTCAGATATGGTGGAACAATTAGGGACACCAACCTTATTCTTCACTCTAAGTGCTGCAGACACTAAATGGCCAGATCTCCACAATATTATGTCTAGTGAATGCCCAACAGATCCTCGAGCCACCCAATGTTGGAGAACACTTAACATTGTCTCTAACCCTCATCGAGTATCAGCATACCTGCATCACAGATTCACAATATTTCGGGAAGAAATATTGCAGAAGGAACTTGGAGCAGTAGACTTTTGGTACAGGTAATCAAATCTACTTATTTTAAAGTTTTTCCCAAACTACATATCTAATATTTATGTTCCCTCATCTCGCAGGTATGAATGGCAACATAGAGGCTCTGCACATGTCCACGGTTTATTGTGGCTCGAGAATGCACCAAAGGTAGACGAACTGGACTGGGAGGACACAACAGTTATTGAGGTGACAAAACAATACTTTGATAAGTTCGTGTCTGCTTGGAACCCCCGCCCGGCTTGCAACCGCTTGGATTTCGTTCGCAGGTCACTCCTAGATGACCCTTGCTTGCTAGATACAACACAAATTCTATCCACCTCCCCGCATGCGGACCTTGAAGAACTACTTAATCGAGTTCAGCGCCACACTAAATGTTCAGAGCAGACATGCCTGCGTAGAAAGCAATCACAGCTGCAGTGCAGGTACAATGCTCCTTGGGCCATGCAACCTACTTCTTCCTTACACATTGAAGGTGACAGGAAAATAAAGTACCTCCCTTCCAGAAACGATGATAGATTGAACATCCACAATCGAACAATGATATACATATGGAGAGCAAATGTCGATTGCCAACCGGTACTTTCCCACCATGCCGTTCTTAAGTATATTGCAAAATATGCTTCAAAAGTCGAGCAACGTTTAGAAACATATCACCAAATGCTATCCAGATTTTCAAGAGATGTAGACGCAGATTCTCCAGCACATATCATGATCCGTAAAATGCTCACAGAAAGCGTTGTTGAACATGACATAAGCGCACAAGAAACATGCCACATGCTGCAAAAAATGCCACTTGTTATGTGCAGCCGTCCATTTGTATCATTAAATGTTGGAAAAAGATTCTGAGACGTGTCATTGAAAGTGACGCCGATGCACAACAAACAACCGCTTTCTTGGATGCATATAAAGTTTGTCCAACAACCATGGAACACCTACCACTTATTCAAGTTGCTCGAGATTGGAGCTACAACAAGCACCGTAAAGGTGATAAATGGAAAAAATCGACCGATACAAGCAATTGTACGGGTCCACCCGAGATTTGTGGATGTCCCTGCTCAAGAATCAACGTCATATGACCTTTTCTGTTGGTCAGAACTCCTATTATACAAGCCTTTCAGAAATATCACGTTTGAATTTGGCTCAACCCCACATGACATCAATGTCACTTGGGACATGTACAAGCACAACTACAGACCGTGGCATGTTCTACGCACTACCGCAGACACAGGACTTGCAACAGATGTTAGTTCTGACTCAGAGCCCGAATGCAGTATTCAACAAGAACCATTACAAGAATGGCAGGTCTTTGCACAACTTCGCCCCGGAAACAACACGGGTCTAGACAGTCTTGAAATGTTGGGGAAATGAGATTTTGACATACACAATAATTGGACCATACACGATGTTCCCCATGATTTGCAGATAACTGGTTCATCATTCATCGAGAGAGAGAAGGCAGACACAATTAACAACAACATACATGCCACACCACCATCTTCCACACTTCCTTTGTCTCCAGAACAACAAATAGCTCTTGATACCATACTACACCATTCAGCAAACAAATCCCTTCTACCTCCACTAAGATTGATAATTCAAGGAACGGCTGGCACAGGAAAATCATTTCTGATAAATAAAATCTGGAATTCATTCACAGCATCAACCATATCTCCCTCTCCTCTACTTGTGCTCGCCCCTACCGGTGTTTCAGCATTCAACATCTCTGCATCCACAATCCACGCAGCCATGCGTATTCCAATCAAAGAACTAAAACCCCTTGAAGGTAGTGCATTATCGTCTTTTCAAGAATCGCTGAAACATATAGAATATGTTCTTATTGATGAAATGAGTTTCATCGGGCCAAAGTTGCTAAGAAAAATTGACAGTAGGCTCCGCGAAGCTTTCCCACACTCAAGAACATCTGAATTTGGGAACAGATCAGTCATCCTCCTCGGTGACCTCGGGCAATTACCGCCGGTTTTGGACAGTCCTCTTTACGCAAGTAATTCCTACGGAGCAACCCTTTGGAAGGGATTTCAATCTTCCATTACATTGCGAACAATATTTCGGCAACAAGGAACAACCAATGCACAGGTTTCATTCCGGAATTTACTGCTCCACATGCGAGATTCGACCCCTCTAATTGAGGATTGGGAACTCTTGATGTCTCGCACAGACACACACCTAACTCAGCAGGAGCTCAACATTTTTAAGGATGCACCACATTTGTTTGCAAAAAATGATCAAGTGGCATGCCACAACCTACAGATGTTGAAGGCATTGAACGTTCCGATCGCCCAATCCATTGTTGAAAGTAACAGGCGGACTGGACCAGGAAATCCTGATGATGATCAGTTGCAACACAACGTTCTGTTATGCAAACAACAAAAATCATGCTTATTGCAAATCTATGGGTTGATGCGAGGCCTCGTGAATGGTGCCACGGGAGAACAATCACGAGACATTGTCTATGACGCATCAATGCAACCACCAACATTACCTTTATTTGTTGTTGTAAAATTTGATAGATACAACGGCCCATGTTGGGATCCCTCCAACCCCTTACATATTCCCATACCCCCTATTTCTAGAGGGAATCGAAGACAGTTGCCGATTAAAATGGCCTGGGGATTAACTATCCACAAGTCGCAGGGACTTACTTTGCACAGAGCAACCGTCGACATTGGAACCACTTTGAAAGCGGTCGAACATTCACATGACTTTCTCAGTACCTCGCTTGCAAATCTGCACATTTCACCCACTTTTTCATTCGAGAGATACTCAAATATGGTGCATGTACCAGCACTCGAAGCAAGAAGAAAGGAGGAAGCAAGACTACTATCACTCAACCCATCGTAAATACTAGCTTCTGCTTTCATAGCACCTCAAATACTACTATACTCAACATTTCTTCTATCGAAAGCGGCAAGGTCGTTCAAGGGATATCAAATGTAATCAAGTTTATTGAAACTAAAATTGCCCACTAAATGCTACCACTCATGATATAAATACTGCAAACGTATACATGTCTCATTACGTGTACGTATACCTACATTTATTTTTTGTTTGCAAATATGGTATGCAACTTTAAAAGTACAAACCTGTAACATAATTAAATGTACACATACAACATTACAATGTAATGTTTCAACTAAAGTCCTACACTACAACTATCAATCACACACATTATCAATTGTATAATAAATGTTTCTCCAACAAAACACCAACTGAACAACCAATGCACAACTAACAACATCAACTATAAAATTGATTAACTATCGAAAACGATATCACAAGTAATCATGTATGCGAATTTATAACAAGTTTGAAATGTAGAAACAACCTTGATTAAGTGGATCAATAATAATTGTACCTCTAAATCAAATAACATATACCGTCGGCGCTTCACATCTCATGAAACACATGCAATTGCTAGTAATAAATATGTTATGAGTTGGGTATGAAGGAATCTATGGAATTGTTCATTGGTTATATCCATGCTTCAACCATGCAACAAACAAAAGATTTGAAACACAATATTCATTCCTTGATCCTAGCTAATGAGGATTTTTCAAGATTTCATGGGATCATATATAATATATTTGATGTAGATGAACATGGGAGGTTACAAACAAACTATGGGGGCATTTTAATTATAGGATTATTAATATAAAAAAATTGGTTATTATTGTAAATGTTAGGCGAATCAACTTATTAAGTTAATTTGTATCCAAAAATCGATGTGAAATAGAAAACACGATCTAACCCTTAAAAGTTAGTGGAAAAAAAAAAATTGTGAATTAACGAAGATTAGCCACTAAAACTTACACTAAATCCTTTGTTTGGTTGTAATTATTGGTACCAACCACGACACAAGACAATGATTAGTTCATGGAGTACTAGCAACATTTACAAAAAAAAATAATCCTCAACATGTTTCAAATGAATTATATGGAAGGAAGTTGTTTGTATAGTTGGTCCGATGGCACATTAGAGAAAAGAATTGATCTGGGTAACGAGAGACACATATCATTGGAGGTGAGATTTCTCCACAATCCATCAAAAGATACAAGTTTTGTAAGATGTGCTTTAAGTAGCAATTTGGTGCGTTTTTCTTTAATGACATCCAAGTTGAAAGGTTCTCTTAAAGAAAAAGCAGGACATATGAAGAAACTTAATGGAACATAGTGGTATGAGATTATGCAAGTAAAGGCATAGCTAGTGGTTAACCTAGAGGAGCAAGTCTACGCCGGTAGTGGTGCGGTTGGGGGTAGTCTTGTAGTTTGGGGTTTGGGGTTGGAGTACGTTGTTGGTGGATATGTTTTAGGTTATTTTTTTGGGCATGGTGTAAGTCCCGTCTGTTCTTTGCCATTGTTGATGGAACGAGGGCTTGTATTTGTTAGCTAATTTAGTTTTTTTATAATCGAGTTTGGAATGGGTATTGCCATTATGTTTTGTTGGTGTCTGTGTGTATAGTTGGTATGATGATTTTGTGAGCGTTGGGTGCGGGGATCTAGTGCGAGAAATTATAGTGGTATGGGCATACGAAATAGGTAGACGTTGAATGTTTTTGTAAACAGTGGTATTGTAATGTGTGCCATGCTCATGTTAGTATAAGGAAGTTCTTCATGATTATAATTAGTTAGTGCCAAGAATGGTGGAAGGAAGTGCGTTTACTTACTATAGTTATAAGTTGTAACATTTTTAATGTAATGATTATACAAGGTAATTAGTTATCTCACTAGAATATAGAGAGGTTTATAAAGGTAGGTTCTAACCCAATTGCAAGAAAACACAATGTTTTTAAGTTAGTGTGAGGAATTGAATCAAATGCATTTTCTTACCATAGCCATTAGTTGTAGCAATTTTTATATATATTTTCTCACTTAAAAGTTTTTGTATATACATTTTGAGGGTCTTAGGGTAGGAGGTTTCTACATTGGTTGTTGTTGGTTTTTAGGGGGTGGGGTTATAGTACTATGTGTAGTATTGTTCCCTGAGGATCTGGATGGTATTTTCACTTGTAATGGTTGGTTGCTGCAAAGGTGCTTGTTGTGCTTGTTCTAATTTTTTCTGGGTAACCTAAATTATGTAAATTATATCTCCATCTATATGTGTGCCTCCTTTGTAGTGGTCATGTACGCATTCCGATATCTCGGTGTTGTATGCGGCTACAATCATTGTTCATACATATTGTTATGGTGTTGAAATTGCTCACCATCTTTAGAGTGTGTGCATGGGGACGGAAAGAAGTTGTATATTAGAGGCATACGATGTTTGCAAAAAAGGAGATAATGGTTTTAAAAGATTGTATATGATAATAAGGAATACATCTTGAGATATAGGAGAGAGAATAGTAGAGAAATGTTAGCAACAATTTCAAATCCGGTGATAGTTTTTCTTTACATGTATCACAAGCTAAATAGGAAGTACATGTCCAAGCATGTCGAGTGTAGTAGAAATCATGTGGCTAAAAGGTGTATGTTTCGATCCATGGGTTAAAAAAGTAGATAGTATATGTATGAATGGATAAGGATGTGAGAGTAAGAGATTAGATATGTTGTTTGCTACCGAAAACTAGTTGCTGCAATATGTTTCATAAAAGTAGGACAATCATTTGTTATGGTTTGTTCTAAAAATTACTCTTTGTTTGTTGTAGTTTAGAAGATATCTTATGGTTACATAACAAACATATCTTTTCAACAAATCAGATTTGTTACTTTTTTTTTAAACGGAATTACATTGAAAGGAATAGAATTCCATAAGTTGTTTTCTCTATGACCTCATCAAAGCATAGAAAATGGTGATTATGTTTTATTTAAAAGGGGGGAAAGTTATAATTAGGTAGTGTTTAATGTGAGAAATCATTCCAGAATAATGGTGGGTCTATTTATGGTAATTATCTAGAATCAAATGTAAGGCATTGGTTTAGGTTGTAAATGCATGCAACATTTTGTATGAGAGATGTAAAGAATTAGTGAAAACCATGAGTTCATTTTTTGTACAAAAGAAACAAGTTTACCTGTGTTTAATTAGAAAGATTTGTTGCATTTACAAATTGTAAGTTGAAACATAAGTCAAAATCTATATGTCGGCTTGTAGAAAACTATTTATTTCTATGTTGGCATACTTTGAGTTCTATATAAAATCTAGTGATGATTCAATACAAAGTATAGCAACATATTCCGGAAGTCAATATGATATGGCTTGGGGAATATCTGTTGTGTATATGTTTTATTAAAAATGTAGTCTCCCCCATCTGGATGATGATTACGGTTTGAGGGCCATTGTCATTTTCATCAAATGTTGATTAGTTAGCATGATTTTTAAAGTAATTGGCTTATTGTTACTGAATCTTTTGCACTTAGTCTCGTTGGAATTGTCTATGATGTTTATCTAATTTGCTGAAGGTGGAAATGAGGCATTATTTCTCAACACAATTCGTGGGCATGTTCACTTTTGAGGAATTTGACCATTTTTCATGAAAAATATTTTGTTAGTAACTATCTTATTTGTCATATTTCTTCCGCAACCTCAAAATTATTGCCGGTATGGTCTTTTTTTATGGTTCATGTCATTGTAAGGTTTGATCTTTGTCATTTATTTCTAAAATTGTGTATGCAATTATGCACTATGATTCGATGTTTGTAGTGGGTTTTTTTTTTAATTATTTTTTTATTGAAATGTTTATATTTGCACCATATTATGTTGTCTATATATTTTTAAGATTTTTTCGACAATATCAAAGTGTATATATATGATTATAATCGTAGTGACGAGGAGATGGGTACTGGTACTTAGACATGGAGAAGCAAGATACGAGATGGTGTTTGGAATAACCAAAATTAGCTATATATGATCAGCAATAAGACAAGCTTAAATGTGAAAAAAACCCTGGGAAAACAAGAAAAACACTAGAAGAGAGATAATGAGATAAGAATGAATGAGATATTGTGTTGATCTTAGAAGAATAGATATATAGCTTAGAACAAAAATGAATGTGATACACATGGTGTGTGGAATAATAAAAAATAGAAAGATATGATGTAATAGAATCAAAAACAAGAAGAAGACCGGGTTCCATCAAATAGATGAAAAGAGGGTGGAGGGAAGGAAAACAAGATTAAATGTGAAAACAACACCTAGGAAAACAAGAGCAATAATGGAAGAGAGAGATAATGAGATAAGAATGAATGGGATATTGTGATGAGCTTAGAAGAAGAGATATAGAGCTTAACACAACAAAGAATGTGAAGAGTGGAGCAATCAACCAAAAATGTGAAGAGTGGTATAATCAAGCAAACATGTGAAGGCTGAACTTTTGTCAAACAATTGGAAAACAAGCTATCCAAGACTAAAATTAACCCAAAAAGCAAGCAAGACATTTGAAAGTAAAGAAATAAATGTCATCTATGAGTCTTTAGAGAGTCTAGGGTAGTTAGAGTGGAGGTATCTGCTAATTAATAGAGCAACTTGAAAATGAAAATGAAAGCACTGCAAGTTAACTCAAAACAACCCTAAAATCCTCAAAACATTTTGCTAGAGATGTTTTAGCTGAAGATAAGTTATATCTAAACTTATAATCGTAGACATAAAATTATTCACTTTACACATAGTTTAGCCCAGTTTTATGCTACTATTTAGAAGGTTCTCAAGTGTACAAAGTACTAATTAATCCCACATTTTGGCCATCTTTAATTTATATTTTATTTCGTAGTTCCCATGTATTTTCTCGGCACTTATCCGCCCATTTTGCAACTTCCCCAACATTCTATCCCTAAATCAAGGCACCCATGCCTATCTTTGGGCGCCCAAATCCCACTGGGCACCCCGATCTATGCAAATCCTCTTTTGCTCCTTTTTGGGTCATTTCTAGTTGTTGTTCATCTTTATATTTTTCCTGGTTGTCCTTGTTGAGATTAATTATGAAATCAAGCTTGAGATCCCTATAAATATAAATTTATAACACCATAATGAGGTTCGTAGGTGATAACATCATATCACTACTATCACTCCATCTAGATTTGCATCCATTACATCACTTGCATCCACATAGTGTCATGCATCAAGGCTAGGAGATCTACATCACACACACTTCATAGGGGGATTTTATTTTATTCCATGCACACATGATATTTACATTTTCTATAGTTAATATTTCTCATTACTTCACAAAGTGCGACTAACACAAGAGCACCTAGGGCACGACATACACACACACACCAGAACTACATCACGGGTCTAAAATTTGGTGTAGTGCTCAAAGATAAGTCAACTAGTTTGGTGGATGAGGTCAGTCTGAACCATTCATTTGTATGTTTTATTTTGTTAGGGTTTGATAGTTCTCTTTGCATTGTAAATCATTTTCCACTCATCTAGAAGATCCAATCGCGACAAACAAGGAAGGTTCGAGACAAACTTGTAACCATACCAAGTTATAGGTTTTGAGCATTTACAGTTATCAGAGTGCCCAGATTGTAGACTAGGGTGCCCCCTAAGACACTCCTAGGTTCCCCAGTCACTTCAGATCTTCTACATCTGCCCTTCGCAGGGTCCCTGAGTTTTCATCTGCACTTCCAGATTTTATTCTCGGATCTGCGACAACACCTGACAACTATCTACAACAATCAGCTAAGCCATTTCTCTCTACCCTCTTGCACATCTAGGGTTTCATTTTACTTAGAATATTTATTTGTATCTACTTCATATTATTTACTATATTTATATAGTGTTTTAGTCCTAATTATATTAACTAGAGTAACTATTTCCCTCCATATAGTTCTATTTTAGTTAATCATTTTGGTGAACCCGACGTCTCTTTCTACCACCTTCTAGGGCTTTTTCATTCCACCATCATGAATATCTCCATCACTAAATACTTACTTACCCATCCTGATTTTCTTCATCATGTTCAAACCCTCTTTGCTACTACCGATGTTTCTGCTGACATGCATCCAAATTCCTGTATGACACATTTTCCAAGGCCTTTTCTCAACATATAGCATTCAGGGGAAATCCTCCCACTGACATTCACCCCTTTGACAATGACCCACCACTTTACATCATGTCTCACATCTACAATGTTACTATCAAGCGTACTCTTATCGATAATAGCTCTAAGCTTAATTAAGTGTCATATGTCCTTTCTCCAATTCTTAGGTTTGTCTGGTCATGACATTAGCCCTTCTTCCATTTCACTCCATGTTTATGATGGTTCTATTTGTCCATGTCTAGGCCATGTTACCTTTCCTTTCACTTTTGGTCCTAAGATTTTCCCCATAGTTTTCTTTTTCATTGAGTTCCCTGTTTCATATAATTTCCTACTTGGAAGGCCATGGCTTCATGCCATGCAAGCCGTTGCTTCTATAGTACACCATTGCATCAAGTTCTTGCATGAATGTATTGAGTATACTATATTCTATGATCATGATCCATTCCAATATTGTGTTCACACTAGTATACATATTCCTCGCATTGACACTATAGATGAACCTCAACTTATGTATGATCACCTCATTTACCACCGCTTGAGGGTGTTATTTGTTTACTAGATTCTATCCCTTCTACACTATCTCCTATTACTACTACTAGCATTCCACATTCATTGTCTTTTTTCCATCCACACATTACCCTTCCCTCTTTTCCTTCACCACTAGCTCACACCCCTTTTCATGTATGCTTTTCATTCATGATTCTTTTTGGGAACATGTTCCATTCAACCCCACATACAATGAAACCATCTGTTCTCCCGCTGGTCACTAGCTCATCTTGGCTTTACTTTTGAGGACCTTCAGCCATCTACTCATGCTTCTCATCTATATTATGGTTTTTTCACCATCACTGCCGCTTATGGTTTGTGTGTCTTTGATCTTCTATTCTACCTACAACATAGCCCTTTTTCTTCTCCACTCACATTACGGGGACTCCTAGCTTACTTACATCAGATTTTCATTATACCCTAGTCACACCGATATTTCATTTCCCATGCCCTTTGGCCACATTTTCATTTGCAATAGTTCCTTTCTTAATTACTCACCTAACCTCACTCAATGGTATGCACATGGTTGTCCACATCCTCCATTTACTAATAAAGCATATGCTATGGGCATGTACCATTTGTCTCTCATTGGCTCATTACGTGATCAACCTCATACTATATCCTAAAAATTTTCCACTTAGGATCCATTTGACTTTGATCTAGAGGATGACGATCTCCTTGATGAGTTCACCTAGTCCCACACACACTACCGTTGGGGGCATATCACAACACATACTTACCCAACCCCCTTTTCTCTATCCTCACATACTTATATCATCTTATACTATATAATTTATATGTATCATCATCACTTATATCTCACGTGTTGTATCACCCTCATTACCCGATGATGCACTCTTGTGCTTCAGTTCACACTAGACTGTTGAGGGATTACCATTACACTAAACCCCACACACTACACTATAGGTCTTACACACTTACATTATATCATCATAGTCTACATCCTACATTATCTTATACATTTATCATCTCATCATCTATCTCACCCATGCTACACTAGTCATCATTATGTATGAGTCTAGTTTTATATTTCATCCATACATTCTATATTTACGCTAGGTCACATTATCTATGGGTCTAGATTTACTTATCATCATTACATATCCTATCTACACCTATATCCGCATCTTACATAGTGCATCTATTCATCATATGCATTCTACATACTACACTAGATTCCATTACATACAGGTCTAGTTTTATCTTATCATATTTACATATTCCATTTCTATATACAATTACTATTGCATCTCACACATCACATATCCTATATACATGACACATCCTACATTGCATTGCCCACATTGCACATTTACCTCCCATCTTCATCCCTTGGTCGTTTATACTATGTTGTCTTCTACGTGTTGCACTCTCGCTACCCTATGACACACTTTAGTTCCTTGATCCATACTCAACTACCGAGGGTTTACCAATCAAATGGACCTTACCTACATGTGACATGTCATCATACCACATTCATCAGACTAGTGACCAACGCTCTAGGCTATATCGTCACCCACACTCATCATCACATACCATAGTGGTATACACCTTAGGTTAAATCACCACTCTTTTCATCAATTCTACATCATCCTATTACATTCTATCATCTCCTCTTATATCATCCTCTTACATTATACTTTTTTTCCATTACATTATCATGCCTTCAATCATCATGTAGTGGTATACACCTTAGGTTAAATCACCACTCTCTTCATCAATTTCTCATTATCCTCTTACATCCTATCATCACATATTCTATTATCCTATTCTACATCATTCTATTACATCATCATTTATCCTACTCATCACTTAGTGGTATACACTTTAGGCTAAATCACCACCTCATTCTTATTCATCTCATATTGGTATACGCTTTAGTTTTTAATCACCACCCTCATTTTATCATATTCTAGGTGGCATACACCCTAGATTACATCACCACTCCCTTATTATCCATCCCATAGTGACATATGCTTTAGGATAAATAGTCACCCATTCTCACCTCTTCATCTTATAGTGATATACGATTAGGGATAACTCATCACTCATACATTCAACAAGTCGTGATTTACACTTCGGCTATAGGGTTCATGCACATCTTCTTCCCATGTCATCATTTTATCACCATTACACATATGCACTCATCATGGCACACTAGATACCACCAACACTACTTGACCATTTCCCAATGATGCACTCTCATTTTATATTTCATTCTTGACTACTTGGGGGTAAATGAACCTCATTGCATACACTTCCATATACTTGGGGGTATGATGCTCCTATCCCATCTTGCATTCAATTCCATCCATCCACAACATATTGCATTGTCTTGGGGGCATTTACTTTTTGCTTACTAGTGTTTTGCATGATCACTTTACTACACATGTTATCTTGCTTTCTTATATTTCATTATCATACAAACATGTTTGTTCACACATTTTTATAGTGTGATCGCAGATATAAGAGATTTACACACGGCATGGATTCTTGCCTTCTATCCTTTATATACTAGTCGTTTTGGGCATCCACATTTGTCTCATACTAGTTTTATTGTTTAATTTTGTACTTAGCATCTTATACTACTTGTTCATACATGCTTTGACATATTGGTTATCATTCTAACATGCTAACGGGTGTTCCATGTACAACACTTTTTTTTAGGATTACATGTTTCCATGACTACTTGTTTATTTCTACTTGTCTTCCATTGTTTTCTATTGTATGTAGGATTTTCCCTTTGCTTGTGTGCACACTTGTCTATTGTTTAAGGCCATGGTGGCCTTGTATGTCTTACGACATCACGAGTGATGTCCCTTATTTGTAACCCTCTTTGTGTGGTCTTCTTGATGTTTCTTGTGTGCTTACAATATTGTGATCGGTAGTTTTCTACATTGTTTATGTCTTTACACTGACTACATGCATGTGCTTGATGACTAACACTTGTTTTGGTTAGACATCCCCTTTTGTGTGCACCTTCATATCTACCAAGTGTTTCCCTTTCCACTTGTAGGGTAGAGTTCTACAAGTCGGATTGTGTTTGGTCTTCTTTTGGGGCCGCATTCTCCTTCCAAGGTCATCAAATGTGCCCCAAAGAGGGGACATCATTAAGGGTTTTCTAATAACACAACATATTTACATCGAGTGAGTTCAAGACTAGTCTACGAACTCCATTCACAGTGGCCACAACAAGACATGGTGTCCTTTGGAAATTATGCGGAGCAGTTAGAGGCTTAAGGGTTACAGTGGGTGTGCCTCTCTACACTTCTCCATCCAATGGTGTCGGATCACCCATAAAATTAGGATAGAACATAAATTTTGCAAAATTAGTTAGAGTTGGAGGACATAGATCATTTCCTCCCTACACTTCTTCAACCAAGGTGGTGTGAGATTGCCCAAAAAACTTGCGTGATAAAGATAGGATATCCTTCTACACCCTTTTTTTGACATGGAACAGGTGCACATGTTCTATTTACACTTTTTCTAGTGTATTTTACATTTGTGTACTTTACACATGTGTATTTTACACAACGTTTTTACATACATACATATTTGACTACTTGATCATTTTTCCTTGCAGGTCTTTCGAATGAGAAACAAGAAGTCAAATTGGGGGCAACAACAACAACAATGACAACGATAACAACAACACACCACTACATGCACTTTCCTTTACTAACCATGCAAGTAAACTACACACCACAACAACTACACATGCGTTCCGCCATAGGTTCACTCTCATCACTTTTTATGCACATTTTTCATCTTTAGAATCCACGCTCCTCCACATTTTTCTTTTTTCATTCCATGCTTGAGTCTAGTCCATCAGCACGTCTTCTTCTACACTCTACATGGATATCAGGTACGCATCTCTATCTACTTTATGTTACCGAGCTTCCACTCACCAACATAAAGTGGGGGCAAAATGTAGACACAAAATTATGCACTTTACACATAATTTATCCCAATCTTATAATACTATTTAGAAGGTTCTCAAGTGTACAAAGTACTAATTAATCCCACATTTTGTCCATCTTTATTTTATATTTTATCTTCATAATTCCCGTATTTTTTCCAAAGACTTATCTCCCATTTCGCAACTACCCGACATTCTAGCCCTAAATCGGGTGCCCTGGCTGTAATGGGGCGCCCATTCCTATCTTAGGGCACCCCGGTCCCACTCTAGGTGCCTCAATCTATGAAAATCCTCTTTCACTCCTTTTTGGGTCATTTCTAGTTGTTGGTCATCTTTATATTTTTCCTAGTCGGCCTTGTCAGGATTAATTACAAAATTAAGCTTGAGATCCCTATAAATATAAAGCTATAAGACCATAATGAGGTTCCTACGTCATAGCATCATATCACTACTATCACTCCATCTAGAGTTACATCCATTGCATCACTTGCATCCACATAGTTTCATGCATCAAGGCTAGGAGATCTGCATCACACACACTTCATAGGGGGAGGGATTATATTATATTCCATGTAAACATGCTATTTACATTTTCTATAGTTACTATTGCTCGCTACTTCACAAAGTGTGACTACATGAGAGAACCTAGAGCAGCATCACACACACACACACACACACACACACTACATCCGGTCATCGAAATGTAGTGCAACGCTCAAATGATAAGTCCACTAGTTTGGCGGATGAGGTCAGTCCAACCCATTCATTTACATATTTTATTTTTCTAGGGTTTGATACTTCTTTTTGCATTGTAGATCATTTTCCATCTCATATGGAAAATCCAAATAAGCAAACAAATAGGAAGGTTTAGGACCTACTTTCGACCAAACCGGTTGAGGTTTTGAGCATTTACAATGATCGGGGTGCCCAAATTGTAGACCAAGGAACCCCATGGGTGCCCTAGTACACTCCCAGTGCCCCGGTCACTTCGTGAGATCTTCCCTTTGCAGGGTCCCTGAGTGTTCATCTACACTTCCATATTTTATTCTCATACCTACGACATTGTGCGACCATCTACAATAATAAGCTAAGCCATTTCTCTCTACTGTCTTACACATCTAGGGTTTCATTTTACTTAGAATATTTATTTGTATCTACTTCATATTATTTACTGCATTTATACAACGTTTTAGTCCTCCGAATTAGATTAACTAGAGTAATTATTTCCCTACATATAGTTATGTTTTAGTTAATTAATAACAACCTAAATATGCAAGTCTAAGTTAGATATGAGATGCGATAAGTTGGAAAGTATGATGTAAATGATCATCAAGAAACATATCATATACAGAATAAGCATAGAAAACTGACCAAATACACTACAAGAAGTTGAAAACAAGCAAGAGAAGAGCCAAAAGTGATGAAGACACAAAAAACTCTCAAGAAAGCCTCAAAACAGCAACAATAGCACTAAAACACATCAAATTGATTCAAAATGTTAAATTATGTTGAAGCAATATGAAACCAATTGTAAGAAAACTTAAGGAACCTGAAACCAATTTGAAATTGTAAAGAAACATGGTAGAATCACTCAAGGCAACAAGAATCAACAAACTATATAAGTTGTTAAAGTGCTTGAAATGTTGCCATGCTATTGTTGCCGAGTAAAGGGTAGGTAATTTATGTTTTTGCATACCATAACCATACAAAACCCATGGACCACCTTATCCATAAAAGTGACCCAATCAACAATGGATATGAGATAGATAATTAACCATTTCAGTCTTGAGAGAAACAAGTGAAAGAAAGTTACCAATAACATAGAAAATAAACTAAAGCCAATTTCAGTATATAATTTTAAAAATAGTGAATGTGTGTGTGTGTGTGTGTGTGTATATGTGTATATGTGTGTGTGTATGTGTATATATGAAATGTTGTGTGTGTGTGTGTGTGTGTGTGTGTGTGTGTGTGTGTGTGTGTGTGTGTGTGTGTGTGTGTGTGTGTATGAAGGAATAAATTAATGTTTCTAACAAACTAAATACTAATAAATGCTCCCCAAAATTCTCCGTTGAAGTTCCCAAGAACTGCGCCTTTTGGAAGGTTGCATTCAGTGCATGGCTCCTTGCAGCAAAAGTAAGGTATGTTCCCTGTAAAAAGAATAAGAGGATCATGAAAGTGCCTAACCAAATCGTATTTGGAATCAATTATCTAACATTTAAAATAAATTATAGTTTTATGATCAAAAGGGTTGTATTCCAATTGGCACAGATGATGGTGAATGAGGTATTCAAAAATACCATTCACATAGGTACAAATCCATGGTGGAATGGACACCCCTCAGTCCTTGGCACCTAAGTCACAAGGTTCGAGTTTGATTTCATGTTAGATGAGGATAAGGTTTATTTTAATTTTTCCAAGGGATAAAGTTCTAAATAAAAACATCTTTAAGTTCAAATTAAATACTTTTTTTTATTTTTTTTATTTTCCAAAAAAATGCATAAATATATCAAAGGGATAGATTGGATAGATCTTTATGTCATCTACTTTCAATAAGTATATGTATATATACACACACTTATACAATAATGAAAAATCATGTGAAAAACTTCTCGTGCAAAAATAATGGATAACATTTGAGTTCATGCTCATTAAGAATAGAGTTTGGGAAACTCAAACATTTTTGATAAAATACATGTACCTTGTGACATAGCTTGGCACTAAGGAAAAGAAGGTTGATTAATCATGTACCCAAATTGGGATGTTTATCTTTCAAACAAAAAAACAAATTTGGACTTATATTCCCAAAAATCATATATAGAGAGCACACATATAGCATGGTGAATTACCTATGCCACTAGATTATTGAAGCTATAAATCCAAGATACAGAGATGTTGTTACCATGGTATATATACATGTTACATGAAACACCAAAATTAGGATCATTTTCCACCTACTAACAAGCCCTACCATAATTTATATATTCTAGTCATAGCTCTATACCTCATACTAAATTTTCATAGAGAACAATCACCTCTCAACTTAGTTGAGTTACTGACTATTCAAGCTAGACTAGTTATAGCCATTCAAACATGACTTGGTTTTGATTGTCAAAGTTAAATTCAAGTGTTTTGGCAAGGCATTGTCTCTTAGGGATCAATATTGGCTTTTCTAAATGTAACCATATTGTTCATTAAGGTAAATAATATGCACTACTAATTCCTTGCATTTTCATTATTACTCCCTAAAAATCCTATTACAAGATGCTTTAAGGCCCAAGCATGTATTTTCTCTTATTTGCTTCCTCCCATTTAATTATTAATTTTTAAACAATGTTTAAAGTCAAACACCATTCACCAAATTGGATCTACAAAATAACACTTTATAAATACATTTAGAAGTATTTATCAGTATTATTCATTAACAAGCTTATTCCAAGCCACATTGATTGTAAGAAAAGTTAATAGGATTAAAATTTTCTAAAGAAAAAACATCTTTAAGTTCAAATAAAATACTTCTTTCTATTTTTTATTTTCTTCCGAAAAAATGCATAAATATGTCGAGGGATAGATTGAGAGAGCTTTATATCCTCTGTTTTTAGTTGATATGTGTATTTATACACACACTTATACAATAATAAAAATATCATGTGAAAAACTTCTCGTGCAAAAATAATGGATAACATTTTATTTTATGTTCATTAAGTATAGAGTTTGGGAAACTCAAACTTTATTGATAAATTCAGTGTACCTTGTGACATAGCTTGGCACTAAGCCAAAGAAGGTTGATTAATCATGAACCCAAATTGGGTTGTTTATCTTTCAAACAAAAATAGAAATCTGGACTTATATTCCCACAAATCATATATAAGAGAGCACACCTATAGCATGGTGAATTACCTCTTCCACCTAGATTATTTAAGATGTAAATCCAAGATACAAAGATATTGGTACCATGGTATACCTGTTACACGAAACACCAAAATTAGGATCATTTACCACCTACTGACAAGCCCTACCATAATTTATATATTCTAGCCGCAACTTTATACCTCATACTACTTTTCATAGAGAACATTCACCTCTCAGCTTAGTTGAGTTACAACTATTCAAGCTAGGCTAGTTGCAACCATTCAAGGAGGACTTGGTTTTGATTGTCAAAGTTAAATTCAAGTGTTTTGGCAAGGCATTGTCTCTTAGGGATTAGATATTGACTTTTCTAAATGTAACCATGTTGTTCATTAAGGTAATATAAGATGCACTACTAATTCCTTGCATTTTCATTATTACTCCCTAAAAAGCCTGTTACAAGATGCCTCAAGGCCCGAGCAAGTATTTTCTCTTATTTGCTTGCCCGGAATTAATTATTAATTTTTAAAAGATGTTCAAAGTCAAACCCACCATTCACCAAATTGGTTCTACAAAATATCACTTTGTAAAGACCTTCAGAAGTATTTATTAGTATTATTCATTAACAAGCTTATTCCAAGCCCCAGTGATTGTAAACAAAGTCAGTAGGATTAAAAGCATACCATGTTGGATACAAATTGGCTGCAATGAATAACCAGTAACCTAAAGTACCAAGAACAAGTGAATTCTTTGAGCCAAGCCTTCTAACTATAGGTATTGCCAAAAATGAGCATACTGTGAATGAAAGATAAATAATTCCCATCGATTTGGTTCCTAAATTTCCATCCTACCAATAAAAGTTTCAAAACAAAATCATAGATTAAATTATCACTAAAACCATAATAAACCAATAACATTTTTTTACAGACAAAAAGTAACCCACAAACTTTTTTTCAAAGATAACAAGCAACCCATTTCACAAAAAAATTGTCTAACAATTTATTTCTTAAAAAACCTAGTACTTTTCAAGTAGAAAGCAATAACACTCACAGAATTTAAGGAGCTTTCCAGATTCTGAGCTGCAGAATAGGCCAAGAATATAAATAGAAATGTGAATCTCAAAACATGAAGATGTCTCAAATGCCGGCTGGAGCTCTTTGAATGGAAATTGAGCCTTTGAAGCTCTGCAACATTCCCTTCAACAGACGTAGAAGAGTCTATTAAGAGAGGAAGACTTTCAGTGGCCATCTCTGTGATAGTATCTTGACCTTAGCATGAAATGGGTATGGATCAAATGTTGAATGCTTTGATCCCAAAACATATTTTCATAGTTATTTCAGAACACCAACACGAACGGGCGCAGGAATAGAAGGGGACAGGTCGTAAAAGTTAAGTCACACCGGCCTCTTGATATACTCTTGTGTTGGTTATCATTCTGCTAAAAACCAAATGGGTTATATATTCTAAAGGATTTGGCTCTTTCTTGCAACTCTTTTTTTGTCATATATAATGATCAAGTGGCAATTAAAATGAATTTTTATTAGATGCCCATGAACCCGGTAATAGATCCATTTCAGCAGTAAATCGGGGCATCAATCGCCCACCTGACTAGTCAATTCATTTGTTGTCCATGCCCTCCTGTGAATCGAATATTTACTTAGAGGTACTTACACATTTTTTTGCCTCCGCATGTTACAAAATTTCTCACCAACAAGTCAATCAAAGAAAGAATGGTTATTCTAAAGTTGAAAATATGCATGACACGAAGAAATTACAGTAACATGGTGGAAATGAATTACACAGCGTAAACATGGATGACACGAAGCAGGTGAAGCTCGACGACGACGTCAAGGAGCCTGACAACACAGTACCACACCTCCACCGTAATTATCTAAGTTGAAAGAAGAATGATTTTATGAAAAAAACATTTGACTTGATGACATTGGACTCGATGTTTTATTTTTTAAATTGTCTCAATTCATGGGAGCTTCACTTAAAATTTAATATATGTAATTTATTTATTGAAATGGTTTAAATTTTAATTAAAGTTGAGTCAAATTGATATCATAAGGTATATTAGGGATGAGGATGCATTAAAAGTAGTTATTTAACTAAGTTCTGTCGGAAAAATGTCTATATAAGGCTGAAATGTAATTGTAAAGGGGGCCTTTTCTCCCACTCTTTTCCTTTATGAATGTCAAAAGATTTCTACTATAAATTTGTGTAAGTATATTGGTTTTTTTCTTGTTCTATGAATTCATAAATGTGGTGTTGATGTGTTTATTTATCTCTATAGTGTTAAAGGCTCTTCAATCATAAAATATTTCTCCACTATTTTATAATTGAATGATGCCATTAATGTTTTTGTTATCCCTTGTTATATGTGATGCTCGATACTCACACTTTGTGTTGAATTTTGTTGTACATGGACTTTGTGTCATAATTTTATAGTTTGGGGGTCGTGAAGACTTTGTGCTTGTTATTTTGCACTCATTATTTTATTTTTCCCTAAATGTGTGAGAGAGGGTTTTATGTTGTATTTATGTTTGAAATATATTTGCGCTTCTCTTATTATATTCTATTGTATATTTCACACTTCCTCCATCCACATTCTCCTTCACAATTTTGTTTCCTTTGTGCCTTCATAATGTAGCCAAACTTTAAACACAAACTCAATACACTACAAATACCTTGAACTCAAAGAAAATAAATTCTCTTCTTCATTATTGAATAATGAAATACAATGCGTCTTAAATAAGAAAACAACCCCCAACTCGAGTTGCCATGAAAACTCTAACTAACTTCAATTAAATCTACTCTAGGTGGCGAAATTTACTATTTTTAGCAGTTTACTAGAACCTGTTATTCTTAGTAAGTTCACATGCTTATTCGCATGGGAACAAAATTGCCACATATTTTCGACATGCCTAAATTAGAGGAATTTCCAACTTTCTAACCTACTATGCATGCAAGAGACTAAAAATAACTAATGCCCAAAATAGGAAAAAAACCGAATTGAAACTTAAATCCTAATTTTTGGCCCCTAAATGGTGGATTTTGGGCCCGAAAATTCATCAAAAATGGATCCAACTAGTAGTGTTGGATAGTTAGTGTGTTCATCTCATCAAAACAAGCGGTTTCAAAAAACCGACTCAAATGGACACCCGGATCAAAAGTTATGACCATTTTAAGTTTTTGCTAAAACTAGTGCATCACTTCAAATTAAAAGCATCAAACAACCAAATACCCTCGTCATACGAGTTAATTTTATCTTTCAAACACGAGAGGAGCATCATCCTATCAATTGGTGATTTTCCGTGCTATTTGTTTTGCTATTCATACCACTTATATTAGACCATATCTAAAAATCTAAAGTGACATAAAATCATACAAACACCTATCAACATCAAACTACTTGTTATTGGAACTTATAGTCCGTATGCAACTTTGTTCGCTAACTAGATAACCATCGATGAAAATTGTCCCATGAACAATTAATTGATAATTAGATGATCATAATCAACACTAACCTTTGCAAAGAAATCATTAGTTCTCCTTCGAGTATCTATAAAAAGATGTAGTAATGAACATGTAAAGTATCCTAGAATGGTCAAAAGAATGAGAAGAGAGGTGAAAAGTAAGCTATTGACTATAGAAGTGAAGTATGATTGGCTTACAAACAATGTAACAAAGCTCCATTTTCAAGAATCGGGTCTAGTTTTTATAAGTCTTATTGCATGTTAAAAAGTTCTATGAGTTAAAATTATATTTAGGTCCTATGAGTTTCTCTTTTTATTTCGTATGCAGTAACCAACTTATTGGTCTTGGTGTTTGAATAATCCTTTTGTTTCCTAATACTTCATTAGCAAATATGAAGAACTGTTCTCAGCAAGTGTCATGATCTTTTTCAATGTTTTCTTCAAAATCAAGGCTTATCTTTCAAAAACAACTAGATACAATTATGATGGTAGTGTGCTAATTTGTAAGGGTGGGTTTCATAAGCACCCAAGGCCTAATTTGTTCTCTATTGCATCTAAGAGGATTCCTCCATTTTCCATGATTCTTAGAAAATATCTAACAACTTGTTAACAACAGGCTCACCTTCACTTCCCATTACCTACCAGTACCCCTTGTAGAAAACCCACACAAATTAGCCCTTATATTTAAATCTTTCCACTCAAATTTGGTACAACTAATTTATAAAGCCCAAATATGTATAAAAATGCAGATTTTTGTTGTAAACAAGGCTGCAATAACTTATTTAAAAAACCTAATCTGTAGCATAACTTCAAAAATTTATATCTTTTGCTAGAAAAGTCCAAATGTGCTAAAATTTTGGATCTTGGGCCACAAAAATATGAAGAATAATATTCCAAAATTAGTTTCCACACAAAAAACTTGAAACCCTAATTTTCCCTAAAAAGTAGGTCGCCCAACACATTTAGGGCATCAAATCAACTCCAAAAATTATGAAATTAATTTATTTCGATTCCCAAAATTCAGTACAATAAGCAATAATAAATTTCAGACCTGGAATGTCTCAACTACATTGCAAACCATCCAAAAGATGGGTCGCTCCAACTGGTACAAAGAGCATACAACTGCTACAATTTTATTCTTCAACACTGCTGGAAATAGTAGAAATCTTTGCAAGCTCTATGGAAAATCTTGTGTAGAAATTCCTCCTAAGCTCTAAGAGGGTTTTTGTCCTCTAGAGGAAAATACTAAGGGTTTTTCGTCCTCTAGAGGAAATTACTAAGGGTTTTTCGTCCTTAGATATTTTGGTTAAAGCTCAAAGGCTTGAAACACAATTTAGAAAATAAAAGATGATCATAGAATATCTCTCAAGCAAGTCTACTTCTCCTTTTAAGGAAAGAAGAGACCCAAAGTGACCTTCCTTACAACCAATCAACTTCTTTCCCTCCATTTCTCTTCTCTAGGCTTAGTTGCATTTTTCTAGAGGGAACACCCATGACTCATGAGCTTTTTACATTTTATTCTATTTTTTAATCCCTCTTGGGCAAGTCGCATTTTTCCTTTAGAAAATACAATTTGCTAAGTGCTTTATCATGTATTTACTTTTTCTATACTTTATTTTATTATTAAGTTTATTAAATTATTGTAAGTGGTTTTTATAATGTTTATTTTATTTTTTTAGCACTTTATAATAAAATAATATAACTTAAGTCACCCTTGTGTTTTTCCTTTGGTCGTCAGGTAGACAAAATAGGCCAAAGGTTTTCGATTAGGAAGGGGATATTACATTTTGATCTCATTTTCAGCACATATATGTATGCTTGTGTATGTATCATATTAGGTTTCCCCTATTCATGTATGTAACGTCATTATACTACGAGTCATTAGTAGTGAAATTAATCAATGGGACCTTGAGGTCATTGGTTAAAACTTTCCTTTGTGTTCTATGTCACTTTTTACAAAGGATATTTTGAGTATGAAAAAACATACATTGTAAGGGATTTTTTCTCCTAAATATATTTTAGGTTTATCATGAAAATTTTTTAAGCAAGAGAATAAAAATACCAATCAAATGAACTTTAAGGCCCAACACCTTCTAACATGTACTTGTAGAGACTTATTAATTAGTTTCATGAAGAACATATATATTATAAAAGCTAAAACCCAAACATGATAGCCTGATAGGTATAGCCCTTCGAATGATATCATTTTCTAATCCCACAACATCAACAACGATCAAAGTGGACCACACAACACATTAGGGTCTTATGGTATATACTTTTTCTATAGGAGTTGTATTTTGTCTCAAAATCTTTCCATCATCAATATACATTACGCATGCATTCCCACTCGACCAATTCAATAGATTTTGTTACTGTTGAAGCCTTCTCACCATCACAAGATCCTGATCATGCCTTCAATTGCAAAAATGGTAAAAGGGATATTGTTGTAAAACCCCATATGGTATGTGTAGTCTTTGTTCGTAGAAACAATTATTGTTAGCAAGTTAATACATTTGTTTATTTTTGTTTGTGGTCGGTTGTATAACCGTTTTTCACACGGTTGCCTCCCTCGCGGCCTATATAAAGGCGCGTTCTTTGTATTCTCAAATCATAGCAATACATTCTTCTTCTTTGCAGCGCCCATCATTGGTATCAGAGCAGGTCGTGCGTGAAAGAAGAGCAGACTGGTGCGCGTGAAGGAAAAAGTTGCTGTCCCGCGTGAAGGAGTGTGCAAACGTTGCCTGTCCGCGTGAAGGAGTGTGCCTGTCTCGTTGAAGGAGGTGCGTGAAGGAAAAACGTTGCCTGTCCGCCGTGAAGGAGCAAGGTTGACTGGTGCCGCGTGAAGGAAATTTGTGCGTGGAGACTAAGCATTTTGCTGTACGTTTTTTCTGGTGCGTGAAGGAAGAGAGACTGAGCCTGGACTGTTGCCTTTTCTTTTGCTGTGCGTGCCTGAAGGAGGAGAGGAGATCTTGCCTGTCCCGTTTGTATTTTGTTGTGCGTGGTGTGCGTGGAGTGTTCCTTGCGTGAACTCTTGCCTGTCTCTGTTTGCTGTTGGCTGTGCGTGGAGATTCGGAGAAGATTCATTGCTGGTGCGCCTTCTTTGTTGGCTGTGCGTGGAGAAGAAAACTGCGTGGCGCTGAAGGAGGTCAGTGCGTGGAGAGAAGAAATCTGTGCGTGGAGGGAGACTCGTGCATTTGCTTGCTGGCGTGGAGGTGAATCCAACGTGAAACCCCTGTATGTGTGAGCAAAGCCGGGAAATTACAAAACTGTGTGTGCGCGTATGTCTCAAATTTCCGATGCACAAAGCACCGCAAGCAATGCACCAAATATTTGGGCATTGAATGACAACGAAGACACCACTGGACTGTTCTTTGCCTTGATCAATGAGCTACACAACACTGGGAACATTCTCTTTGACGAGATTGTGCGCCGAGGACTGTTGGAATACTTTTGGTTCGACGTTCGATGTCAAGCACGGCGGATTCGTGCAGAACTTGAACGTGGTTATGATGCAGATGACGAATGTGAAATAGAACGCCCATAGGAGCGTCGGCGTCTCACTGCACGAGCCTATAGAGCCCATCTTCGGGACAGATTCCTTCAGTAAGCATTGTAGCCATTTTGAAAAATAAATAAATAAATAAGATACATTTTTGAGTTTTTTGAAAATGTCTGCTCCAAAAATATTGCTATACGACTCATTCTGACATTGTTCTAGTCTCACAGACTTCGCAGCCATCAGAAGATGTCTGGTTGATTGATTCAAGTGCCAGCAAACACATGACTGGCAACAAGAAGTTGTTCCATACTCTGAGTGACCGGCCCACTGGAGATCGGATCACCATTGCAGACAATCAAGAGTATATTGCAGCAGGGATTGGTGATGTCATCATTCCTCTTGGAACACGAAGATGTACACTCACAAAGGTGCTCTATGTTCCAGGTTTGACTTCAAATCTTTTGTCTGTAAGTCAACTTCTTAACCATAGAATGCAGGTTGAATTCTTTGTTGAAAAGGGGTCAAGTCCTGCATCATTTCCCAGGGAGAGTCAGTCATTGCTCAAGCATTTCTGAAGGGCCGTCTATTTGCACTGGATGCGGTCACTTCATCCAGCGTTGCTCTCTCTGCATCAATGGCAGAGTCCACTGCACTTTGGCACTTTCGATATGGTCATCTTTCTGCCGGGGCTCTGCATCAACTCAGTGCGAAGGAAATGGTAAGAGGGCTTCCTCCACTCTCCCATTCCTTACCTGTTTGCTCAGGATGTCTTGCGGGAAAACAACATAGAGGTCCATTCAAACAGAGCTCTTATCATTCTACAGAGCATCTTCAGGTCGTTCACACCGATCTGTGCGGACCCTTGCCAGCTAGCTTTCAAGGTTTTGTGTACTTTCAGCTCATCATTGATGATTACTCACGGAAAATGTGGGTATATTTCCTTCGGAAGAAGAGTGAGGCACTTGCAAATTTCCAAACCTTCTACCAGCAAGCCACCAGGCAGTCTGGGAAGCCTCTTCTTCTCCTCCGCTCAGATCGAGGGGGGGAATTTGTGTCAAAGAAGTTCTTAGCATACCAAGCAAGCGGGCATTCAAAGAACATTTGACTTGCTCTCCTATACGCCCCAATGAACGGGATTTTTGAGCGCCACAACAGAGACTGTCATGGAGATGGCTCGTTGTATGCTCTCGACCGCCAAGTTGGAGGATCAGTTTTGGGCGGCAGTCCAGACATAATGAGTGTATTTACTCAACCGGCACTACGAAGATCTTGCGAGACAAGACACCTAAGAGGTATGGGTGGTCGTAAACCTTCTATTCATCATTTAAGAGTTTTTGGTCAGTCTTGCATATATGCATGTTCCAGATAAGAGAAGGAAGAAGATCGATCCAAAGACACTGCCATGTCTTTTCTTGGGGTATAGTACTACCTCAAAGGCATATCGTCTCATGGATCCTGAGACGAAGAAGATCTACGAGATTCGAGATGTGGTATGTGATGAGTCGTCCTTTGACTCCTTGCCACACAATGGAGATCCAGTACCGACCTCGTCACATAGATTGCTCACACATCCAGATGATGAGCAAGATGATTCTTCTCAGAGAGAAGAAGAGCTGAGTGGAGACTTGTTCGTTGATCTTAGCACACTGGAAAACACATCTTCACATCGCGCGTAGCACAACGTCCGAAATGGGTCCGTGAGTACTATCGTGGATGCACACCGAACTCACTTCCTGGTACTTCTACGGGAGTTAGAACACGAATTAAAGCTAGACATGAGGTAAATTTTGCACTCATGAGTTCAGTTGTTGAGAGCACCGAACCTGACACTGTTCGTGAGGCATTAGACCAACCACAGTGGAAACAAGCTATGGATGCTGAGTATGATTCCCTGATTCAGAATCGGACGTGGGAACTTGTCGATCTGCCTCCGTAAGAAAATCCATTGGCTGCAAATGGATTTTCAAAACAAAATATAAGGCAGATGGTTCAATCGACAAACACAAAGCACGACTTGTTGCAAAGGGTTATGCTCAGCAAGAAGGAATTGACTATGACGAGACCTTTGCACCCACTGCGAAGATCAAAACCATCAGAGTTGTATGTGCACTGGCAGCACAAAATGGATGGAAACTTCAGCAGATGGATGTCAAGAGTGCTTTTCTAAATGGTGATCTACAAGAAGAAGTGTACATGGCCCAACCTGAAGGGTTTGTAGACGAGCATCAACCACACAAGGTATGTCGTCTGATAAAGTCTCTTTATGGACTTAAACAAGCACCTAGGGCATGGTATATAAAAATTGATGATCACCTATTGCAAAGATGGATTCACTCGTAGCCCCTCAGATACAAATTTGTATATCAAGAAGGTAGGAACAGAGATTGTCATTCTGGTTTTGTACGTAGATGATCTTGTGATCACAGGAAGTTTTGACAATCTTGTAGATGATGTAAAGAATGATCTGAAGAAATCCTTCGACATGACTGATTTGGGGCTACTTCACTATTGTCTTGGCTTAGAGATATGGCAGAAGAAGAATCATATCTTCGTCTCCCAGATGAAATATGCCAAGACACTCCTGAAAAGTATGGAATGTCAGATTGTAAACCAATGTCCACACCTATGGAAAAAGGTTTGCAATTATCTAGATTCCAGGATTCACCACAGGTAGATGGCACTCACTACAGGCAACTTGTGGGGAGTCTCATTTACTTGACTTATACTAGACTAGATCTTTGCTTTGCGGTGAGCTATCTCTTGATTTATGCAGAGCCGAAGAAATGTCATTGATAGCAGCAAAGCATGTGTTGAGATATGTCCAAGGTACAGCTTGACTTTGGTTTGAGTATCGAGAAGAACACTCGGTTCTTCTTACAGGGATATACTGAGACTCGACTATGCGGATCCGTTGATGACAGGAAATCCACTTCAGATATGTTTTTCATCTCGGTTCTGGACCTATCTCGTGGATCAGCAAGAAGCAAACTGTTGTTGCTCTCTCCACCGAGGTGAATACCGCGCTTCACGAGGAGCTATGTGTGAAGCAATTTGGTTACGTCGCATTCTTGCGATATAGGGATTCTCGAAGAGAAACCTCCCATCATTCAACTGCGACAATCAAGGTGTGTCAAGCTTGTGAAGAATCCTATTTTTCATGAACGAACAAAGCATATTGAGGTCGAATGTCACTACATTCGTGAACAGGTCTTGAACCACCAAATTCAGCTCTAGTACTGCCCTACTGATTCTCAGGTTGCAGATATTCTCACCAAGCCTCTCGGCAAGGTGAAGTTTGATTTGTTTAGGGGGTACATTTGTAAGAGCAATGTATTAAGGGGGGGAATGTTAGCAAGTTAATACATTTGTTTATTTTTGTTTGTGGTCGGTTGTATAACCGTTTTTCCCACGGTTGCCTCCCTCGCGGCCTATATAAAGGCGCGTTCTTTGTATTCTCAAATCATAGCAATACATTCTTCTTCTTCTTTTCAGCGCCCATCAATTACAATGATCACCTATTCTGAACATCAAACCTGGTAAAGCATCGTCATTGTTGAAAAAGAATCCAAACAATTGATGCAAAGAGTCACAAAATTGCTCAGCCAAACAAGGAAGCTCAGATTCCATGCAATAGTTCTCTATGAGGACCTCTAGTTCATCTCATCCCAAAAGGGATTTTTTATGTCCAGAACCTGTAAAAGTCATTTGTGATGCATAACGACCTCTAAAGGTTGCAATAGATGTCATTCTGAAACAAGGACTCAAGATGCTCATTATTCCTCTAACAAAGGGCAACATAGAGTTTTGAAGGCCAAACATCTCCACAGTTACCTAACTTCCAAAAAATGTGAGCCAACCTTTTTAAAGGATAAAATACATTTTTGACTACAGTGGAAGAGAATCCAATATATGCAAGGAAATAACCCAATGCACACCATGCAATGTGATGTAACAATATAATGGAAGAGAGAGAAAAATAATGGGACCTAATCATAATTACACTTTTTAGCGTGCAATAAGAATTCTAAAAACTAGACTCGACTCTTGAAAATGGAGCTTTAGTTCTTTTTGAATATGAGTATGAAGCAAGCTATTTTGCCAAATTATGTTAATGAAAACCTCATATTAAATTTGATGTCCATTGGACTGTCATCGAAAATTTCAACCTTAAATTTGTGTACATTTGACCATCACTTCAAAGGTCTTGTTTCCTTTTTCTTGAAGAATCGCAAAACACTAATATCTTGGCCATATGGTAGAGTTGGGCCCTATTTTTCTGAATTTTTTTCTTGAGAACGACATAACCATGCAACTAAATTGATGCCGTTTTCACACAATAGTGGGAAATTTTCGTGAGCATGTAATAGAGTTATTAATCAATATGGTATGTGAAAAAATCAATATAAGAACCTTGGAATTGATATCTCAAAGTGGATTTCAAATAGATGTATTGAAGATATATGAAAATGGCATGAGGTTAAAGTTGTTTCCAAACAGTTACTGCCGAGACAAGAGAATTATAAGCTTGTCTTTTGAAGTATGTATATGAACTGCCAATGTCGAATATTATTCCTCCTTGGCTTTCTTCATCTCCTCTCTTTGCAAGAAGTTTTTTCCCAATGATCATCTGTGTAGTTCCCGCATAATAGTATTTCCTGATAAATAAGGGAGCAATCTGCGACTATGCTCGTAGACTGGTTTAGATGAAAAAAGAGTTCAAACAATTACAAAATTACACGTTTCAACATACATGTTCGATTTTTCCTTTTATTGTTTCCTGTTTCTTTATGTTAACCAACAACAACACATTTTTTATTTCTTCATCTACACACAAATACCTAAAAAATTTAAAATGCTTTTAAGAGAAAGGACAATGCAAATTATAGTTGTTTCCATTCAAATCTTTGTACATTATATCACTTTTTCACATTTTGAATAGTTTAAAGTGTTGGACCTCATGTTTCCACTTTTTAAATGAAGTGACTCATCTATATTTATACACATACAAAATCAATCACCCATAGTTTAAACAAACACAACTACAAAAGTAAAAACTATCCCTATAACACATAACATATACCATTTTTTATTTGCAAAATGCCTCAAAGAAATGTGGTCTCATGGAATGTTATGATTGTAAGATATGCACAAAATAGCTCTAACAATGATGCACTCAAACTCGTTGAGGTAATAAAGAAAATTGGAATGTACCATAACCATTTCAGATTTTTTTATATATAATTGCATATTTTGTCTCATTTTTAGTTTCATGGAGAGATAATATGTTAAAGCACTTAGTCATTCTTTCAATCTACTTTGACAACAACACTTCACATTCACTACATTCTTGAGAGTGAGTATTAGCAAACTTAAATGTCTCACTTGAATTTGTATTCAAATATTACACAACTAAGTGTTATCTAACATCCCTTCTAATGTATTTCACAACATTTGTTCTGGCTTTAATAGAAAATCAGTATTGTCAATCACACCCCTTATCAACATCAACTACAAAAGTAATAATTGTATTTCTAAATCTAATAACATATACCATTCAGCGTTCACATTGCATTGTACACATGCGATTGCTAGTTATAAGTCTTCTTGCATGTTAAAAAGTGTAGCTATGATTAGGTCCTATGAATTAAAATGGAAGTTTCTACCGATTTTTCTTTTGTAAGGCTATTACAAGATTGTAACAATACTTTGCTAGTTCCATAATGTTTTTCTTATTGATTAATAAAAGAGGATTTGATTGTTTTTACAAGTTACATGGGTATCTTGTTTCTAAGATAATTTATGGGGTATGTGGTCTAAGACGCTTCTTCGTTGAGACAACTAATTACTATTACATCACTTTCATTGTATTGACCCCAAGCTAACCCTAAACAATGAAATTCAACCTATATGTATGCATCTTTAAACCATTGGAGAAGTTGGAATGGTTTACCTTCTAACTGTGAGATAACTACCATCTCATTGTGACACATTCTACTTCCTTTTGTTACATTGTATGACTATTAATAAAGTTTCCAGGTCCATTGTGAGTTGCCACATTTCTTTTTAGGTGCAACACACCACGTATAACTAAAACTATCATATGTGATCGAGCCACCACACAAAAGTAATTCATTCCATTCCACGTCTTGTAACTTCAAATAGGATGACCACAAGGTCATGTAAGAATCAAGTGCTAGCACATTGTTTGCACACATCGCAAGACCCATATTGTGTGCAACGCTAAATGAAACAAATCAATCCTATTACACTAATCATTGATTCATATAGAACTTCACAATTTTTCTCAATTGTGCAAGACTTCCCAACATCATGTACAAACTCCAAACTCATATTTGTGCATAACCCTTCATAAATGCACTTGTGACGCTGACTTACAACCTATTACACAAGTCTTAATCCTTCAGACCAATTAGGGTTATGTACGCAAAATAGCTACATTATATTGTTTATTGTTACCCTCCATATCCTTCATGGATGCAAGATTTCTCATGAACCTCTAGTTACTCAAGTATCAATTTGTTGGAGTTCGTAATCAATTCATCTATGGAGATGATAAGGATTCAAATACTTCTCACTTAAGAGTGTAGTGAACCCTCTCCCAAACATCACGTAGTCATAATACCCCCTCCTAGATGACGTGAATTTCCCTCTCTAAACAATTTGCTAGCTCTCCTACTCACAACACTAGTGCAAGCACCACTAATAGCGACCAAACTTGTGCTTATTAGCACGTGAAGAACTCATTCCTCCCACAATAATTTGAACACATGTCTCCAAAGAAATTTTCTTAATCTAAGGTTGTTAGAGTATATAATGCTTCTAGCACAACCGTAGATCAAGTTTGTAAGACAAACACTTGATATACCTATAACGAGAGAAACCCTCGTAGAATGGCCGATAAAAAACAGTTGACTGAAATTATAAATAGAACTAATCCTATCTTTATCATTGTCCGTGCGTGTGGAAATAACAAATGCAAATGGAGACACGTGTTTCAATTCCAACTTCTCAAATCATAGATGCTTATCTTCTTCAACTCCTTTTATCTCCATACTAGATGAGTAGATAAAATAGCTCGGCAGAAAGTAGAAAAATTCACAAGCCTCAAAAGTAGTTAGAAAATATTGCATTTGATTTAGTACTTACGGTGATTTAAGGCTACTGTTTTGGTTTCTTGTATTAAATAAATGGGTTTCCATTTGGCAACATGTTCTTGAATTTTTTTTAATGATTTGTATGTTTTTATGGTTGAGACCACCATCTTGTCTCGAATTTAACTGGCTATAAGAATTTAAAATGGCATCAAAATGTGTACATCTAGTCTGGAACTCTATATTTATTATGGTAATCTTCATGACATGTAACAAGTTTGGATTGACTGAAGCACAGAAGGTGCCTGCTGTTTTCATGTTTGGAGACTCTTATGGAGATACAGGGAACAATGACTTCATAACTACATTAGTCAAAGCAAATTTTCTTCCATATGGAAGAGATTTCAACGACCATATTCCCACTGGACGCTTCTCAAATGGAAAGCTCATGTCCGATTACTTTGGTAAGATGTTAATGCCAATGCTAAATTATAGATTTAGAAATAGTAATTTCATGGATTATATATAAACTTACAGAAGGATCTGCCATTTATTGTTTTTCTCAAGCCCTAATGTTTTTACTGGTATGACAATGCAGCTGAAGGGCTTGGCATCACGGAATCGCTGCCACCATATTTGGACCCAAAGCTTCAGCACCTTGAATTGCCCACAGGTGTCTGCTTTGGATCAGCTGGTACAGGCTTAGACAATCTAACGGCTCAAATATTAGTAAGCAAGCACTGTGCAATCATTATTCATTACTTCACTCTTCTCCATTATTTCACAATATTTTTCATTTTAAAGTCAACCTGATCACATATAAACAGGCAAGGAGAACGAGGATTTATAGAATTGTAGAAGCGATTTCAAGTTAAGGAGGTATTATTAGTATATCTGATTTAAAGTAGTATGACATGTATTTAGAGAGGAGAACTTTGAAAAGAGGATGGCAAAGCAAACAACATACTTATTCCAGAACGAATCCTCATTGACCTAAGCATAGTTATCAAACACTGCGGTTTGTGGAGCAAACACCGTTTTTTTCCCAAAAGTGATGTTTTTTGAGTTATGAAAAAGTATAATTTTAAATAGTCATGATTAAATAAAAATACTTAGTTGTTACTTTTATTTTTGGAAACAATAGATTAAGTTATATATGTTTTGATTGGGAATAATTTATTTCTTATGCTATTTTAATAATAGTAATATTTGTGATATTATTGTAAATGAATTGTTGAATTATTAATAATTATTATAATTTTGAAAAATATAACTTAATATATTTTTCATATTTAACATTTTTTTTTTAGTCTGTTTTTTTGCCATTTTTATATCCACCGTATTGTACGAAAGTTGCTACCTTGAATATAAAGATACTGGTGTAAAAAATTAGCCTGTCAAAATCAGCACCGATAGATTTAGCCTATTCCATAAATATTAGGCATTACATACAGTCATATCTACTTAACCTCTAATATTTTGGATTTAGCTGAGCACCGGGAGGAATGTTAATAGTTTTAATTCAGGAGCTGACTGTAACTAGCATGTACAAGCCCCGTGGGAGCCACGGTCTCTACCAATCAAAAAAATTAAAATTAAATTTTTTGTTTTTTTATTAATTTGCTGCTGAGCGCGAGTCCCACCAGATTTCTGCGTGCTAGTTAAGGATCACCCAATTCAAGACCCAAGTTTTCTGAACCAATTAAACATGCTTATTTGATAAGCCAAGCCCTGTCAAATAACTAGTTATCCCTTCACTCTTACCTTCTTCTTTAGATGTATTTTTTGCTGATTATTTCTCTTGTGTATGCAGGGTGTGATACCATTTTGGAAACAAATTGACCATTTTAAGGACTATAAGAAAAATTAGTAGGACTTGTGGGAGAGGAACAGGCAACCACCATTTTGGAGGCGGCTATATTTTTTACTGTGATAGGCACCAATGACTTCACTGCCAACTACTACCTTGTCCCAATTCGTCCTTTTCAATTCACCATACAACAGTATACTTATTTTCTATTGGGGATATACAGAGACTACATCATGGTATGATTATTATTGTGGAGCTCTTTTTTTTTTCTTTAGTTATGATTGAATGATAATTTAAATCGGTTTCTAGTATTTCTTACATTTAAATGACCATTCAGTTCACCTTCAGATGTTTATTTGAGATTCTGTAAGAAGACAAATGCCTAATTAATGCTATATGATAAATTGATAAAAGATAACATTTAAAAGTAATTTAAGATGTGTTACTTTTATTAATTTTATTGTATTTATGACAGCCTTCTTTTGATGTTGTTTTCATATTCTATTGAGATTATGGTTTTACTGGATTTACATTCTGGTTATGATTTCTTCCACCTATTTTTTTGGTAGGATTAACATTAATATTATATTAAAAAAATTGTTATTGATAAAAGTTCGATTTATTTTCATATTCACTTGAGACTGTGATTTTATTCAAATTGCATTTTAGTTATGATTTCTTCCTCCCATTTTTTACAAAAAAATTATTGATAAAAGGTTCTTCCTTACAGGAATTATACAATTTGGGTGCACGTAGAATTGCTGTAATTAATGTTCCTCCCTTGGGATGCCTGCCTTTGGAGAGAACAATAGAATTTTTGTCAGTAAGGGGACATGTGTGGAAGAAAGAAATGTGGCTGCAGCTGGATTCAATACAGGACTTAATGCCATGATCCTTGACCTCAAATCTGCTCTTCATGACATTAGAATTGTTACTCTTGATTATAACAATCTTATTTCAGAGTTCATACTAAATCCTAGCAAATATGGTATTTTTATATCCTCAACTAATTCCCCATACTTGTGTCTTAAGAAAGCATTTAAATATAGTTAAAATCAAGTCTGATTTCTTCCTTCCTTTCTTTTTGGACATGTTTTATGGCAGGATTTGAGGTGGTTGCTCAAGGTTGCTGCGGAACTGGAACTTTCGAAGTAGCCTTCCTCTGCAACAAGCTTACTCCCTTCACTTGCTTGAATGTTTCCAAATATGTATTCTTTGATGCAATTCATCTCACTCAAAGGGCATATAAAATCATTTCTAATGTATTTCTAACTAGAGAAATTCCACAAATTATTTGAACCGTTGTTATAAAAAAATTGCTACCTTGCGTTTATATTGAATAAATATATTTAAAAAGTGCCCTGATCTCAATTGAATCTAGAAACACAAACCTAATTGTATTATTGATTAGTATAAGAAAATAGAACTAATTGAATTATTATAGAGAATTAGAAAAAAATTATGAGTAGTGCGCACTTATTAGACACTAGATTACATAGATTGTCAACATCTCTACTCATATTTCTGAATAAGTATATAGAAGAGAATCAGAATTTGAGAATGATAAATATTTATTTTCATGAATTTGAAGGCAATCATTAGAATGGAAAAGATTTAGCAGTGAAAAAAATTCATATACGTTACTTTTCCTGTTTGAATGGTCAACTAATTTCTTGTTTTGGATCGTCGATAAATTGATGGTTCGAGCTTTTCTTTTGATTGAGTTGGATCTTCCACCTCAAATGTATTAAATTATATTTTTACTCTAAATTAAGCAATTTTTTCATCTTTTCAAGTTGACGATGCAAGTCAGGAATCTATCGATGGAGTTCAACAAAAAAATAATTTGTTGAGTACCACAATTTTATAGATTTATTGGTTTTTTTATTAACGGTAGTTTTCTGGTTGGCCGTGCTTTTCCCTCAATGTAATCTTTTTCCCTCACCGCGAAGCTTTTCAAGACACGCAATTATTTTCCAAGCATACGATGCTTTTCAAGGTATGCATTGCTTTAACATACATGCTAATATTTTCCCAAAACTAGGTTGCAATGTTTTTCCATTCAACAATACTTTTATAATTTGCAATGTTATTTCATTCTGCGGTGCTTTTATACTCTACAGGGAATTGTCTGACCACATGATACATTTCGAGTCATGATCCTTTTTCAGTATAGTGATGAATTTCAGGATGTAATGATATGTCAAGCTAATGATGGTTTTACAGAATATCAATGTAGATATACGATGTTTTTGAAATGTATATAATTGATCCAGATTGAATTATAATCTAGTGGATAACACACTAACGATGGTACATGCTTGATGGTGATTTGATAGAGTTAAAGAGTTTTTACAAATGTATCTTTTTATATATATAGTGATGAATGTGTAAAATATTCTACCGATCAAGAGAGATCGAAGAGAATTAAGAACTAAAAAGTTTCTTTGGAAGTGCAATCTGATTAGCTGAGGTGAATTGTAGTAGAGTCCCATTTTTGGAAGCATGGTCTAGTTCTATATAAGTTTACGAGTTAGAAAGCATAACAAGGATTGGGTCATATGAGTCAAAATTCCTTTTACTAATTTATATAGAGCCATATTTGTAAGGTTGTAACAAGATTGTAACTATTTTTGCCTAAGTTTACAATCTTTTTCTCATTGATTAATAAAAGAAGATTTGTTTGTTTCTTAAAGGCTACACAGGGATTTTAGTTATGTGAGGTTCTTCTATGATAAGTTATGGATTGTGTGGTCTAATGAAACTCTTCATTGAGAACCCTAGTCATTATTGCATTATTTTTATTGTAGTGACTCCACAATAAAATTACAAGCTATGCATACACACTCCCCTACAACACATTTGCAGACTTTCACTCATGTTGTCTCATAATAGCCTTATAATGGAAATGATCTCCCAATTGCACCTTCTCTCAAACTCATGCACCACATTGCTAGCTCTATGTCAACAAATCATGATTTATGATCTTAGATCATCTCCCTTAGCTCACTTATTGTTGTTGTTAACTCTTTGTTGCTCCAAGATAACCCTAAATAAGGGAATTTGACCCATACATTTGCACCATAAAACCGTTACGGAAGTTAGAATGATTCACCTTCCAACTGTACGTAACTTCCATCTTATTGTGACATTTTGGCTTCTATTAGTTTTACATTGTAAAATTAGAAGGAAAGTTCTTGTAGTCCCCACTTCCCTTCGACATCTTTTTGCTTTGATTTTGTTATTCTTTCGACTACACTTACAGAGACATTGTTGTAGCTTTTTTATTTAGCATGATACTATATGTTAGAGATATTGACCGTTGATTGATTTCGATTCATATATGATGCATGTGGATTATTAGAGACTTTTGATATTGATGTTGATATGTTGTGGACATGGTTATATGTGTGTGTGTGTGTGTGTGTGTGTGTGTGTGTGTGTGTGTGTGTGTGTGTGTGTGTATGTATATATATGTATGTATGTATGTATATATGTATGTATGTATATATGTATGTATGTATATATGTATATATGTATAGCATATATACATATATATATATATTTTTATTTTTATTTCTGACATGCAATATACTTTTGTCGCCATGAGTAGGCTTTGATAATTGAATTAATGTTGTGATCATTTTTGACATGGATGAAACGTTGGATAGAAATGTTGCTAGAAATTTGTAAATGATTCGTAATTGCCTAGATGATATTAGTTCGTATATAGATGATTTTAGATTTATATTGCATATTTTGGCATGGATATTTTAATGTGGCCATAAGGCCAAAGGAGGTATTTTGTGTTTTGCAGGTATATTTATATTCACAACAACATCGAGGGATTGGAGACCAACCACATTGGAATTCTAGATGAATTCAACTAGGGTCACCATGGCAACATGTAATTATGTGTGTGTGTTAGAATTATTTGGTTAGGGGAAAATTGTGACCAAGGGGTCATGTGTTGTTTTTTTTTAGTTCCTTTTTTATTAATGTTAGTATGTGTTCCTTTGAGTGATGTAATTTACTTGTTTTTATTATTTATAAAATGATGTATTCTTCTCCCCTTTGTCTTAGTGGGTCTAAGTGTCTTATTAAAGTAATTAAATATTTTCCTAATTAATCAAAAATGTGACTAAAAAGATATCATTTATTAGACTTGATTTGCTCTTGGATTTTGTGTTGTGTGTTGAATGCTTGAGATTTTGATTGTTGTACACTCTACCCTTCATGGGAAACTTGAATTTGACCTTATGGAAAAATTTTGAAAGCTTGTCCCACACCTCTTAAATTGATATACCAACCCTACCTATAGGATTGGGGGTCAAAATTAGACCCCATTACGTGTTTTGGGAAGAGAAAAAGGTGAAATGTTTATTACACTTTCTTTAAATATTTAATTTTATCCTTTGGGGGTGTGGGCTTAGTTTGTGTGGACAAGTATCTTGTCATTACTCTCACCCACCAATTTATGGTGCATTGGGGTTGAGGTTTGACCAAGTGAGGTGGAGTTGAGGATGAGTGATGTGGCATCCTACATGGAGCCACCTCATCCTCCTCCCTCCCTTTTCTATTTATAGATGCTCTTTTGCTTGTTTGGGGGTTACTTGATCATTTTGGACTCTTGAATTTTTGGAGAGTTAGAGGATTTTTGTGGGAGTGCTTGTGGATTGTTGGAGCTTGTGGATGCTTTATTGGTATTGAGGATCTTGGAGTTCACTCTTGGAACAAGCTCTACTATGGAGAGGTAGGAGATTTACCTTGCTTTAGTTATATTTTTATTTTTGTGTTTATATGTTGTGTTGAGTATTTTTTTCCCTTTGGAATGCTTGTTGGGTGTGGGTAGATTGTCCTAAGTATGGAGTAGGAGGAGACTATGGGAGTTCTCTTGTAGGGAGGCATAAGAGTTTACTTCTTGTTGGAGGGAGTTTGGGTTGGGTGCCCCATCTTGCATGAGAAATGTTTGCATTTCTTCTTGTTTCTTGTTTGAGGGAGGCATAAGAGTTTATGGAGGTATAAGGGGTACTTAAGGGAGGCATAAGATTTTTAGTGGGATTTGATGACATGCATTGGAGGCTTTACGGTGGGCACCCATTTCCATTGGGAGGCATAAGTGGCCTCTCCATAGGTCTCGCTCTTTTGGCTTTCTTGATAAGCCTTGCATTATCATTGTTTTGTTGTTCAATTTGCTTGTGTTGTTGTTGTGTTTGAATGTGAATGGAATGAATGTGAAACTATTTTGTTAAGTTTTGTGGAAGTTTTTGTTGTCATGTGTTGAAATCATCTCCCATTGTGATGTGGTTGGGGCTCGGGGGCCAATGAAGAGGATGGCTTCTCCTCTTCATTGGATGTCTTGGTTGGGTGGAGATTGCCTCTCCCCCCATTTTGTTGTGAATCAAACAAATCTTGGAGGAGCTATCTTGCTGAAATTTGGAGCTTGAAGTTTTGTTAGAGACCTTGAAGTTTTCACTTCTTGAGATAACTTTTGTTCCCACTCAAAGTGGAAGATTTGGTTTATAGTTTTTTAAGAAATGTTGAAATATAAGTTGTATTAATAATTGTAGTGGAGTTCATTCTAAAATTTCTAAGAAATTTCCATTCAAATATTGTAATAAGGAAAGAAAAAGGATCAAAATGGATATATTGTGAAATTTTAGTTGGAAAATTGTGAAAAGGACTTTACATTCAAATAGTTATAATGTTGTAAATGAGAAAGAAGGAAAAATAGAAGTTGTAAGAAGTTGAACTTGTATGCAAAATAATATTGCATGGAAAAAATAAAGTTATTGTAGCCATTTGAATATATTTGCATTATATTAAAATGAAAAGAGAACAAATTTGAACATATTGTTATTTAGAAATGTCTATTTTTTTATGGCAAGAAAATAGTAATGTATAAGTAGACTTAGATTTCTTTTGCTCATGGAAATATAAGGAAAATTTAGTTGAACAAATGGAATAGATCTAGTAGTTAGTATTAGGTTTCAAAATGCTTGTAAATGATTAATTTATCTAAGAAATGATCAAATAGATTAAATCTCAAAAATGGAAACTCTATATGTTTAAAATTAAGCTCAAAATGTAATTTAAACATTTTTGTAACTTTTAGTTTTTGAAAAATCTCAAATTAAGGTTCTTTTTTCATAAATAGGACTACCGCCTGTGCATAGCGGCGTTCTTGTCCATAACCGCTCGAAGCTAAGGTCGGTGGTCTCAAAACCACCGCTCATTAGGGGCGGTGGTCCATGGTTTGTCACCTAGGCAGGCGGCAATCCCAGACCGCCAATGCTCTCTCGGGCGGCGGTTCATCACTTACTATAGAACTTTCTAGATCCGTGCCTATGCTTAAATTTTTAACCGGTTCATCTAATTTGTATAATGTAAAATTTATGTGTTAACTACCAAAGAAGCATAAACAATGAGTAATCCTATGGATTTGAACAATAAAACATAAAATGGTGGATCTAAAACTAGTCTTTTTCATTTATAACAATGGGGTAGGGTTTGCCCCAAATTTAAAAACCCAAATACAAATGGTTTAAAATAAAACCAGATTGGGGGAAGAGAACCCTCCCAATCCTTGAATGAAAATGAAAACAACATTAAAACCTACAATCTAAACCTTCTAAGCTTGGTCCTTGTAGAGTCCTCCATGATTTCTTCCTCTTGCTCCCATGGCCTTCTCTTCTCCAACCTGCATTTTTAACAAAACAAATAGACCAAATGAGGGAAAAGAATAAAGGAAAGACTTTAATAAAAAATCATAAGGAAATTTAGGGCTATATGGGAACCCTAAGATCTTGTGGTTGAATTTGATTTGATCCAAGGGTGGAGGTTTCACCCTACTTTTGTTAGGTGAGAATGATTTTTATAAAATGTTGTTTTGAAACTTTAGTTGTATGTGCAAATGGGGAATGGGGCCATTTAATTGCCATAGAGTGCTAAGCCATGGTTAGTCCTTAGCAAACTTTAGTTAGTAATAGAAAAGACTCTAAGTTATTAAGATAATGTTTTATATTAATTGTGTAAGAGGTTAACCTTATTAGGAATTAACTTTATTAAGGAGAAGAAAACATTTAATTAAGTAAATTAATCCTTGGTACCTTCCTAGTGAATATTTGGTTAATGGACCTTAATGATGAATTAGAAAATATGTTAACCTTCTAGTAGACCTGGTTCTTCAACCGTAGGGTTGAGTTTAGTGGTGTGAGTTAGTTGTGGTACCCTAGGGGATTAACCCCATGTAAACTCTTTACCTGTATCCTTAATCTTGTTTTAAAAAAAAATTAGTCATAATTTTTGGGAGTTGTGTCAGGTGTTAGCGTGTTCCTAGAACATCATTTACATGGGCATTACATTTGGTATCAGAGCCAGTGGGTTCAAATCTTGGACCCTTGGGCACACCTAGAAAACATAAGACATGAACTTTTAACCTAGTGCAAAATTGTTCTTTAAATCTAGAAAATCACACTATCTGATAATTGTATAATTTTAGAAAACATAGAAAACTAAAACCAAACTTTAATGATGAACTAACTCTCACCTTGGTCTATGCAGGAGGCATGGACCAGATGAGGGGTCTTTCCACATAGACCTAGGTATACCACCACGATCAGTCAGGCGGCCATTCTTCCACATATTTTGTAGACGCTTCAGGATGTCAATGTCGCTATATGTAGAGGGTCACTAGGAGGACAACCTGCTAGGTAGGATATGGAGCCATCAGTTGAGGCTAGGGCATCTCCTCAATACAACGAGGAGCATGGGGTAGAGAACTTTTGTGCGGAGTCGGCCAGGGTAGAGTCACCTTAGAGAGGGCATGGGGACAGGATTTTAGGGCACAGGATAGGTCTTGGAGCCCTAGGCTTAGAGATGAGCATGTAGAGAGGCCTAGGGGTCACCAGACTACATTGCAGACCATATCAAGGAGATCCTAAAGCTACGGCCATCACATTATTCTAGAGATACAGGGGGTTTTCAGGAAGAGGCCTGGTTAGTGAGCTTGAGTGGATGCTTCAAGCTTTGCCTTGTACTAGCAACATGAAAGCTCATGTTGCATCCATCTACTAAGGGATGGAGTAGGAGTTTGGTGGAGGATTAAGGAGTAAAAGCTCCATGTTGATTCAGAGACCGTTACCTGGGAGATTTTTGAGGAGCATTTTAGGAGCAGGTACCTACCCAGGAGGTTTATTTAGCAGCGGATAGATGATTTTCATGATCTCCACCAGGCATCTATGACCATAGCCGAGTACGAGAGTCAATTTTTGGATTTACTCCAATATGTCGACTACATGCAGGATGAGTAGGTATGGATACACAGTTCATCTGGGGCCTAAATTTGCATTTGGGTGGTGTGGTATGCATTCACTACCCACATAACTTTAGTAGAGGCCATGGAGAAGGCCTATATTACAGAGGAGACATGAGGGAAGATGCAGCAGGATAGAGACAGAGTTCGGAGCCGCATCCGAAGATATGGAGGATAGCAGATCGAAGGGTTCATTTTCTCCTCCATGTGGTGGACATAGTACAGGATAGTCTTCCTTCAGGCCACCTCCTCAGTAGCCACCTCAAAGGCACCTTAGAAGCACACGCCCACCTTATAGACCTCCTCAGAGATTTGATGCACACGAGGGGGTGAAGTATGGGGCCTCCTCCTAGGGTCCCATCAGACACAGGGTGCACAAAGAGCTCTGTCAGTAGGAGCTTGTCGGCGAGACCTCATCAATCCTTATCCAGGTTGTCAGGGATCCACAACTCGTAGACATCTAGAGTACTTGTCGAGCTACATCCCACTGGAGAGGACCGGGCAATTGTTATGGTTATGGCGTCGCTGGACACCATTGGAGAGAGTGCCCACATAACCCTAGCAACAAGGGTAAGACATAGATCTCAGAGCCTACTATTGGAGATATGGCATGGAGTCATCGGATCTATGTTGCAGTGGTCGAGAACCACCAGGTTGAGCACTAGAGTACCATCATAGAGATGACATGTAGTATTGGTGGTGTTTCCACCTCTATTTTGTTTGATTCTGGCTCTTCTGATTCTTTTATTGCACCATCCTTAGTAGAGCATTGCAGGCTGGTGGCAGTTAGGCAAGGGTCATAGTTGGGACATTGAGATGGCTTCTGGAGCCAAAATTTTTATAGACTCCTTAGTTAAGGAGTGTGTAGTGGATTTGGGACCCTTCACCACTACTTCAGATCTTCGAATCCTTCCATTGGGTTCTTATGGTGTCATCTTGGGCATGGACTAGTTATCTGCACACAAAGCTAGAGTGGACTATTACCATAAGACTATTGTATTGTACAAATGATCTAGGAGTGGAGTCAATGATAGCAGGGGTTAGGAGGCCTGTTTCTATTCGCACCATCTTCGCTATGCAGCTTAAGCGGTGTGTGCGACGGGTTGTCAGATGTATGTTGTTACGGTTAGTGACATGATCTGAGGATGAGTCTAGTGGACCATCCCTTGATGACCATCCCATTTTGAGAGAGTTTTTGATGTTTTTCCAAGGGAGCTACCAAGGTTACCTCCCCACGTGAGATAGATTTTCACATAGATCTGGTTCCGAGCGCAAAGCCTATCTCACGAGCACCTTATTAGATGACTACTCCTAAGCTATGTGAGCTCAAGTTGTAGCTTGAGGGCCTTCTAGAGAAAGGCCTAATCCATCCTAGTGTATCCCCTTGGGGTGCACCGGTGATCTTTGTGAAGAAGAAGGATGGATCTCTATGGTTGTGTATTGATTACCACCAAAAAAAAAGTAACGATCAAGAATCATTACCCCCTTCCATGCATTGATGACTTGTTTGATCAGATGAAGGGGCCATAGTTTTCTCCAAGATAGATCTTAAGTCAGGGTATCATCAGCTGAGGATTACGGAGGTAGATATTCATAAGACCACCTTTTCTATACAAGATATGGCCACTACGAGTTCACAGTGGTACCTTTTGGTCTGACGAATGCCCCTTAGTGTTTCATGAGCTTGATGAATGGGGTATTCAAGAATTTTCTAGATCACTTCATGCTCATTTTCCTTGATGACATTCTTATTTACTCACATACGCATGAGGAGCATGAGGAGCACCTTCGCCAGTTCTTCAGTGTCTTCGTGAGCAACATCTTTACGGGAACCTAGAGAAGTGTGCATTCTTTGAGCCAGAGGTGCAGTATTTAGGCCACATCATTTCTGGGGAAGGCATCGTAGTTGATCCTTCCAAGATTCAAACTATCATGGATTGGATAGCACCCACCAGTGTGACCAAGGTGTGCAACTTCATGGGTTTGGCAGGATACTATAGGAGATTTGTCCAAGACTTTTCTCGGATTACGCACCCCATCACTTCCCTTCGAAGAAAGGGAAGAAGTTTGTTTGGTCAGATAGATGTGAGTAGGCCTTCAAGACACTAAAGGAATGCCTTATAAAACACCTATTCTAGCAGTGTCAAATCCTTAGGGTGAGTTCTACGTTTGCACAGATGCTTCTTTGGCAGGACTTGGAGGTGTGTTGATGCAGAGGGAAGAGTAGTTGCTTTTAAGTCTTACAAACTCAAGGATTATGAGCTCAATTATCCGACTCATGATCTTGAGCTTGTAGTAGTTGTGCACGCCTTAGTGCGGTGGAGATATTTCCTTCTTGGCTGGAGATTTACACTCAGACCGATCACTTGAGTCTTCACCACCTCTTCACGCAGCCCAATCTCAATGCTCATTAGTGGCATTGGATGGAGTTGCTTTGTGAGTATGATATGGAGATAGAGCATGTGAAGGGGAAGGAGAATGTGGTTGCAGATGCTTTGATCGATGGAGACATGTGGCTATGGCTACTTCAGTGGGTATAGATTTACAGAGCAGGATTTTGCAACAACTTCCACATGACAACTTCTACCTTGCAACCAGAGTAGAGATTGAGTCTCAGAGACCCCTTGAGGGAATTTTATGGATTTTCATTAGAGGCGTAGATGGTCTTCTCAGACACAAAGGTTGGATATATGTTCCTAGAGATGGAGGCTTGAGATAGGACATTCTGACGAAGGCTCATCATGCACCATATTCAGCCCATCCTGGGGTGAAGAAGATGCATGCCACCTTGAGACAATTGTACCATTGGAGAGGACTTTGAGAGACATGGCTCAATTTGTGTCACATTGTTTAGAGTGTCAAAGGGTGAAGGTCAAGCATCAACATCCAGTTGGCCTTCTCTTTCCTCATGCTATACCGGAGTGGAAATGGGACACCATTTCCATGGACTTCATTGTTGGGTTACCAACATTGAGATACCACCATGACGCCATCATGGTCACGGTGGATAAATTGATGAAAGTGGCTCATTTTTCTTTGGTGAAGACCACCTACACAACTAGTGCAGTGGCATGGGTATATCTTGATGAGATTGTCAAATTACATGGGATTCCGCATGGAAGATCATTTACGACCACGATCCTTTATACACTTCCCATTTTGGACCACCTTGCAGCATGCTCTCAAGATGAGGATCAATTTCAGAATAGCATATCACCCTAAGATAGATGGACAGACTAAGCGGGTGAATCAGATCCTGGAGGACATGCTTAGGATGTACGTTATGGATCACCAATCTAAATGGGAGGAGTATCTGTACTTGGTTGAGTTTTCCTACAATAATAGTTTCCAGAGTTCGATAGGCATGGCTCCTTTTCAGCATTGTATGGAAGAGAGTGTAGGACACCTCTTAGTTGGGATAGTTAGAGGAATAGGGTTTCTCTTGGGCCAACCTTATTACAGGACATGGAGCAATAAGTTGTTTTGATCAGATAGAGATTACAGGAGGCGTAGGACAGGAAGAAGAAGTATGCGGACCAGCATAGGACAGATCATAGTTATGAGGTGGGCACGAAGGTGTTTCTTCATGTTAGACCAAGATCCCTATCCATTACGAAAAGGTTCTAAGATTTCTCCTAGGTTTGTGGGTCCCTTTGAGATCTTGGAGTGCATCGGTCCCTTGGCCTATCGTCTAGCATTGCCACCTAGCTTGTCTCACGTCCATGATGTGTTTCACGTTTCTGTGCTTAGGAGATATATTTCTTATCCTTCTCACGTGCTAGATTGGACCGCATTACAGGTGCAGGATCAGGGGCAGGTGATGGTGGAGCCCATCCGCATTATAGAGCACAAGACCCTGGGCCTTCGCGGCAAGAGAGATTGACCAGGTTTGGGTCTAGTGGGACAAATATGATGAGACTGTAGCTACATGGGAGGATGCTACATTACTACGAGTTCAATTCCACACCTATTCTAGTGACTTCCAGGAGGAAGTTCGAGTCTAAGGGGAGGGGATGTAGTGCCCACTTCCCTTTGACACCTTTTTGCTTTGATTTTTTACTATCGACTACACTTATGGACATTGTTGTAGCTTTTTATTTAGCATGATACTAGATGTTAGAGATATTGGACTGTTGATTGACTTCGATTCATATATGATGCATGTGGATTATTAGAGACTTTTGATATTGATGTTGATATGTTGTGGACATGGTTATATTGTATGTATATTTCTGTGTGTGTTTCGATATACTATACTTTCATTGCCTTGAGTAGGCTTTGATAATTGAATTTATGTTGTGATCATTTTTGACATGGATGAAACATTGGATAGAAATGTTGCTAGAAATTTGTAAATGATTCGTAATTGCCTAGATGATATTAGTTCATATATAGATGATTTTAGATTTATATTACATATTTTGGCATGGATGTTTTAATGCGGCCATGAGGCCGAAGGAGGTATTATGTGTTTTGCAGGTATATTTATATTCACAACAACATCGGGGGGATTAGAGACCAACCACATTGGAATTCTAGATGAATTCAGCTAGGGTCACCATGGCAACATGTAATTGTGTGTGTGTTAGAATTATTTGGTTAGGGAAAATTGTGACCAAGGGGTCATGTGTTGTTTTTTTTAGTTCCTTTTTATTAATGTTAGTATGTGTTCCTTTGAGTGATGTAATTTACTTGTTTTATTATTTAGAAAATGATGTATTCTTCTCCCCTTTGTCTTAGTGGGTCTAAGTGTCTTATTAAAGTAAATTAAATCTTTTCCTAATTAATCAAAGATGTGACCAAAAGGAGATCATTTATTAGACTTGATTTTCTCTTGGATTTTGTGTTGTGTGTTGAATGCTTGAGATTTTGAGTGTTGTACACTCTACCCTTCATGGGAAACTCGAATTTGACCTTAAGGGAAATTTTGAAGGCTTGTGGGACAAGTTAAACTTGTCCCACACCTCTTAAATTGATATACCAACCCTACCTATGGGTTGGGGGTCAAAATTAGACCCCATTAGGTGTTTTGGGAAGAGAAAAAGGTGAAATGTTTATTGCACTTTCTTTCAAATATTTAATTTTGTCCTTTGGGGTGTGGGCTTAGTTTGTGTGTGCAAGTATCTTGTCATTCCTCTCACCCACCAATTTATGGTGCATTGGGGTTGAGGTTTGACCAAGTGAGGTGGAGTTGAGGATGAGTGATGTGGCATCCTACATGGAGCCACCTCATCCTCCTCCCTCCCTTTTCTATTTATAGATGCTCTTTTGCTTGTTTGGGGGTTACTTGATCATTTTGGACTCTTGAATTTTGGAGAGTTAGAGGATTTTGGGGAGTGCTTGTGGATTGTTGGAGCTTGTGGATGCTTTCTTGGTTTTGAGGAGCTTGGAATTTCATTCTTGGAACAAGCTCTACTATGGAGAGGTAGGAGCTTTACCTTGCTTTAGTTATACTTTTATTTTTGTGTTTATATGTTGTGTTGAGTATTTGTTTCCCTTTGGAATGCTTGTTGGGTGTGGGTAGATTTCCTAAGTTTGGAGTAGGAGGAGACTATGGGGAGTTTTCTTGTAGGGAGGCATAAGAGTTTACTTTCTTATTGGAGGGAGTTTGGGTTGGGTGCCCCACCTTGTATGAGGAATGCTTGCATTTCTTCTTGTTTCTTGTTATGAGGGAGGCATAAGAGATTGAGGGAGGCATAAGAGTATATGGAGGTATAAGGGGTACTTGAGGGAGGCATAAGATTTTAGGGGATTTGAGACATGCATTGGAGGCTTTAAGGTGGGCACCCATTCCCATTGGGAGGCATAAGTGGCCTCCCCATAGGTCTTGCTCTTTTGGCTTTCTTGATAAGCCTTGTATTATTATTGTTTTTGTTGTTCTTTTTGCTTGTGTTGTTGTTGTGTTTGAATGTGAATGGAATGGATGTGAAACTATTTTGTTAAGTGTTGTGGAAGCTTGTTGTTTCCATGTGTTGAAATCATCTCCCATTGTGATGTGGTTGGGGGCTCGGGGCCAATGAAGAGGATGGCTTCTCCTCTTCATTGGATGTCTTGGTTGGGTGGAGAGCATGTTACCTCTCCCCCATTTTGTTGTGAATCAAACAAATCTTGGAGGAGCTATCTTGCTTGGAGTTGTGGAGCTTGGAGTGTTGTTGGAGACCTTGAAACTTATCCTTCTTGAGAGAAACTTTTTCCCACTTAGAGTGGAGGAATTTGTATTATTATTTTTTTTATTTGCATTCTTGTATTATTTCCCACCTTGAGTGGAAGACTTTGTAATAATTTAGAGAAAGTTTGCATTCAATTTTGTAATGTTGAAAGAGAAAGAAGGCTATTTGTATTGAGTTAGTTGTGAAATGGAAAAGAAAAGTTACTTTCATTATGAAGTTGTAAAGTTGTAAATGAGAAAGAAGGAAAAATAGAAGTTGTAAGAAGTTGAACTTGTATGCAAAATAGCATTGCATGGAAAATAAAGTTATTGTAGCCATTTGAATATATTTGCATTATAGTGAAATGAAAAAGAGAACAAATTTGAACATATTGTTATTTAGAAATGTTTATTTTTTTATGGAAAGAAATTAATAATGTATAAGTAGACTTAGATTTCTTTTGCTCATGGAAATAGAAGGAAAATTTAGTTGAACAAATGGAATAGATCTAGTAGGTAGTATTAGTTTTCAAATGCTTGTAAAATGAGTTAATTTAACTAAGAAATGATAAAATAGATTGAAATCTCAAAACTGGAACTCTAAATGTTTAAAATTAAACTCAGAATGCAATTTAACACATTTTTGAAACTTTTAGTTTTTCAAAAATTTGGATTAAAGGTTCTATTTTTCATAAACAGGACCGCACCCTATGCAGAGCGGTGGTCCCGTAACCACCGCTCAGACTAAGGCGGTGGTCTCAAAACTACCGCTCAGTAGGGCGGTTGTTCATGGTTTATCACCCAGGTAGGGTGGCAGTCCCAGACCACCAATTTTCTCTAGGCGGAAAGTTTTGTCACTTATGATAGAACTTGCCGGATCCGTGCCTATGCATAAATTTTTAATTGGTTTTATACATCTAATTTGTATAATTGTAAAATTTATGTGTTAACTACCAAGCAAGCAAACAATGAGTAATCCTATGGATTTGAACAATAAAACATACAATGGTGGATCTAAAACTAGTCTTTTTCATTTATAACAATGGGGTAGGGTTTGCCCCAAATTTGAAAACCCAAATACAAATGTTTTAAAATAAAACCATATTGGGGGAAGAGAACCCTCCCAATCCTTGAATGAAAATGAAAACAACATTAAAACCTACAATCTAAACCTTCTAAAGCTTGGTCCTTGTAGAGTCCTCCATGATTTCTTCCTCTTGCTCCCATGGCTTTCTCTTCTCCAACCTGTATTTTTTAACAAAACAAATAGACCAAATGAGGGAAAAGAATAAAGGAAAGACTTTTATAAAAACTCATAAGGAAATTTAGGGCTTGGTTGTAACCCTAGGATCTTGTGGTTGAATTTGATTTGATCCAAGGGTGGAGGTTTCACCCTACTTTTATTAGGTGAGAATGATTTTTATAAAATGTTGTTTTGAAACTTTAGTTGTATGTGCAAATGGGGAATGGGGCCATTTAATTGCCATAGAGTGTTAAGCCATGGTTAGTCCTTAGCAAACTTTAGTTAGTAATAGAAAAGACTCTAAGTTATTAAGATAATGATTTATATTAATTGTGTAAGAGGTTAACCTTATTAGGAATTAACTTTATTAAGGAGAAAAAACATTTAATTAAGTAAATTAATCCTTTGTACCTTCCTAGTGTGAATATTTGGTTAATGGACCTTAATGATGAATTAGAAAATATGTTAACCTTCTAGTAGACCTAGTTCTCCAACCATATGGTTGAGTTTAGTGGAGTGAGTTACATCATTTTTACAAGATCAATCACCTAAAATGTGTACATGGTCTTAAATAACACGTTCACACTCTTGTTTGTCAAGTTTGGTATTTTTCAAAAAGTGGGAAAAACACGAAAATGGGGGGACAAAAAGTCAAACTAAAAAATGTGTACATGGTCTTAAATAATGCGTTCACACTCTTGTTTGTCAAGTTTGGTATTTTTCAAAGCAAAAGTGCATATGTAGAATAATGTCTTCTTAGTAGTAAGAAGTTTTGAAAGGTTTTTGATATTGCAAGTCAAGGAAGGGGGCACATTTACTAAAATAAATGTTAAATGTAAGAAATAAAAGAAATCTTATACTTTAAATTTATTTTAATAAATATAAGAAATTAGGGTCACTATGTACCTGATAGAAGTGGTCTCATAGTTCCAACAATTATAATCATGAAGATAGTTTTTCAAAATTTAATTTGGTCAGTACTTACTCATTTTCGGAGTTAAGCGAGGACCTAAAGCTTTAGGGATTAGATATCATAGTCTATGTTTGTTAAATTGGGAAAACCTATGGTCATTTTGTAGTTTTTTAGCCTTCTTGATCTGTTGGTTGACATTTATAGAAGTTTTTGATGTGTCAAAACTAAATTTTACAAACCACAAAACTCCCAAAGATAATGACACTTGTTTGAGTATATGGACTCATGATTTTCCCCATGAGTGTGGATTTGAAGCCTTAATTTCATCTTGGAAGAAGGGTAGCATCATATTAGGGATGAGTACATACTTTACAAGCCTAGGACTATCTAATCAACTATATAAATAGGTCTAATAGGTGAAGTGGATTTTAGCTATATCGCCACACCAATCCATGCATTCATCTCATGAGGGAGTTAGAGATATTTTCTATATGAGATAATGGATTGATAATGAATCAACATACTCAAACCCAAAAAATGACACTCTTTCTCGGAGATATTTCAGGTAGATAGAATATAGGGAGCCCACCCCAAATATATATACAAGGGTTATTACCCCAAATCTATATTGAGGATAGGGGTCGGGAATAATGAGTAAATATAGGGGTACACACATCTAGGCTAACCACTAGATAGAGAGAGAAGGATGTGGGAGTTCCAATTGACTATAGAAAATCCATAACAACCATCCATCAATTATTTCAAATGATCAAAGGTATGTTAGGGATAACAATTTGGTGACTCCTAGGAGCTTTTGTCAATGGAGTTGTATTATGCCATATGAGGAGAGGAAGGGGATGAGCACATGTGCTATATCAATTGGTTTGTTGCTAGCCATATAGAGATAGGGGCCCTACCCCTTCTCGAATTGGTACCAAAGATGAAATTTTTCCATACTTCATCAATTCAAATGAGACTAGTTTGAGACACATAGTAATAAAGGGCAAGGTCAATCATTAGTTACTTATAAATAAGGAGGGAAGAAGAGCACGCAATTATATAGATATAGGGGCACATCTGATCAATTGAGGGAAAGAATAAATTGACATGTAGGTGCACATAAACACCATGGGTCTATCTTTATGTTGGGGAGCCATAAATTTAGCTAGAGATTGAGCCACAATATTGAATTTGAAGTTGAATTTTCCTTATATACTATACTTTCCATATACACTATGTTTTCCAATCTCGAGGCATACTTAACATGCCTAGGTAAATAATATTCACAATCAATAATGTAGGGGGTGAGCTTGGTGCCCATCCATGTACAAAAATAATCCTTTGATTCTGATAAAAAATATTAGTGATAGTGAGGGTTGAGAAATAATATAATCTATCTAAGGACCCCTTGATATCTTCATTTGTTTAAAAGAAGAACATGAGATAAATGGTAGAGTAGAAACTAAAATAGTGCATCACATTGAACTCTATATACTTTTAATAAAATTTGGTGTAGGAGTTTGTGGAAAATGTGCCAGAGATTCCAAACATTGATTTCCTTTCCCTAAACCTAAAACCTAAACTGTTAGGGTAATTTTTCCAATTAAATCCCTATGAACTTAATTATGATGATGTGATGTAATTTGGGGATGAATTGACCTCAATAACATCATGCACATTAAATAAATCATTACTATATGATGTGATTTGGGGTTTAATGGGCCCTAATTGCATCACTAGTTGAAAACAATAGTGAGATGGTTCAATCAAAGAGGCAATTTGGGCCATTAGAGCCCCATGAAATTTATTGTGACTATATACAATGTGATTTTGGGATCAATTGACCCCACTTCATCATTGCACATACTAATTAGTTGATTTTCTCAACTAGAGTGTCAATTTAGGCCAATGTGAGACACTAATCATATCTATGACTATTTGATGTGATTTTTGACTCAATTGGTCCCCTAATTATATCATGAATTGCATAGTTAGTTGATTTTTCAAAAAAGAGGAAATATGGGTTAATTTGAGCCATTTGAAACTAGTTGGAACTTTATGATGTGATTTGTTGCTTAATATCCCTAATTATAACTTTAAATGAACTAATTAGTTAATTGGTTTGAAATAGAAGAAATTTTTGATGCAGGATGATGTAGGGGAAATCAAGGTGTATATAAGTGCAATTTTGGTGTGTTGAGGTCTAGGACCTTATTTTGTCCAATAAGACATGTAATGTCTTTTCTCCTTGTTAGAGATCTCAAATTAGCTTGAATCAATTTTCCTGCCAAAATTAAGAATTTAAATTTTAAACTTGTAAGCCAAGATTTGAGGCCATTCTAAGGTCTAAATCTTGTTATCTTTACATGTTTCCTTCACAATGAGTCAAGAAACCTATTGACATATATAAGAATGTTTTATCACCTTGTGTCTTGCACACACATGTACTAACCTAAGAAAAACCCCATTATTACCATCTTGGGTTGATAAAATAAAGGTGGTTACATTCCTTGTAAGTAAATTTTTGAAAGAGGGGGTGTGAAATCTCATTGATGTGAACAAAGAAGGCTTCAAAAACTTGGAAGAATAGGGTTTTGTATTAGTTCTATATTATATAGCCCATCAGGACATACCTAAAGATGTCAAGGATTTAATAACAATGATTTGGTCATGTATTTTATTCTTTACACAATGATTATGTTTGTAATTTCATCAAACTTTGTTTTCTTACATAAACATGACTATGTGGTGTTTCAAAATTTCTCTTGATATATATGAAGATGTAAGTGGTTCCCTTAGGATTGGTTTAGTGTGTAGATACTAATGGTGTGATGTAAATCTCTATGAACCTTCCATATGTCTCAAGGGAAAGTTATCATCATGTAGAGTCTCTACCAAAACAATAACATGTTTGTCTCAAGCTATTTATACTTCTCTATTAGATGAAATCATTTATCCTAATAAAATGAGTTTTTGTTAGCATATGCTGATAAGTTAGAAGGTATAATTTCCCAAATAACTTTGCTTTCTACTCTTGTCTCAGTAGAAACCCTGATTTGAGGTTGGAAACTAATTGAAACTACTGTCAACTAGGCACATTCAATTGGATAACTACATGAACTTGGATAAGGGTTAACATAAACTTATGTTTAAGTGGAAAATATCATATATGATGGAATTCATGCATTTAATTAATATTTTCACAACTGACTTCTATCTCATCAAGACACTTGTTTGAATCCAACTTATTGTTTAATCATTTAGAAGTGAATCAGAGGCATTACATCTTCATCAAGGTAGATGTTTAGGAGTGTTTAATTGAGTCAAATATCTTGAATCCCTATTTCTCCAATAGTAACTATCTCAAATTGATTGTAAATATCAATAACCTTGTTTGAAAATCATTCTCCACTACCTTATGTATGAGATAACACCTCCATATTTAGAGTTAAAAGAGTGAAATGAATACAAGTCTGATGGTGTAATAGTAGTGATAAATTCCTAGAATAATTTTTTTCTTGTCTTAGACACAATAAATATGTCAGAAGGAATTATGAATTATGTTTGGTAACTGTTAAATCAAGGAAATTCACAAGTTATTTTCTCTCACATGAGACTCCCACTTGAATATTTGAGAAAGAACACACAGAAAAACAAGCATGCCTAGAGATTTATTTGATTGGAAAACCCCATTATTCAGTTATTGAAAATAGTGACATTCTCATTTTGATCATTAATCCTTGTTTAGAATTTAACCCATGTTCAAGTACTAGAAGGTGAGATCCACAACCATTAAGACTCCATCACAGGAAAAATATGAGAGAATTGGATATATTGCATAAGTCTTGATATTTTATCTTAGTAAGGGCACACATAAGGATGGTAAGTAAGAAAATGGAGCAAGGAAAGTACAATGTAGAAGTTGGGTGATGGAGATGAGTGTACATGGCTTATGAAGATGAATTGTGTAATGGTTTGATTATGCAATGCATGTTAGTTGAACAAGGTAAAGAGGACTATGTTTCCATGAATTTCTGAGGGAAAGGAATATTTTTTTCCTTATGGTGTTTTTTCAATGTTTTCACAATGTGACGATATAGTCATGTGGATTGACCACAAATCATTATTTCAATGGCTAACTGACACATAATAATAGTGCGAAATGACATGACTTGCTGAAAAAAATTGTTAGAGTGAAAAAGAATCATGAAGAGAATCTTATATATATGTATAAATATCAAAAACATTCATTATCCCGAACTACCGATCTCGACAAATGTAGTAGGTCATGCAGAAAGACAATGTGGTGTTTTAGAGGAGTTATTGAACTCACTTCCAATGCAAAAAGATCTAGAACCTGATAAAATATAAAGGGATTTAAGTTCACCATTTGAGGGGGTAGAGTGGTGAAAAGAAGAGAAGAGAGTTGAGCCAAACTGAACAAGTGAATCTTGTGAAGGGTTTTGTAGAAACGTCATTGTAATAGGTCTAGGTTATTATCTCATTTTATTTGTAATATTCCTAATAGTGGGAGTATTATTTGTATATTTCATTAAGGATGTTAAAATTGAGACAAACCTAACTATATGTTTGTTGATATAAAGTGTATTCTAAGGTAATTCATGATTCCATATATTTAAATAAATGTCAAAATATTTGGAGTTGTGAGGTTTGTAAAATTGAATTTTGACACATCCAAAACTCCTAAAAATGTCAACAACCAATCTAGGATGTCAAAAAACATACAAAATGACTATATGTTTTCCCAAAGCAAATATAGACTACATATTCTAGATTATATCTATTGGAGATATGTGAAACACCGAAAAAAAAAAATCTCACACAAAACCTGAAGCCAAGTAAATATTATAATAGAAAATTTATGGAATAATTTTATTTTAAAAAAGATAAATGCAACATTTAGCTACACCCTTAGTTAATAACGGTATTAACAAAGTTGAATAAATAATAATATTAAATAAAAGAAACAGACAAGTCTATGGTTGGGTTTAACTATTTCATTCGATTAATCCAACATTAATTTACTACATTGGTTTCTAAGGTCAAACAATAATATATTAATTAAAGTCCAAGGTCTAAAATTTCTTCCATTTACACAACTATTAAATTCAAATCAAATAAAAATCAATGAAGTCTATACATTTAAGGGGAAAGAAGATACTAAAAATAATTTAAAGAAAATAGAAACAATTTAATTAACTTGCACCCCACAAGTGGCCCCATTCAAAAGGGAGGCCCATGTGATCAAATGATCACCCCACCTACCCCCACCTAACTATTGTAGGGGACAATCTTGGCCCTTGGATGAAAACAATATGGACCTTTGGATGAGGGGATTTCAAAGCAACCCTAAAAATCCTTAAGGAAGGTCTTTATCTTTTTCCTTAGCTCATTTCTCTCTCATTTCTTGGTTTTGTAGGTTAAGGAAAAGTATGGGAGAGGAGGAAGCCATGGATGAGGAGGTTGCAAGCTTGGGGGATGGATATACACATCCCCCAATATTATTTTTTTATCTTCATTATTTTCTCTCCTACCCTATCCAAGGGATTGTAGATTTCTCATTTTTATTGAAAGCAAGATTTAAAGGAATACCCATTTGGGTATTTTACATTTCATCAAAAGATCTAAATTATTCCCTTATTTTGTTTTATCAAGAATACTCTCCCTTTTGTTAAACAAATAGATATACATGAATAAGTTTCTTAAGTATCAATTTATAAAAATATATTTGTATATCCAAGTTAACATTTCATTATGAAGGTGAATATACACATTCAAATATATATACCTATATATATAAACACACACGCGCGCACGCGCACACACAATTAAAAATGTTAAAAGTGTTAATATGGTCATGGTTGTGAAAACCCGTAGATCGTATAGAGAAAAAGAAACGCGGTCATGACTCACAAGCCATGACAGAGTTTATTAATTGCAAGTAATATTGGTGGGGGCTTGGCCCCACCGTAACCATCTTTTAATAATCCAAATGGGGTGGGGAGGGGTCGCCGACGCCACCCCCACCCCATTAAACAATGAGGTGGGGGTGGGATCGGTGACCCTCCCCACCCCATACCTACCACTACTCAAAACACACACAATTTGCCCAACCAAGTGTCGTCTATTTCATTTTTTTATTGATTTCTTGTTTAATCAAATCTTATTCCATTAATACACTATTAACTTTAATAATAGTATTAATAATAATTAATAATAGTAATAATTTTTATATATATATTAAATATATATTATTATTTCAAAAATTTAACAATATTATTAGGATTACAAGAATATTAGTATATTAAAATGTTATTTTATGAATAATATAAGAACAATTTATTTTATTTAAATTTCTCCTCATGGGTGAAAGTAGGTCAAAATTAGACTAATGAGAATAGGAGAGAATTTCATACAAGGTCTATGAACTTAACTTACATACAATTGTCTTTGAGTAGAAAAGTGAATTTAGGTATAATTTTGTTTTGTAAAATTCACAAAATGTGAAGTTAAGCTAATTATATGTTTTCTTACACAACTTACAAAACAAAGTGACAATAAGGAGAAACAAATGTTTCCATTCAAATTATAATTTTAACAACTACTCCCCTACAACTAGTTTAAAAGAGATGTAAAGTTTAGCCCTTCATTCTACTCTCTTTCAAGGTAAAAAAATAACCATCCCATTTCATAATCTAAAGTAGGCCAACAAAATACTTGTTTCTTCCAAAACTAGAGTCTAACAATATTACAATAATTTTGGAAATGAGAGTTTATCAACTTGGGTATATAGAAACAAACTTATATTAGAAAAATTATATCCATTTCATCTACATTCAATTCTTCCTTTCTTCTAAACAATACAATCTTGATCATTTCCTTTCACAAGACTAACCAGGTTTGACATTTTGACTTTCTCAATTCACACACTTTAAGATTTTACAAGGTAACATGATTTCCAAGGAATATAACAACTTTACCGCAACTTACAATTTTTACAATGCATCCACTCAAAGTGGGAAGAATGGACTTGGAAATAAATTACAACAAGGCTACCACAATCAAATTTCAAGTCTTCAAAAGTATGTCTTCTCCACCAAGGTAGCTCCAACTTTGGCATGCTCCAAGTTCTCCATGAGATCTCAAAACAAGGTAGGGGAGTAGGCAACGCTCTCCACCCAACCTTAAATCCATTAAGGGAAGAATCCATTCCCTTAATGGCCCCTGAGCCCCAACCAAGGAACCATGAAGGGCATTGAGCAACATTGACAACTATCACAAAGAGGCTTCTCAACAAAACACACATACAAGACAAGCAACACCACCAAGTTCACATAACTAACATGTTTACACAAACACATCAAAAGACAAAGGTTTGAGAATTAGACCAAGTAGCAGGGATAAATTTAGTGGCGAATATTCTTAATATGGTGAAAATTTCATTTTAGGGAAATTTGAAAAGGTGATTTTTTCGGAGCGGGTCGGTGTCCTGTTTGCCTAAAATTTACAAAGATATATTTTTTGGGGTCAACTTCGCCTACATTTGAAAACATATCCTATAAAAACCTAGGTGATTTGCCAAGTAGTATACTACGGTACTACCACCAGTACCTTACAAATACCGTGAACTCGCATACTCTAAGCACCAGAGATTGATGATATGTGTCGATGCGTGACAAAGGGGTCAGTTGTTGATGCATGACAAGGATATAGTTGACGCGCGACAAGGAGGTACTATAGATGCGCGACAAGGAGGGTTTACGACGCTTCGATAATGGGGTTATTTGTTGACGTGTGACACTGACGGATAGTTGACGTGCGACAAGGAGGTACTGCAGATATTGACGCATAGCAGATGCATGACAAAGAGTTTGTTGATGCGTGACACGGAGATTTTTTGATGCGCAAGCAAACGGCGAAAGCTGCCGCAAACACGTGATAGGATATTTTTTGTCGTGCGTCAAAAAAAATCATTGACGCACGTCAACAAACCTCATTGACATGTGTCAACAAACCTTATTAACATGCGTCAACAACCTTGTTGACACACGTCAATGAGATTGTTGACACGTGTCAATGAGGTCTGTTGACGTGCGTCAATGAGTTTTTTTGACACATGACAACAAATCTCTCATCATCACGCATCTGCAGCCTTCTGTCACACCACTTGAAAATTAGGTGAAAATTTTTCATACAACCCCCAAAAAATTTTCCTTCCCGCGAAACTCGTTTCTGGGGATATTCGCCAAGTATTTTCGACCTCTGATTTCCAATAGGTCTCTTAAAATGAACCCTGCCAAGTAGAGCAAGGGATATTGGATACCACCTCCTTACACCTCCGAAGTGAAGTGGGAGCCTTGCCCTAAGCCTCCAATTGCACAAGAATAATCACATAATTCCTTATCTCTCCCTTGCAACAAGAAAAAAATCCATGAATCCCTTTTCTCTCCCCATAGGCAAGATTCCCATTCACACTCCCACAAATTTGCATGCCTCACATAAACTCCCTTTTCCCTCCCCAATGGTCCCATAATCCCTTCTCAACACACCCAACTAAGGCCAACTACTAAACCAACCCACACAAGACAAAATATACTTTTAACAAGCACAACATTGCTTACAACAACAAAGTAACATAATAATAAAAGTGTGGAGAGCCTACCTCTCCATCAAGATCTAAGAAGAACCTTCACAAGCCTCTTCAAATCCAAGCCAAGCACTCTAAAAGCTCCCAAATCCAAAAGTGCACAAGAAGAAAAATAAGCAAGTAACCCCCATTCCAACCAAAAATCACAAATAAATAGAATTGGGAAGTGAGGATGATGAGGTGGCTCCATGTAGGATGCCACTTCATCATCCCCCATCCTCACACTCAAGTCAAAACATCAAAACCAAGAAACATCAATGCACAAGCAAGGACTATGACAACCCACATGGCTCAAAACTTGCACACCATGCTTTCAAGGGACAAAAATAAATTTGAGAAGAGAGAAAGTGCAATGATTTTCCTTCTCCTACACTCAAAGATGGACAAAGAATTCAAAATTAATGTAGCCAAATTAAAAACAAACCATATACACCTATGAAATAATATGAACTCCAAAAGAAAATAGATATCCTTCTTTGTTATCAAATAATGAATTACAATGTTTCCTAAATAGGAAAACAACTCCCAACTCAAGTTGCCAAGTAAACTCTAGCTAACTTTGACTAAATCTACTCTAGGTGGCAGAAATTACTATTTTTAGTAGTTTACTAGAACCTGCTATTCTTAGTAAGTTCGCATGCTTATTCCTACAGGACGAAATTTCCATGCATCTTCTACATCCCTAAATTAGAGGAATTTCCAACTTTCTAACTCATAATGCAATTAATAGACTAAAATTAACTAATGCTCAAAAATAGGAAAAAACAGAACTATAACTTAAATCCTAATTTTCAGCCTCAAGATGGCAGATTTAGGGCCCGAAAACGTGTCGAAAACTTGCCCCAACTAGTAGGACCGGTTATTGCTGCATTCGTCTCATCGAAACACGTGGTTTCAATAAAAATGGACACCCAAAGCTCAAGTTATGACCTATCAAGTTCTCTGCTAATTCTAACGCATCAAAAATTGAGCTTCCCAACCCATAGGTAAGTTTTTGGGCCAAATTAAGAGGCATGGGACAAGCCTTGCTTGTCCCACAAGTCTCCAAAAGTTCCCCCCAAGTCAAAATCTGAATTTTTAACTTGGGGTAGAGTAAAAGACTCTCAAATCAACATAAATTCATCTTACACAAGAACTGCAAGATCACATCATTACCATAAGTCACATCTCTACTTTGGTTAAACTAAACAAGAGGGATTAAGTCTAATAAACACACAATTACACATGCTAATAAAGTGAGGAATTCTTCAAAATTTAAATACACAAAACATAAATAAACACATACAAAAATTAATGAAAGGGATATAATCCACCCCATGGCCACATATGTGAAATTAACCCCCATGGGAGACTTCCAAACAAGATAAGAAAAACATTACACAAGTTGTCAATTTTTCCTCATTGCTCAATGTTCGACATCCTTATGTGGATGGTCCTTTATCCCTTTTGATGTTTTTGATAAAAGTCCTACACACAAAAAATACCTCTCTAGCCTTTCGGCCATATTAACAACATCGAGAAATATATATATATATATATATATAAACTCCAAATTCATCATTCAACATTTAAAAATTCTATTATCCATCCATATGCCAAAGTCTAACCCTAACATTCATGAGATTACAATTATATTCCAACATCTCAAAACATAACATGTCAGTGTAAAATCCATATCCTGGAAATCAACATGCATCTAGTTGTCTAACATCACTATCTAGTGCATCATGATAAAACATAAACATCATAGTGTCAATAATCCACATATCAATATAATCTAGCATCTACTTGATCAATGTATCATAATCAAATGTCTGAACATCAGTCCAATAATATAAATATCAAGATAGAACAGTGTCAAAGAGGAGTGGGCACTACATTATGAGACCGATTATATTAGGTGCAGATGACCCTAATTTCTTATATTACTAAAATGAATCTAAATTATAAGAAATCTTATACTTAACATTTATTTTAGTAAATATTCCCCCTTTCCTCACCTACAACATCAAAAACTTTCAAAAATTCTTACCACTAAGAACGCGTATGTAATGCCCCAATTTATACGCCGATAAAACCAACTAAGTTTTTGGATGTGAGTCTAAAATTTTGCAGATTTTTTTATTATTTAAGTAAAACTAAATAAGTTCATGTTTTGCAACTTAAAATTAAATTCATTAATACTTCTCGCTTGTTTGTGCTTCCAACAAATTAGTCGTCGGTATCCGAAAGTTCAAGGTAATAGATGATTCTAACCCAAAGGGTCGTCGATACGGATTTTTCTTACGAAAGGTTCAAAATTTAATTCATCATATTTCGAGGGTGAGTGGAGACGGTGACGGATTTTCCTCGCTATGGAAGACTTAGCTAGAATAATCCAATTTATAAATCCACATCTCATTTTTAGTGTAATTAGGTTCATTATTATTATTTTAGGTGCTCGGTAAAGAAAGGTCATGGTAAAAATTCAATTCCAAATTTTCTAACTCATTATTCAACGTTGCATTATACCAGGTGCCATAGTTACTTATGTTTTATTATCATTCTTTCATTTTGGAGGAGATTGCTTTTAGAGTTCTTATTGGAAACTTGGGATTTGGTTTGTGTTTGATTGGGAATTGGAAAATCTTGGAGCTTGGGTTGTGGATTGGATAATCTTGCAATGGAAAGCTAGGGTCTTCATTTTTATATGTGTTGTGAAAATGGTTATAAAATTAATGATTTTTGTATGTCTTGGTTTTGGGATTAGAATGGCCTTAAGGTTGTGTAGGAGAAAGAAAAATGGGATATATATTGAGGGAGGGATAAGAGTTTATATTATGCATTTGGAGGGAGCTTTGGTTGGGTGCCCCACCTTGTGATAATATGAAGGATTTCTTATTTATCTTATTATATTTATTGAGGGAGGGATAAGAGTTTGTGGGAGACATAAGAGAAATTGAGGGAGGGATAAGAGTTTGTTTGGGGTTGTGTGAATGAATTTTTGGAGGCTTTTAAGGTGGGAACTCAACACATTGGGAGGCATAAGTGTTTTCCCCATGTTTCTCTCTCTCTCTCTCTCTCTCTCTCTCTCTCTCTCTCTCTCTCTCTCTCTCTCTCTCTCTCTCTCTCTCTCTCTCTCTCTCTCTCTCTCTCTCTCTCTCTCTCTCTCTCTCTCTCTCTCTCTCTCTCTCTCTCTCCTTCTCTCTCTCTCTCTCTCTCTCTCTCTCTCTCTCTGGTTCTCTATTTTCTCTCTCTCTCTCTCTCTCTCTCTCTCTCTCTCTCTCTCTCTCTCTCTCTCTCTCTCTCTCTCTCTCTCTCTCTCTCTCTCTCTCTCTCTCTCTCTCTCTCTCTCTCTCTCTCTCTCTCTCTCTCTCTCTCTCTCTCTCTCTCTCTCTCTCTCTCTCTCTCTCTCTCTCTCTCTCTCTCTCTCTCTCTCTAAACTTGTTTTGTATTGTGCTTATTGTGTTGAAATTTTGTGTGAATGATTGTTGTTGAAGCCATGTAAAAGTTTCCATTGGTTACCTTATACCTCTTATTGCTTCATTGTTGGGGCTCGGGGCCAATGAGGAGGAAGGTTTCTCCTTCTCATTGGATTATTGGTTGGGTGGAGAGTATTGTCTATTCCCCTTATTTTGTTGTGTTTGGATTTTGGAGAAATGGAGGAGCTCAAATTATCATCTTGGAAAAAAAAAATTTGTGGATGGTCAAGAGGAAATGAAAAGAGAAATGGTTACTTTTGTAAAAATATGTCATGTTGTCTCCACTTGTGTGGAGGGCTTTTGTAACTTGCATTTTAAATTTTTCTCTTCTTGTAAATGTAATTTGTAAAATTAATTTGTATTGGTTATTGAAGAAGTGTTCATGTTGGAAATTAGGAATGTGAAGTTGTAAATGATTTGATATTAAGTTTCCTTCAAATTTGTAAATTTAGATCAAAAGTGTATTTGATTTAATAATGGAAACCATCCTTAATTGGAATGGGAAAAAACTTCTATGCAAGCTTATATACTTGACTCAAAAGTGTAATATGTTTTCATTTTAAAATATTAGTGTTCTTACATGGAAATACACTTTTTTTCTTGAAATGTGTGTTATTGTGAAAGAAAGGAAATATTTTCTTATTTATTGTAAAAGTTAGCATGTTGAAATGTTGAAATTTATAGTCAAATTCTACACTAAGTTATAAGAAGATAGTTTTATATCTAGTATTTCAAATCAAAGAAATATTTTTCCTCCTTGCTTACATTGGGTTAAATGAAAGGCTCTTAGTTTTAGCTTTATCACATCTATAAAAAAATAGAAAATTTGACAACTACTTACCTTTATTAAATGTACTATATAAATGAACTTGAATGAATGTTTAAACAAAATAGAACAAAATATATAATGGTAAATATATAATGGTATATATATATATATATATATAAACAATAATTCCGAATGGCTAATATTGAGTTTGTTTTATTAAAAAAAAGTTATAAATTAAAAAGTGTTAGGGTCGAATTGTTTGGCCACATCTTGTTTGTAATTGTAAAGGGTTTGGGGGAGGGCACCGCCACACCCCCAACCCATATAGAATATGGGGTGGGGATAGGGTCGCCCCTCCTCCCCCACAAAACCAATATAAAACTCAATAAAAAAATCCATTGTAATTTCTTTAAACCCTGCTCATTTTTAATGCGAGTCACGGCATATCTACTAATCTCTCGTGCATTTTTCTTGGTTGTGCCATGTTATATACGTAGATTTTAATATATGTATATATATAAGATTTTTCCACCATATTTAAATTGACATTTTAAAATATGGTAAATTCCAAATATGTGTGTGTGTGCACGCGTGTGCATATATAACCCTCATTACGTGTATGTATCACTAAGTAAAACCAGAAATAAAATGGGGCAAAAATGCCCATACCCGAATAGGGTAAACTCAAGAAAATACACAAATAAAAAATAATAATATGAGCAAACCCTAGGAGAGGGTTGCAAATGAAAATAAGCAACTAAAAATGTGTATATCCATCCATGAACTTTGAGCAACCTTTCATGGCTTCTATCCTCCTCCTTCTCGCAAACCTACAAAGTCAAAATGAGAAAATAAGGTAAAAAGAATGAATAAGGATAGCTCATAAGGATGATTAGTGTTAGAATGGATACCTAAGATCTAAGGGCTCCAAATGAATCAATCTAAGGGCAGGGAATCAATCCTACAATTGTTAAGTGAGTATATTTTGTTGGAATATGTTTTAAATTAAAATTATGTGTAATTTGTAAATGAGGCCACTAAAGGGTATTAGAGTGTTAGGATTAAAATGTGACCTTTATTCTCTAGATAAATGATTTATTAAGTGACATTGGAGTTAGAAGGATAAATTAAATAATTTTGCTTTGAAAGGTGCACCTAAGTAATGAATTATAAGAGTTAAGTAATTGGAATTAACAAGAACCCTTGAAAGGGTTTTAAACCCGAATCGACTTGTAGGAAATTAATAATATTTATTTATTAATTTAGTTACTATAATCTGTAGTTATGTGGACCTTATTACATGACTAATATTTAAATATAGTTGCTAGTTATTTGATGCAACCCTTTTACACAAGAAAAAAAAATTCCTTAATTTCTCCTAATTAATTTTTGGGTTTTCTCTGGGGTTCTGTGAGTGGAAAATATGGATGTTACATATGGGATTTAGTAGAGGGTTTGTTTTAATAGAGGCGCCCCTTCCACTCTTTCCTTCCATTATGGCTTGTCGAGCCATGTCTATTTTTTCTTTTTTTTGTTATGTTCCAAATGTCGATCTTCAAAGGCGGCTGCCATAGATGGAAGGAACTTATTACAGGTTTTTTTCCTTACAAAGAGAAGGGGGAAGTATTCATTTATAGGTCTCTCTTGGCTCACGGATTTGTTGATTTGGGTTAGAAGAGGTGGCGGATCAGGGCGGCTTTAAAGGGAGGGGTGCACGGCCTTGCCGCGGCCCCTCTTTTCATAGATCTGAAAGTATTTTTGTTTTAATATATGTACACACACACACACACACACACACACACACACACACACATACACAAAGCGCACGCGCGGGGGGAATGCAATTATGCCTACTGTAAAGAAAACAATGTTTTAAATTTCATCGAGTTTTGAGTAAGGAATTTTAGATCTTATTCTATTATTATTTTAATGGTACACACACACATATGTAGTTATGCAAATCGGGTTCACGAGATTTATTTAATTTTAATTTTTATAAACCCTTGCATTCCTAAGGGGTGAGAGAGAGAAAAAATAAAGAAGTAAAATTGAATACTCTATTTCTTTCCATATATTATCTTAGATCTATAAATTTAAGTCAAAAGTACCATTCCCTTAAAATAAAGATTTCAACTTTAGTACGAGATACATGAATTGGAAGGAATAAGCTTTACATAAGTTATTCACACCATTTCAAGACTACCTAGTTTTATGACATTTTCATATTTGATTATAACTCATGATATGTTACAAAGACAAAAATACATTTCCCTTCATCTTCCCTAATTCGTAATACAAATAAATTTGTTTTAAAAAGAGGGAAAGAACGTAGCTAACATTAAATTTTATTTTTTTATTTTTAACTACACAAATATTATTTCACAAATAAAACAATATTTTTAAAGTTAACATACATCCAAATAGACTTGTCATTTACATTCTCTTTCAAGATTCAATGGATGTTACCTTTCGAACAAGATTATGGAAGAATAAACCTACAATTTCATACTTTATTGTTACACAATACAAGGGAAATATGACTCTACACCAATAATTTACAAACTTACAAATCCTTCTCTTAACAGAGAAGTAATTCTAACCAAGATAGCCCTAACCATTACAAACAATACTTTAAAATACAAGTGTAGAAGCCTATCCAAAATGGTGAACAACAAGGCCAAGATTTTAAAAAAATCTCCCATGCTCCTAAACATGTTTGTAAGCTTCCACTCCATATGAAAATCTTCAATCCACAAGAAAATAAGGCTCGGTTTCCACCCAACCAAATGGCATCATCACATGTCATCTCCACAAATGGAGGACATGTTAGCCTCCCTCCAATCCCGTGGGAAAGAGATAATGCATTCATAAAAATTGCACAAGTATGGGGTAATCATAGGATGGAAAACATGCACAAACACCAAGAGAAAGCAAGCCAAAGAAATACCAAAAGCACAAGATGAGAACTCCATGCTTCCTCAAATTTGGGAAGAGTGGCAAGGAGCCCATTATAAACCATTTTGTAATCCAAACATATGAGCACCCAAAAAAATCCATAAATCCCTCCTTATCACTCCATCCCAAACTCCAAGCCTCCTCCTTGTAAGGATTTTCAAACCATTTTCAACCATGAGATAGTTTCCTTAACAAGGATGGAAGATGAGGTTCAAACCATATGAATAGTCATCTTCCACATCAAACCATATGAGGGGAGGAAATAATAGAAAGACCATCATGGCTTTCCCATCAAGCCATGTGGTGTAAGAGGGGGTTTCCTCCTCTTCCCCTACAATTCCAAAATCCACCTCAAGTGAGATGGATGGAGAAAATGAAAACCAACAAGATTTACAAAGACACCCACAACAACATGCAAGCATTCAAGAATTCAAACAACCATTTTTATTTTTCACATTATACCATAGAAAAAAAAATAGGTATGAATGCCTACCTCAAAAATAGCTATCTAACTTCAATAAAAAACTAAGCTCTCCCAAGCTCCAAGCTCTCTCCAACGCCCATGAGTAAAAATGAGAAGCAAAAGTGCATACCCCTCTCTAAGAGGAGGTATATGAAGGATAATCAATCACAATTCCTCACAAATGAGAGGGTGACATGTGTCACCCATCTCATTCTCCAACACAAGATTCCCAAAATCCCATTAAACATAAAACAAAACACATTTAGGAAGAAAAATCTCAAATTTCTTAGAATGATAATAAGTCAACTCACTTCAAATTTTAAGATAACAAACAAATCAAAAACACTTACAAGATGGTGACAAGATAGGGGTCAAATGGGAGGGAAATTCCATTTGACCTTGAAAAGAGGCCCCCCTACCCATAGGTAGGGTCCAAGGGATCCATTTTTGTGTAAGGGAGACCCCCAATGTGAAAAGGGACCCCTGCAAATGCCACATTCAGCCCAAATTAGATATTGGGTAAAGTGGCTCCAAGGTAGAGGTGGTGGGGCCCACCCAAATGATGATTAGGTGATCCCACATCATAAACAACAAGGTTAATTAACTTAAAACACTACTAATACATGTAGGGACCATTAGGTCCTTAAACTAGCTTAGCAAAAGGTTTAACAAAATTAAAATAACATAAATTAATTAGGAAACACCAAGGGTGTCAAAACATAGATACTTCCACACACACAAGGTCAAACAAGGTTCGCGTATGGCTAAAGGACTCATCCTAAAGAGTCGCATGCAACTTGAGGTGCAACTATGAAACCCACATTCTCCTTGTGACCCCGTAATATGCACACTCAATTCACATGTCAAACATACCTTCTCTATATAATAAAACAATAAAATTGATACCACCCACATCAATCATTATTTCACTTATGACTAATAATTTGAATAAAAAATGCAACCAAAGATTTAAATGCAATAACTATCCAAAATATTATATATATTTCAATAGATCAAAACATAGAATTCATCTAAGTTATTCCATCATTTATTAAATAATGATCAAAATATGCAATAGATTCATCATTTATCCATCATATATCTAGTAAAATCTATCTAACTTGCATCCTTCTAAAATCCATAATAGAGTGGGTACAAGAAACTAGTAATACGTATCACAAAATTTTATTCGCAAATGCATAATTCAATTTTGGGTTAAAACCAAATTGAGTGCATATAGTAAATCGACAATTGATCAATTTTGGAGAAATTAAAATCCAAAAAAATTGATTAACATTTTAAGATCTGGGAAACAATTAAAAGTTAAAATTTAAACTTATGTTTTCGGATCACATGCTAATAGGTGCTTCATGTGTAGCATTTTCCTTGCAGGACTATATGTCACTATGGTTGTCTATTACATCTTGTTTGCCATTATTTTCTATTGTTTACGCTTATGCCCTATGTCTTGTTTAATCACTGCTTGTATGCTTATGGCCACTTCGTCCATGAATGTCTTGTGACATTGTGAGCGATGCCCCATGTTTGAAACCCTCGTTTTAACAATCTGTCTTGTATGCACACTTTCTTGTTACATCATTTTTCTATAACATGCTTTCTAATTTATCTACTAACACATGTATCTAGCCACTTTGTTTTCATATGGCTCGGTTTCTTCCATGCACATTCCCTCCCCCCTATAGGGATACAATTCAATTCAGCATCAAGTCCTCTCTTTGGGCCACACACTCCTATCAAAATTTCATGCACCCCAAATGAGGGGGCATACATTGATGAACACATCACCCTATACATCATCATTCATAGTTACAAGATAGTACAAAATCAGCACAGACAGATGATAATTACATAACGACCTAGAAATACACTTGGATCCTTAACACAACACCAACCAACACTGGATCGATAGAGCTCCTGGTGCCTATGTCATCCCTTGGGTGCTAATGTCCTAGGGGAAAATACAATCAGTCTCTCAAATCAGAACATTTCACAACATTTTTCATAGTACAGGCACAGTCCTCCAGCAAGCAGAATGCATTCTATCTCCATTTTCAATCGAAACAAATAGTACATTTGGAACAAATCAGGGATAACAAGGACAAAGTAGGAACACACCATTTGTAGTGGTGTATATCAGGCAGAGTCATGGAAGGAGAGTAACACTAGACCTCTCTCCCCAAAACTTGTTCTTTGGCGTGAGATCACCCAAAAAAATCACACTTGGCGTGAGATCACCCAAAAAACTCATTCTTGGCATGATATCACCCAAAAACTCACTCTACACATCATTTCAGACACTTTTATATCCTCTTAAACTCTTATACATCAGTGCACAACGCGCCTCAAACACCACCTATGTCATAAGAGTAATTTATGAAAAAACCATCTAATTTCTAAATAGTACTTTATCAATGTCAATAATTCAGTCAATAAGATGAGTCAACACTAAAATAGTGTAGGAAGATAGTGGCACTACGATGTACACATTCCTTAACCAAATGGAATACGTAAGTGTTATAGCACGTATATGTTAGTACATGTACACGTTATAGCGTGTATGGGTTCTATTATTTCCTTACACAAACTAAGACCTCTTAGCCTTGAAAATACTTTATTTTTCCAATCCTAAGGTGTGGAACTATTCAAATATAGTTACCTATGTGTTTTGGATTGAAACGTGTATACATTAATCTTACGCCTTGATAAATCATATAAAAACTATTGAGAACTATTATCTCTTGAAAGTGCACCTGTAGAGATATGGTTGTAGGTGTTCTAAGCTTGCAAAATGGATCTCTCTCTTTCGTAGATACAATGGAAACACCTCAGGTCTATGGGTATACCTATTTTGAGGTGAGTCTCCGGTATCAAGGCCGGTTCCTTATTGATGTATCCTAAACTGATTTTTTGGGGTTTAAGGGTAAAAGATGACTATAAAAAAATTAAAACTGAGGTGATACACCAAACTTGTATGAGGTATTTGACTGAGTACATGTACAATTGATATGGAAATGATTTTTGATGCACGAGCCAATATTTTTCTAAAGATAATTAAGGGTAAAAACTTTGATGTATTGAGGATAAAATCACAACAATACTGCTAAGTTACACATACACATTAATATCATGCAGAAATTACTGAATTTACAACAGGGTAAGATGATTAATCAGGGAATTCAAACTCACAAGATTAATGGAAACATACACAAGACTACAAATAATTGGAAAGGTAGAAAATACTTCACATTCAAAGGGAAAAACTGGCAGAAAATTTCTTCAGCACTCCTATATCTAAAAGTCCTCTTTTTGTGCTTTGCCAAGGCACACAATATATAGCAAAATTATTTCCCACCCTTCCTAAAAATAGGTTAGAATTGTACTCGCCCATGCATCCTATTTTTATCCTTCATCTATTAATAAATAAAGGAATAAAAATAGAACATGCAAATACAAAGAGGCATTAATAGCCATCGGTTACAACTCAGTCAACTGCAGTCGACTATTCTATTTTTAAGAAAATCATGAGTGATAATTTGCTAAAAATAAGTTTTGCTTGATGAGCAAGTCTTCTTCCTTGTGCATGCAGATTCTATCTTCTTGCTGATCTGTCATTTTGCTTTGAAGGTATGCGACCTTATCCATTTGTAGTGATAATATTAGCACTTTCTAACCATGGTTGAATCTGGTGAACTCGGGACTCGAATTAAGGTGCAAAAGTATTGCAAACTTAATTGTTTTTTGGTATTTGCATTGTTGAGCTCCATTCAAGCTAGAAAAGCTCTGCTAAATTTTCCCCTGGCCACCATTGTTGACTGTTCAAGCTTGACTGAAGGTTTCTATAAAGAAATTTGTCTTTCATCATTTCGAAAAAGAGTTGTCCACGTAGGATAGATTTGAACTAAAAATGGGCCTGGAAAACTTTCTTTTTCCGTTTCTAATAGAGATTGTGCATTTTTAAACATTCGGCCCACCCTTCCACTTTTAATTTGGGCCTAACACATGTCTTTATCTAATGTCAGTGGGATCGCGTTCAACTTTATCCTCTTTTTCTAAAACAAAGGTTCAAAGTTTCAAAATCAAAAAGTTTCGGCAGCCCGCCTTTCCGCTTAAGGCTTTTGATGGTGTGAGTGGAGTTGTGGGTGACTTTTATACTTTACTCCAAAAGGTTCAAATTCTCAAAGGATCCCGATGATCTGCTTCTCCGCCTCTGACTTATTGAATATGTGGCCTTGTTTGGTCCTTAGCATGGTTCCAAGGCATTTTTAAACTTTGCTCCTTTAAGGTTCAAATTCTTAAATTGAGCCGATGATCTGCTTTTGACTTAATTCAATACGATTGACTTTCGATGCTTCAACGAGGCCGTGGGGCATTTTTAAACTTTACTCCTTTTTCAAAAAAATTCAAAGGGAAAAAACATTTCGACAATCTGCTTCTCCGCTTTGACTCTTTTGATGTGGGCTCAACATTTGATTTTTTCCTTTGACATGAGCAGGGCTGCGGGTCATTTTATGAATTCAATCCCTTTTCCAAAATGCTTCAAAACACAAAAAGGGCCCACCCCTCCACATCAAGCCAAAGGACCAATTTGAATATTTTGCAAAAAGGAAAAAGTGCCAAGTTTTCTAAAATTTCCCATGCCGTCTTTGCATCCAATTAAATTTTTTTAGGCCTGTGGGTCAATCGACACTTTTACAAAATGATGAAAAGATGCTAAGTTCATCCAAAAGACCCACCATTTTCATGTGTCAAGCTGGGGTTTGCATCGATTTTGGTGATCAATTCTAAGCATTGATCTCTATACTTTTTATTTGTGGTTGTTGATCTCCAACTCACCCGATGAGTTAAGTTACTTTAGTTTGATGAATAAAACACTTGAAACCCTAAGTTTTTCATATTTTCATTCTTGAGCTCTATTCGAGCTAAAGGAACTCTAAAAAAAAATTCCCTGGATAAAACCATTGGAGATGATCTTTCGAGCTTGGTTTATCTACATCTATAGTTTTGTTCTGTCGAGCTCAGCTTTGGAATTATCTGTTATTTAACGGCCACCATTTTGATCACTTTGAGTTCTAGGTTGGCTTATACTTTGCAAGATTTTGTTGATTTGACCAGTTGTGTTGCTTTGAATTTGGATTTTCTTCAAAATATATGTGTGCTTTATGAAGCTCTGCGAAGATTTTATGGCTACCATTGTTGAGGTTTGTGAGCTCATTCCTTTCTGTATCATCGTTATTTTGAACAAGATGGTAATGGCTTCATGTTTTTTTTTGTAATCTCCTGACTGTATATTGCTCATTTTGATCAATATTGATCTCACCCTTTTACTTTGTCTCTGCTATTTCATCTTCAAAACATTAATACTCATTTTTCCTTTGCATTTTAATGTGATTTCTGGAACAACATTGATCTCTGAGTTGAAATTCGCTCTAGGTTCTCCTTTTTCACATAATTCGATGAGGGTTTTCTCTGCTTCAATTTTAACCAGTGAGTTCTTGATCCTTACTCTGATTTTAGTACCCATTAATGGGTCTTTCTTGATCAAAGCCAGGATCTACATTTTCTTCCTTAGATCTATAACTTTATTCATTCCTTTGAGTTGTATTGTAACAAATCTATATATGAACCTTTAACTGTCATGCCTGAATGAATTATTTTTTCTAAAATCTGTTTCTGCACATGTATTTTTCAAATTTTGGCTTGAAATATTACAACCCATATTTGGGTATCACTCCTTTGGCATGGGTATTTGGACTTCTTTATTGCTTCTTGATTCTGGAATCTACACCTACACACTTGAGAAAATAGCTAGAAAATATTTAGGCTTTTTGGCCTCTCTTATGTCCATGGTTTTATTTTTTTCTTTCTCCTTCTTTCTGAGTGAGAAAATCATGTATGCAATTTTGATCTTCAAGTAATCTATATCTCCTGTTATTAGAGATCCGCGTGCATGAATTAGGACAAGATAGGAATATGGATTGTACCTGCGCTTATAAATTGATATTTTTCTCTTTTTGTTTTTAGGTACAGTACTTCTAGTGATGAAGATGAAGAGGGAATAAGTTGAAGATGAAGATGCATCAACCGAAGGAGAAGACCCAAGGCAATGATGGGTTCACTCATACTCCTCTATTTTCTCTTTCATGCATGTGTACCTCTTATTTCAATAGTTGTACTTTACTTCTCCAGTTACATCCCACAACTTGTGTGGGAACATTTGAAATTCCTTATGAATAAAGCATTGAATTGTGAAATTGAGTTGTGTATTTCTTTCTACATTTCTGCTTTCTGATATGGATTGTATGATGAACTAAACAACCCAATAATATAATTGAATGTCTTAATCATGAAGGAAAGAACATTAAAGAATACCTGTAACATCCAGTAATGAACTCTAATTTCTATAATCTGTAGTCTTGATTGCTGCTTCAAAACCTAACACTTCATCTATTCTACAATTCGGTGTCTTCATCAAGACAACACAACTGTCCTTCGAGGCCTTGTGTTTTTTTGCTTTGAAGATAGCATGAAATTGCAAGCTATGTGATCTGTTATGTTTTGTAACAACACACATACCTATAAATTTCATGTAATCATTAATTAATTCAATAGTAACAATATTTTTGAAATAAACTTCCCTAGCTTAGATATACTTCACCAATGCTATCCATTGTAACAAAGTTTCAAGTTGCCCATTTTTGCACAAGTGCAAAAATTGTCAACAAGACCTTTATTAAAAATAATTCCACGACATCAAACAAACTATCCTCTTTCTAAATATATAATTTTTCAATTGTTTTGACTATTGTAAGGTTTCCATCTATATTTATTTCAAACTTTTTCTTTTATACCTCTATTTTGGGTGATTATACACGTCTATATTTCATCATGTATATATTTTTAAATCATCCAAATTTAATAAAAATTATATAATACCAAACGAGTACTAATTCTATACATATTCGGTTATCCCTTTATTTTTGAATTTCAAAATCCTTTTACTTGGAAAATCATTAAAAAAATCACTAAAAATCATGAAAAAATATATCCCAAACTATGTAGTGCTCAAAAATGAGGGGGTGGGGGCACAATAAACTCTCTACTATATTTTTTTAATAAATAGGATCACCTCATAGAATTTTAGCTCTTTGACCCACTTACACTTAACCATTTTCAAAAAAATAGTAGTTTAGAAACTATACTCAATATTCTACAATTCATGCTCTTATAACATCTTTAAATTTTGAGTGTAGTTGTCTCAAATAATTCTTATAAGTTAAAGTTTCTTGTTTCTAATTTAAAACATCCACTTGAAACCCCTTTTGGCCCACATTTCCATTCACTTACCCAAGACTACACACAATAGTATGACTTCACTCTTCACAAGGTTGTGTGAGACTTCCCAATATAAAAATAAATTAAAAAATCTAAAATATTTGTGCATAAATCACTTGTTTAATTGACTTATATCCCTTACAAGTACACAAGTATTAGTCCTTCAAACCATTCAAGAATTTACACAATAAAATGGTTATACAAAATTAACTATTATCACTCTCCATATTTATGATAGATGTGATATTTATCGTGAAGTTATGTGTTACTATATCAATTCATTTATGGAGATTATAATCATTTCATCTACGGATATCATAAGGATTCATCTCCTCCTCATTTTCTAGTGTAGCAAACCATCTCCCAAATATGACATGCTTTATGTTACTCTAATTTGTCTCCTCTCGCATAGTACTAATATCCTCCTCTTATATAACATGCATTTTCCCTCTTGTGAGAACTATGAGTGAGCTTTCATCTCTTCTACTCACATCAAAAGTGCATGTACCCGTAATAGTGATCAAACTTGTGCGTTATAGTCTTATATCCTTGTTATCACATAAGCGCATTCCTCCCACACTAATTTGATCACTTACCTCCAAAGAAATTTCTTAACCCAAGGTTTTCGTGGCATAATTCTTAGAACTTACAAAACCCTTGTTTCAAGAGAGCCCTCATATAATGGTTGATAAAGAAATCATTTTATGTAAAGAAACACATTCGGAGGATTATTTAGTCATTTTGGAATAGAAAAAACCTTAGCTCAACTAAGTGAGAGATATTAAATAGATACATTAAAAGATTTATATTTTACTAATTTTCAAAGGGAAAAGGTTTTAATTCAAGGTTACATCAGCCATGAAACCATGAGAGAAATTGAGTACAAATTTTGGGTTTTCGTAGAACTGAAAAGGGTTATGATTCTATCTTTGGTATAGATGAAATATTTTCTAAGATGGCTCACTTTATTTCTTGTATAAAGATTACTTGTTTCTACACATAAAGATAAATCTATTTTCAAGTTGTGAGGTTTCATTGATTATTTTGTAGTAGGTTATTGTGTGGGAATAAGAAACTAAGTTTGTGGGTTAGTTTTGATACACATTGTGGAAGAAGTTGAAAACTAACTTGAAATTTATTTTTTCATATTACCCATATGAAGATGGCCAAACAGAATTTTTCAACCAAATCCTTGGAAACCATTTGAGATGATTGGTTAGAGAGAGGAAAGGTATGCAAAATACAATCTCTTACATGCACAAAGGTTATGTACGATAACTCTATGATTAGGAATATTGGGAAGTCGCTTTTCTAGATAGTTTATGAACTAATCCCGAGAGGTGATACTAAATTGTATTACATCAAGGAAGATGGAGGAGGAATACATAGGAATAAAATTATTCATAAAATACACAAAGGTTATGCATTGAAAAGTGTGCATGCATCATATAAATACCATATAGATTTGACAATGGAAGAAAGATAATTTTAATAAGGATGCATGGTTCTTGTATACCTAGAGATAGATAGGTTACCAAGAGGAACACATGATAAGTTTAAAGTGAAAGAAAAATGGACAATGTAAACTCCTACAGAAAATTATGAAAAACACATGAGAAAGAGTTGTTGGATAGCATAGACATTTCTCCTATCTTAAATGTTGAATACTTGTAGATTTATTATGAGGGAAAAAGTGATGAAGCAAAACATACCAAAGAATATTAGAGACGCCAAATACTTTGGATAAATTTCTCATAAATGTTGAATAAATTTTGGATGAATATGTAGAAAATAAATACATATAAAGAGGGGAAATATGGTAAAATGGAACGGAAGTGAATTTGAGGATGCATTATGATTAGCATAGCCAAATTTGATAAATTTATCCTATCTATTGAATACCTCATGAAACCAACATGAGCAAGGGATCTTTTTTCTTCTTACTCATATTGTATGATCCATAGAAACATCTAATTTCACTTACAATCTTGCATCACCAAAATAAGTTAGAGCTATAATATTTGATTATTTTGCAATATAGACTTGATTTACATGTCCTTGTGTAATTATGTGTGTAGACACAAACATATGCAATTATTACTATTACATTATGCCTTTAGTATGTTGTAGTATGAAGATTAGATAGTGGTGACACTTTTTCCTAGTCCTTTTATTACATTCGATTGATTTAGATTATGAAATTTTCTTACATTTCTTGGATTTACATCTTTTGGTCAAGTTACAAGGATCCTTGTTCCCATTTTTGGTCATTTTTCACTTTCTGTTCCTTGGGATAGTACCACCCAACAAGGACACTAGTGCCAGGGTGCTAGTGTCTCTTCTGCGCACTTTTATCCATCTTATCTTACTTTCTAATTTGTCACCCGGTGCATAACTTTGGGTCTTTTATAATTATTTTTAGGGATTTGGGTTGGCATTTTGTGTCACTAAGTGTCAACATTCAAACAAAGGAATCATATATACACAACCAGCTAAATATTATTAGGGTCTAGGAAAAGGATGGAATTTTAGAATGAATTATTCACTGCATAGGAAGGGATAATTATAAATTCCATCTCACACATTCTTCTTAGGGGAAAAATATTTGTATATTGTTATCTTCATGTGAGTGACACAAGGTAAACCTAGCTTTAAGGGACACTAATCACATTTAAGTGACCATTGAGGTCAGTTTTGAATCATACATATGCATTATTTATTCCATCTAATGTGTGTTTGATCTCTATGTAAGTAGTTAATATTTTTTTATAGGTACATACGCAATACTAAATAACTACATTAAAGTTAGAGTGACAAAGAGTGAAGTGAAGAAGACAAGATCAAATCCTAAAAATACCATATCCACAATTGTTTCTAAGACACTAGCACCCCGTGTTTGGATACTAGCACCCGAGGGAGTCCTATCATCCATTAGGCAGCTTCTTTCCGAAAGACTTAGAAGTTTTTATATTACATATGAAGCTTACTCAATTTAGATTTAGTCTATTCTACCCATTCTTCAACCCGAATCCTTTCAAACCACGAGTTATCACCTAATTCATTCTTATCCTCTTTTTTCTTACACTTGCTTTCTATTTCATATTAGATCTTACTTATTTCAGATATACCTATTTAATATCGGTCTTGATAAATATTTTTAAAATACTTATAAATCATTTTGTGAACTCATTTATTGATCAAACCCCGAGATCCCTCATTTTGTTTCTTATGAGTGTTCCTAATGGCCAACAAAAATGTAGTGTTACCATCATTCCAAACCTCTTTCCACCAAGTATAATCTTCTTCATATGACTAGCCTTCAGCTTTTTTTACAAATTCCCATGAAGAGGTTGAGTTATACCTTAAGTCACATATTACCCCTATATATAACACTTTTCTTGTAATCACAAAGCTCATAAACCCTTATCTTAATGTTTCACTCCTTCCCCTACCGAGGCTACTAGTTCTTGTGATAATAGTGATGTTGTTTCTCTTACTAAAATGATACATGTGTTGAGGATTTGGTAAATTCTCAAATGAAGAAGGTTTTGGGTAAGTGCATCAATCTGGGTGGGCCAAAAAGCGGACATAAATGCAAAATTATGAAAAATGCGTACGCATTTTTAAAAAATGTGTACGAGTTATAATTTTCTTGGTTTGGTATTTCCTGAGCCTAAAACATGCATGTCTTATAATGCATAGGTGTTTCTAGTGTTTGGAAATGTGTACATGTTTTGAGTTGTATGAAGTTTGGAAGGGCCCAAAGGAGCCATATTTACTAAAATAAATGTAAATTATAAGAAATAATAAAAGTATAAAGAAATAATAAATATGAGAAGCTAAATGTAAAGAAATTTAGCTTCTTATATTTATTATTTCTTTATACTTTTATTATTTCTTATACTTTAAATTTATTTTAGTAAATATAATAAGTTAGGGTCACTCTGCGCTTGATGGAATTGGTCCCTTAGCTCCAATAGCTATAATCTAGAAGATATTTTTTCAAAATCTAATCTAGTCAATACTTGAAAACTTTCAAGGCATATATATTATAGTTGTTATCCAATTTTTCCCCTCGGAAAATATCAGACAAACAAGAAATTTCACATAGAAAATTCGTCATAGTTGATTCAGTCATGAAGGCTTGCATTTCAAGGTTGGCCAAGATGGAACAGGCCGAGCAAATTGAAAAGAATTTTGGGAAAAGAAGAAGCTCCGAAGTCCAAAATTTTCAGATTTCATAAGTGGAGCGTTTTGGCATTTTGGAGATTTTGGTGGGGAAAAATGGATCAGCAAAGTCCAAAATCCCAAAGTCTAAAACTCCAAAAGTCCAAAAATACAGACTTTCTGTTTCTAGGTTTTGGAGGTTTCGGCGGCCAAACGGGAAAAATGAGGAAAGAGTTCCGAAACTTGAAACTCCAAAAGTCCAAAATTCTGGACTTTTGGGTTTTAGGTTTCAAAGATGTGAAATTCGGGGTTTCGAGTCTTCGGCAATAAAATCGAAAAGTGACTTAAAATGTATGAAATCCTGAAATTCGTAAACCCGAAAGGATTCTGATTTCAAAAGTCAATATAGGTTTTGGGGTTAATGTGGCGACATTTTCAGGTTTTGGAGGTTCAGGTTGCAAACTTTTAGAACTTTCAAGATGCTTTTGGTTGATGAATAGTGAAAAGTTTTGAAAAGGAAAATGTTCTGAAATTCCAAAAGTCCTAAATATCGACTTTCTGGGTTTCAAAGGTTCGGGTTTTAGACTTTCGTAACTCTTAATAAAAAAGTTGGTGGATGAATACTGTTTCAATATCTGAAATGGAAATGTCCTAAAGTTTGAATTTCAGTGGATTTCGAGCTTGCATGCATTTCGGACTCCGAAAAGTGATAGATCAAGAACCCACCATTTTTTGTAAAATGACACCCTGATCTTCAGATGGCCATAACTTTTGACTGGGAGCTCAGATTTGCACAAAAAATTACTTTTTGGAAATCTCTCAGCATATGCTACTCAACTATGACTGGATATCTTAAAATTAGTGAAACTAAGTTATTAAAAATGAAGAAATACAATCCACTATTTTTTAGGGTGTCAAGCTACTCACCTACCACAATAATGAAGGTATGGGCTTCCTTCTTGCCCAACAAGAAAGAGTACATGGAGATATGGGTTTTGTCATGGAACCCATCATTGTTGCAAGTGAATTCAATGCATTCTAGGGTGGTTGAAGCAATAATTCAAATTCTTCTCTCCCCCTTCTCTCATATTCTTCCTATATATTGTAAGGAGGGGCATTTTTCAAAAGGTTAGACAGATTGATTTGCACCCTCCCTTCTTCTCTTGTCTGTAAGTGGATTTGTGGAGTTAAAACCTCCCATCAAAACTGTAATGCAAATATTTCCTCTTGGCCATTGTAGTGTACTATATCAAATTTTTGGAGCAATAATACATGTTTATGGATGATTTTCAACCCTCTCTTGTGTTCATTGCACCTCTCTGATCTCTCATTACAATCTTGGTTATCTGTGTATGGTGGTTGTATTAAATTTCAATGGTTTGTGTTTAATGGAAAAGCAAGTGTTCAAAATTCCTTTGGTGCATCACCTTTGTTAGTTTAGGTTTAATTTCTTGCATCTTCTTAACCCTGTCTCCTTGGCAAGTTAGAGTAGGTTTTAGAGTAGATCCTCTAAAATTTGAATGTTTGCATCTGAACAGAGGAATATGAACTGGCCTTCATTCGGAGAGATTTCCCAATCACAAAGTCCCACACTTTGGGAAAATCTCCATGTTATGCAATCACACTGATATTTTCAACCCATCGAGTTGCAGACATTCAGGGGTGCTATGATTACGCATCAACATGAGTATGTCTCGTATTGGGAAAGCATATAGTCGCTTTGTAGGTTTGTTACCTTTTGGATTATATTTTGGCCCTACCACTACTTGAATTAGTACCAATTTTTTAATTTGGCCCATAATTCACTTTAGTGACCACGAATCAACTCTATGATGTTTGTCTACTTCTTACTAAAATGAGATCCTCACTTTGTAGATAGAAGATTTCTCCCTGAATGGGATTCTTGTCATATGGCCAAAATGAGGTGATTGTAATGTGCCTCCTCCTTAAGGTTTGATCACACTAGCAGACGTTGAATGATTTTTTATGAATAGTACCAAGTGAATTGCATGAAGTGAACTCAAATGATTACTCATTCTTAGAAACAAGGTGCTCCATATAAATATCATCCCCTCACCTTTCCTAGCTCTAAATCATCCTTTCATGGAATAAAATTCACAATTATCATACATTTTTTTACTCATATATCTCTCATGGAGATATACGATGCCTTAATACTTCAAACATGATGGTCTTGGATACCTCAGTGGTATGACTAGCTCATTTTAGCTTGTTCTTTGGAGAGATTTGGGTACAGTGACAGAGTTAGAATATGATTATAATTAAGTCACTCCTTGATATCCATATTTCACCTTTGAACGTGATGAATCCTTCACAATTCAATTTATTGACCAAGATGACACTTGGGTGTAAGCATGTTTATGGTACACGGACACCTTTTTTCACAAGTTGTTCCTCATGGAACATTGACATCTATTACTTTGACTATCTCTTGTCCTCACAAGGTAATATTATCTTCTCCTCCCTTGGTTTAGACTACATGTGAAACAACCGCGCCATTCATTATTCACCTCAAACCCAAATGGATCCCTAAGGAGCACCCTCACCACTATATTATTTAAATCTTCCTAGTTTTGTTGTGTTGACCTAAGTCTTATCATTCAACACTCATGCTCATGAAACTATATCAATTGATCCATTTGTGCATATTTGTTTCCTTCTTTCTACCTAGATGTTATATGTTATTTAGTGATACATGACTTCATGCCTATTCTATAAAATATGCCACTATTTATTTTTCTATACATGATAAATTCTTCACTAGTTACCTTCACCATTACTATCATCTAAATTACAAGTTTGATTCAATACTTATATTACATTTAACATTTATCATCATTCTAATATATATCAATATTTTATCATCATTTATATGTTATCATTATTATTATGTTATCAACATGTGTAATCTACTCTACAACGTGATCATAACATATAAATATATCATCAAGCATTCTCAGTAAATGTCTAACCAAATAAAATCAACTCATACAATTACATAGTTTACATCATCATCTCATCATAAGAAATATATCAACATATATATATCGAAAGTTTACTATACAGAGCTAGCAAAAATGCCCACTACAATATACATCATACATCATCATCACTACTACTTAAGGCAACTATGGGACCTCTCAAACTTGATGCTTCACCACTTGAGCTCTATCTTTATGCTTGGGATCATTTTGCCTCTAGCTAGGTCCATAATGTTGATTCCTTAGTCACCACCTTTACATACCAACCCTAGAGCTCCACATATCACGTAAACATATCTTGCACTATGTAGCCTCCTCTCACACCATCTATTGCATGCACTGGCTACATCTCACTGCATCCCGTTGTGATTACAATACTATAAACATGGCCTATGTCATTGCTATAAGATCAAACAAATGGCCATGCTCACCAAGAATGGGATCATTTTGCCTCTAGCTAGGTCCATAATGTTGATTCCTTAGTCACCACCTTTACATACCAACCCTAGAGCTCCACATATCATGTAAACATATCTTGCACTAGGTAGCCTCCTCTCACACCATCTATTGCATGCACTGGCTACATCTCACTGCATCCCGTTGTGATTACAGTACTATAAACATGGCCTATGCCATTGCCATAAGATCTCGAGGATGTGTCTAGTGGACCATCCCTTGATGACCATCCCATTTTGAGAGAGTCTCGCTAATGGTTTTCCAAGGGATCTACCAAGGTTACCTCCCACACGTGAGATAGATTTTCACATAGATCTGGTTCCGGGCACAAAGCCTATCTCATGAGCACCTTATCAGATGGCTACTCCTGAGCTATGTGAGCTCAAGTTGTAGCTTAAGGGCCTTCTAGAGAAAGGCCTAATCTATCCTAGTGTATCCCCTTGGGGTGCACCGGTGATCTTTGTGAAGAAGAAGGATGGATCTCTATGGTTGTGTATTAATTACCGCCAGCTGAACAAAGTAACGATCAAGAATCATTACCCCCTTCCACGCATTGATGACTTGTTTGATCAAATGAAGGGAGCCATAGTTTTCTCCAAGATATATCTTAAGTCGGTATCATCACCGAGCATTTCGAGGTAGATATTCATAAGACCACCTTCTGTACGAGATATGGCCACTACGAGTTCACAGTGGTACCTTTTGGTCTGACGAATGCCCCCGTAGTGTTCATGAGCTTGATGAATGGGCTATTTAAGAATTTTCTAGATCGCTTCATGCTCATTTTCCTTGATGGAATTCTGATTTACTCACATACGCATGAGGATCACGAGGAGCACCTTCGCCAAGTTCTTCAATGTCTTCGGGAGAAACATCTTTACAGGAACCTAGAGAAGTGTGCATTCTTTGACCCAGAGGTGCAGTATTTAGGCCACATCATTTCTGGGGAAGGCATCGTATTCGATCCTTCCAAAATTCAAACTATCATGGATTGGCCAGACCCGCCAAAGGTGACCAAGGTGCGCAGCTCCATGGGTTTGGTAGGATATTATAGGAGATTTGTCCAGGACTTTTCTCAGATTGTGCACCCCATCACTTCCCTTCAGCGGAAAGGGAAGAAGTTTGTTTGGTCAAATAGATGTGAGTAGGCCTTCAGACACTGAAGGAATGCCTTACAACAACACCTATTCTAGCAGTGTCAGATCCTTAGGGTGAGTTCTACGTTTGTACAGATGCTTCTTTAGCAGGACTTGGAGATGTGTTGATGCAAGAGGGAAGAGTAGTTGCTTTGAAGTCTTGCAAACTCAAGGATTATGAGCTCAATTATCCGATTAATGATATTGAGCTTGTAGTAGTTGTGCACGCCTTAGTGCATGGGAGATATTTCCTTCTTGGCTGGAGATTTACACTCAGGACTGATCACTTGAGTCTTCGCCACCTCTTCACGCATCCCAATCTCAATGCTCATTAGTGGCGTTGGATGGAGTTTCTTTTTGAGTATGATATGGAGATAGAGCATGTGAAGGGGAAGGAGAATATGGTTGCAGATGCTTTGATCAGATGGAGACATTTGGCTATGGCCACTTCAGTGGGTACGGATTTAAAGAGCAGGATTTTGCAGCAGCTTCCCTATGACAGCTTCTACCTTGCAGCCAGAGAAGAGATTGAGTCTTAGATACCCCTTGAGGGGATATTTTATGGATTTTCATTAGAGGCAGATGGTCTTCTCGGACATAGAGGTTGGATATACATTCCTAGAGAGGGAGGCTTGAGATAGGACATTCTGACAGATGCTCATCATGCACCATATTCACTCCATTCCGGGGTGAAAAAGATGCATGCCACCTTCAGACATTTGTACCATTGGAGAGGACTTCGTGAGAGATGTGGCTCAATTTGTGTCACATTGTTTAGAGTTTCAAAGGGTGAAGTTCAAGCATCAACATCCAGTTGGCCTTCTTTTTCCTCATGCTATATTGGAGTGGAAATGGGACGCCATTTCCATGGACTTCATTATTGGGTTACCAACGTTGAGATACCACCATGACACCATCATTGTCACGGTGGATAAATTGATGAAGGTGACTCATTTTTCTTTGGTGAAGACCACCTACACAACTAGTGCAGTGGCATGGGTATATCTTGATGAGATTGTCAAATTACACTAGATCCCGCAGAAGATCATTTACGACCACGATCCTTTATACACTTCCCATTTCTGGACCACCTTGCAACATGCTCTCGAGACAAGGACCAATTTAAGAATAGCATATCACCCTAAGATAGATGGACAGACTGAACAGATGAATCAGATCCTGGAAGACATGCTTAGGATGTACGTTATGGATCACCAGTCTAAATGGAAGGAGTATCTGTACTTGGTTGAGTTTTCCTACAATAATAGTTTCCAGAGTTTGATAGGCATGACTCCTTTTCAGGTATTGTATGGCAGAGAGTGTAGGACACCTCTTTGTTGGGACAAGTTAGAGAATATGGTTTCTCTTGGGCCAGCCTTATTGTAGGACATGGAGCAGCATGTTGTTTTGATAAGACACAGATTGCAGGAGGCGTAGGACAGGAAGAAGAAGTATGCAGACCAGCATACGACAGATCGTAGTTATGAGGTGGGTACGAAGGTGTTTCTTCATGTTAGACCATCCGTTACAGAAAAGGTTCTAAGATTACTCCTAGGTTTGTGGGTCCCTTTGAGATCTTGGAGTGCATCGGTCCCTTGGCCTATCGTCTAGCATTGCCACCTAACTTGTCTTACGTCCATGATGTGTTTCACGTTTCTGTGCTTAGGACATATATTTCTTATCCTTCTCACGTGCTAGATTAGACCTCATTACAGGTGTAGGATCAGGGGCAAGTGATGGTGGAGCCCGTCCGCATTATAGAGCACAGGACCCTGGGCATTTGCGGCAGAGAAATTGACCAGGTTTGGGTATAGTGGGACAAATATTAAGAGATTGTAGCTACATGGGAGAATGCTACATTGCTATGAGTTCAATTCCCACACTTGTTCTAGTGACTTCCAGGAGGAATTCGAGTCTAAGGGGAGGAGGATGTAGTGCCCACTTCCCTTTGACACCTTTTTTTTTTGATTATTTTATTGTCGACTACACTTACGTACATTGTTGTAGCTTTTTTATTTAGCATGATACTAGATGATAGAGATATTGGGTGTTGATTGACTTTGATTCATATATGATGCATGTGGATTAGTAGAGACTTTTGATATTGATGTTGATATGTTGTAGACATGGTTATATGTGTGTGTGTTTGTTTCGACATGCGATATAATTTCATCACCTTGAGTGGGCTTTGATAATTGAATTTATGTTGTGATCATTTTTGACATGGATGAAACATTGGATAGAAATGTTGCTAGAAATTTGTAAATGATTCGTAATTGCCTCGATGAGATTAGTTCATATATAGATGATTTTAGATTTATATTACATATTTTGGCATGGATGTTTTAATGCGCCACGAGGCCGAAGGAGTTATTATGTGTTTTTCAGGTATATTTATATTCACAACAACATCGAGGGATTGAGACCAACCATATTGAAATTCTAGATGAATTCACTAGGGTCACCATGGCAACATGCAATTGTGTGTGTGTTAGAATTATTTGGTTAGGGAAAATTGTGACCAAGGGCTCATGTGTTGTTTTTTTTTCAGTTCCTTTTTATTAATTTTAGTATGTGTTCCTTTGAGTCATGTAATTTACTTGTTTTTATTATTTAGAAAATGATGTATTCTTCTCTCGTTTGTCTTAGTGCGTCTAAGTGTCTTATTAAAGTAATTAAATCTTTTACTAATTAATCAAAGATGTGACCAAAAGGAGATCATTTCTAAGACTTTATTTTCTCTTAGATTTTGTGTTGTGTGTTGAATGCTTGAGATTTTGAGTATTGTACACTCTACCCTTCAATGGAAACTCGAATTTGACCTTATGGGAAATTTTGAAGGCTTATGGGACAAGTTAAACTTGTCCCACACCTCTTAAATTGATATGCAAACCCTACCTATGGGATTGAAGGTCAAAATCAGACCCCATTAGATGTTTTGGGAAGAGAAAAATGTGAAATGTTTATTGCACTTTCTTTAAAATATTTGATTTTGTCCCTTTGGGGTGTGGTCTTAGTTTGTGTGTGCAAGTATCTTGTCATTCCTTTCACCCACCAATTTATGGTGCATTGGGGTTGAGGTTTGAACAAGTGAGGTGGAGTTGAGGATGAGTGATGTGGAATCCTACATGGATCCACCTCATCCTCCTCCCTCCCTTTTCTATTTATAGATGCTCTTTTGCTTGTTTGAGGGTTACTTGATCATTTTGGACTCTTGAATTTTTGGAGAGTTAGAGGATTTTTGTGGGAGTGCTTGTGGATTGGTGGAGCTTGTGGATGCTTTCTTGGTTTTGAGGATGTTGGAGTTCACTCTTAGAACAAGCTCTACTATGAAGAAGTAGGAGCTTTACCTTGCTTTAGTTATACTTTTATTTTTATTTTTATATGTTGTGTTGAGTATTTGTTTCCCTTTGGAATGCTTTTCGGGTGTGGGTAGATTTCCTAAGTATGGAGTAGGAGGAGACTATGGGGAATTTTCTTGTAGGGAGGCATAAGATTTTACTTCTTGTTGGAGGGAGTTTGGGTTGGATGCCCCATCTTGTATGAGGAATGCTTGCATTTCTTCTTGTTTCTTGTTTGAGGGAGGCATAAGAGATTGAGGGAGGCATAAGAGTATATGGAGGTATAAGGGTTAATTAAGGGAGGCATAAGATTTTTTAGTGGATTGTGACATGCATTGGAGGCTTTACGGTGGGCACCCATTCCCATTAGGAGGCATAAGTGGCCTCCCCATAGGTCTTGCTCTTTTGGCTTTCTTGATAAGCCTTGTATTATTATTGTTTTGTTGTTCCTTTTGCTTGTGTTGTTGTTGTGTTTGAATGTGAATGGAATGGATGTGAAACTATTTTGTTAAGTGTTGTGGAAGCTTGTTGTTTCCATGTGTTTAAATCATCTCCCATTGTGATGTGGTTGGGCTCGAGGGCCAATGAAGAGGATGGCTTCTCCTCTTCATTGGATGTCTTGGTTGGGTGGAGAGTGTTGCCTCTCCCCCCATTTTGTTGTGAATCAAACAAATCTTGGAGGAGCTATCTTGTTGAACTGTGGAGCTTGAAGTTTTTTTGAGTTATTGAATTTTTCCCTTCTTGAGAGAAGCATTTTCCCACTCAAAGTGGAAGATTGTAAAATTGTTTTTTTTTTTAAAGAAATGTTGAAATACAAGTTGTATTAATATTTGTAGTAGTTCATTGTAAAATTGTAAAGAAAGAAATTTCCTTCTCATTAGAATGTAATAAGGAAAGAGAAATAATCAAAATGGATATATTTTGTAAAATTTTAGTTGGAAGTTGCATTGTGAAAAGGAGAGTTTACATTCAAATAGTTATAATGTTGTAAATGAGAAAGAAGGAAAAATAGAAGTTGTAAGAAGTTGAAGTTGTATGCAAAATAGCATTGCATGGAAAATAAAGTTATTGTGGCCATTTGAATATATTTGCATTATAGTGAAATGAAAAAGAGAACAAATTTGAACATATTGTTATTTAGAAATGTCTATTTTTTTATGGAAAGAAAATAATAATGTATAAGTAGACTTAGATTTCTTTTGCTCATGGAAATAGAAGGAAAATTTAGTTGAACAAATGGAATAGATCTAGTAGTTAGTATTAGTTTTCAAATGCTTGTAAATGAGTAATTCTAACTAAGAAATGATCAAATAGATTGAAATCTCAAAACTGGAAACTCTATATGTTTAAAATTAAGCTCAGAATGCAATTTAACACATTTTAGTAACTTTTAGTTTTTGAGAAAATCTTGGATTGAAGGTTCTATTTTTCATAAACAAGACCGCCACCCTGTGCAGGCGCAGTGGCGGTCCCGTAACCTCTACTCAGACTAAGGCGGCGGTCTCAAAACTACGGCTCAGCAGGGTGGTGGTTCGTGGTTTATCACCCAGGTAGGGTGGTAGTCCCCGACCACCGCTTTTCTAGGCGGCAAGTTCTGTCACTTATGATAGAACTTGTCGATCCATGCCTATGCATAAATTTTTAATTGGTTCATCTAATTTGTATAATATAAAATTTATGTGTTAACTACTAGCAAGCATAACAATGAGTAATCCTATGGATTTGAGCAATAAAACATACAATGGTTGATCTAAAACTAGTCTTTTTCATTTATAACAATGGGATAGGGTTTGCCCCAAATTTGAAAACCCAAATACAAATGGTTTAAAATAAAACCATATTGGGGGGAAGAGAACCCTCCCAATCTTTGAATAAAAAAGAAAACAACATTAAAACCTACAATCTAAACCTTCTAAAGCTTGGCCCTTGTAGAGTCCTCCATGAATTCTTCCTCTTGCTCCCATGGCTTTTCTCTTCTCCAACCTGTAATTTTTAACAAAACAAATAGACCAAATGAGGGAAAATAATAAAGGAAAGAATTTTATAAAAAAACTCATAGGGAAATTCAGGGCTATATGGGAACCCTAAGATCTTGTGCTTGAATTTGATTTGATCCATGGGTGGAGGTTTCGCCTACTTTTTTAGGTGAGAATGATTTATATAAAATTTTGTTTTGAAACTTTAGTTGTATGTGCAAATGGGGGATGGGGCCATTTGATTACCTTAGAGTGTTAAGCCATGGTTAGTCCTTAGCAAACTTTAGTTAAAAAAAAAAGAATCTAAGTTATTAAGATAATGTTTTTATATTAATTGTGTAGGGGGTTAACCTTATTAGGAATTAACTTTATTAAGGAGAGAAAACATTTAATTAAGTAAATTAATCCTTTGTACCTTCCTTGTGAATATTTGGTTAATGGACCTTATTGATGAATTAGAAAATATGTTAACCTTCTAGTAGACCTAGTTCTCCAACCATATGGTTGAGTTTAGTGGAGTGAGTTAGTTGTGGTACCTTAAGGGATTATCCCCATGTAAAATCCTTTACCTGTGTCCTTAATCTTGTTAAAAAAATTAGTCGTAATTTTCATGAGTTGTGTCAAGCGTTAGCGTGTTCCTAGAACATCGTTAACTTGTTGTGTATTTTTTCCACTTAGAACTAATGCATGTCATGGGTGATTGATCTTGTAATAATTTGTGCCTTCCACAACATGGAACTTCCAAAATGACTTCAAAGCTACACAAGAGTCACTACCACATCATTTTTACAAGATCAATCACCTAAAATGTGTACATGGTCTTAAATAACACGTTCACACTCTTGTTTGTCAAGTTTGGTATTTTTCAAAAAGTGGGAAAAACACGAAAATGGGGGACAAAAAGTGGGAAAAAACACGAACTCAACTAAAATGTGTACATGGTCTTAAATAATGCATTCACACTCTTGTTTGTCAAGTTTGGTATTTTTCAAACCAAAAGTGCATATGTAGAATAATGTCTTCTTAGTAGTAAGAAGTTTTGAAAGGTTTTTGATGTCAGTAAGTCAAGGAAGGGGGCACATTTACTAAAATAAATGTTAAATGTAAGAAATAAAAGAAATCTTATACTTTAATTTATTTTAATAAATATAAGAAATTAGGGTCACTATGTACCTGATAGAAGTGGTCTCATAGTTCCAACAATTATAATCATGAAGATAGTTTTTCAAATTTTAATTTGGTCAAGACTTACTCATTTTCAGAGTTAAGTGAGGACCTAAAGCTTTTACGGATTAGATATCATAGTCTCTGTGTTTTTAAATTGGGAAAACATATGGTCATTTTGTAGTTTTTTAGCCTTCTTGATTGGTTGCTGACATTTATAGAAGTTTTTGATGTGTCAAAACTAAATTTTACAAACCACAAAACTCCCACAGATAATGACACTTGCTTGAGTATATGGACTCATGATTTTCCCCATGAGTGTGGATTTGAAGCCTTAATTTCATCTTGGAAGAAGGGTAGCATCATATTAGGGATGTGTACCTACTTTACAAGCCTAGTACTATCTAATCAACTATATAAATAGGTCTAATAGGTGAAGTGGATCTTAGCTATATCGCCACACCAATCCATGCATTCATCTCATGAGGGAGTTAGACATATTTCCTATATGAGATGATGGATTGATAATGAATCAACATACTCAAACCCAAAAATGACACTCTTTCTTGGGAGATATTTCAGTAGATAGAATATAGGAGCCCACCCCAGATATATATACAAGGGTTATTACCCCAAATCTATATTGAGGATAGGGGTCGGGAATAATGAGTAAATATAGGGGTACACACATCTAGGCTAACCACTAGATAGAGAGAGAAGGGTGTGGGAATTCCAATTGACTATAGAAAATCCATAACAACCGTCCATCAATTATTTCAAATGATCAAAGGTATGTTAGGGATAACAATTTGGTGACTCCTAGGAGCTTTTGTCAATGGAGTTGTATTATGCCATATGAGGAGAGGAAGGGGATGAGCACATGTGCTATATCAATTTTTTTGCTAGCCATATAGAGATAGGGGCCCTACCCTTCTCGAATTGGTACCAAATTTGAAATTTTTCCATACTTCATCAATTCAAATGAGACTACTTTGAGACACATAGACATAAGGGCAAGGTCAATCACTAGTTACTTATAAATAAGGAGGGAAGAAGAGCACGCAATTATATAGATATAGGGGCACATCTCGTCAATTGAGGGAAAGAATACATAGACATGGAGGTGCACATAAACACTATGGGTCTATATTTATGTTGGGGAGCCATAAATTTAGCCAAAGATTGAGCCACAATCTTGAATTTGAAGTTGAATTTTCCATATATACTATACTTGCCATATACACTATGCTTTCCAATCTGGAGGCATACTTAACATGCCCATGTAAATAATATTCACAATCAATAATGTAGGGGTGAGCTTGGTGCCCATCCATGCACAAAGATAATCCTTTGATTCTGATAATATATATTAGTGATAGTGAGGGTTGAGAAATAATATGATCTATCTAAGGACCCCATGATATCTTCATTTGTTCAAAAGAAGAACATGAGATAAATGGTAGAGTAGGAACTAAAATAGTGCATCACATTGAACTCTATATACTTTTAATAAAATTTTGCGTAGTTGTTTGTGGAAAATGTGCCGAGATTCCAAACATTGATTTCCTTTCCTAAACCTAAAACTTGAATTGTTAGAGAAATTTTTCCAATTAAATCCCTATGAACTTAATTATGTTAATTTGATGAACTTTGGGGATGAATGACCTCAATAGCATCATGCATATTAAATAAATCATTACTATATAATTTGATTTAGGGTTTAATGGGCTCTAATTGCATCACTAGTTGAAAACAATAGTGAGATGGTTCAATCAAAGAGGCAATTTGGGCCATTATAATCCCATGATATTTATTGTGAAAATGTACAATTTGATTTTGGGATCAATTAAACCCACTTCATCATTGCACATATTAGTTAATTGATTTTATCAACTAGAATGTCAATTTAGGCCAATGTGAGATGCTAATAATATCCACGACTATTTGATGTGATTTTTGACTTAATTGGTCCCCTACTTATATCGTGAATTGCATAGTTAGGTTGTTTTTTCAAACAAGAGGAAATATGGGATGATTTGAGTCATTTGAAACTAGTTGGAACTTTATGATGTGATTTGTTGATTAATAGCCCTAATTATAAATTTAAATGAGATAATCAGTTAATTGGTTTGAAATAGAAGGAATTTTTGATGCAAGATGATGTAGGGGAAATCAAGCTATATATAAGAGCAATTTTTGTTTGTTGAGCTCTAGGACCTTATTTTGTCCAATTAGACATCTAATGTTTTTTCTCCTTGTTATAGATCTCAAATTATCTTGAATCAATTTTCTTGCCAAAATTAAGAATTTAAATTTTAAACTTGTAAGCCAAGATTTGAGGTCATTCTAAGGTCTAAATCTTGTTATCTTTACATTTTTCCCGCACAAGGAGTCAAGAAACCTATTAACATATATAAGAATGTTTTATCGCCTTGTGTCTTACACACATGTACTTATGTAAGAAAAACCCCATTATCAACATCTTGTGTTGATAAAATAAAGGCATTTACATTCCTTGTAAGTAAATTTTTGAAAAAGGAGGGGTGTGAAATCTCATTGATGTGAACAAAGAAGGCTTCAAAAACTTGGAAGAATAGGGTTTTGTATCAGTTCTATCTTATAAAGCCCATCAGGACTTTCCTAAATATGTCAAGGATTTAATAATAATGATTTGGTCATGTATTTTATTCTTTACTCAATGATTATGTTTGTAATTTCATCAAACTTTGTTTTCTTACATAAACATGACTATGTGGTGTTTCAAAATTTCTCTTGATATACATGAAGATGTAAGTGGTTCCCTTAGGATTGGTTAAGTGTGTAGATGCTAGTGGTTTGATGTAAATCTCTATGAACCTTCCATATCTCAAGGAAAATTTTCATCTTGTAGAGTCTCTACCAAAAAATAACATGTATGTCTCCGGCTATTTATTCTTCTCTATTAGATGAAATCATTTATCCTAATAAAATGAGTTTTTGTTAGCATATGCTAATAAGTTAGAAGGTATCATTTCCCAAATAACTTTTCTTTCTACTCTTGTCTCAAGTATAAACCTTGATTTGAGGTTGAAACTAATTGAAACTACTCACAATGAGGCACATTCAATCGATAACTACATGAACTTGGATAATGGTTAACATAAACTTATGTTTAAGTGGAAAATATCATATATGATGGAATTCATGCATTTAATTAATATTTTCGCAGCCTGACTTCTATCTCATCAATAAACTTGTTTGAATCCAACTTATTGTGTAATCATTTAGAATTGAATCAGAGGTATTATATCATCATCAAGGTAGATGTTTAGGAGTGTTTAATTGAGTCAAATATCTTGAATCATTATTTCTCCAATAGTAACCAGCTCAAATTAATTGTAAATATGAATAACCTTGTTTGAAAATAATTCTCCACTACCTTATGTAGGAGAAAATGCTTCCAAATTTAGAGTTAAAGAATGAAATGAATACAAGTATGATGGTGTAATAGTAGTGATAAATTCCCTAAAATAGTATTTTTCTTTTCTTAGACACAATAAATATATCAGAAGGAATTATTAATTATGTTTTATAAATGTTAAATCAAGGAAATTCACAAGCTATTTTCTCTCACATGAGACTCCCACTTGAATAGTTGAGAAAGAATAAACAAAAAAACAAGCATGCCTAGAGATTTATTTTCTTGAAAACCCCATTATTCAGCTTATTGAAAATAGTGACATTCTTATTTTGATCATTAATCCGTGTTTAAAATTTAACCCATGTTCAAGTACTAGAAGGTGAGATCCACAACCAGAAAGACTCAATCACGGAAAATAATGAGAGAATTGGATATATTCAATAAGTCTTGATATTTTATCTTAGTAAAGGTCCACATAAGGATGGTAAGTAAGATAATGGAGCAAGGAAAGTACAATGTAGAAGTTGGGTGATGGAGATGAGTGTACATGGCTTATGAAGATGAATTGTGTAATGGTTTGATTTCACAATGCATGTTAGTTGTACAAGGTAAAGAGGACTATGTTTCCATGAAGTTCTGAGGGAAAGGAAGATTGTTTTTCATTGTGGTGTTTTTTCAATGTTTTCACAATGTGACGATATAGTCATGTGGATTGACCACAAATCATTATTTCAATGGCTAACCGACACATAATAATAGTGCAGAAATGACATGACTTGCTGAAAAAAATTGTTAGAGTGAAAAAGAGTCATGAAGAGAATCTTATATATATGTATAAATATCAAAAACATTCATTATCCCGAACTACCAGATCGACAAATGTAGTAGGTCATGCAAAAAGACAATGTGGTGTTTTATAGATTTATTGAACTCACTTCCATTGTAAAAGATCTAGAACATGATAAAATATAAATATATTTAAGCTCGCCATTTGAGGGGGTAGAGTGGTGAAAAGAAGAGAAGAGAGTTGAGCCAAACTGAACAAGTGAATCTTGTGAAGGGTCTTGGAGAAACACCATTGTAATAGGTCTAGGATATTAGCTCATTTTATTTGTAAGAGTCCTGATAGTGGGAGTAGTATTTGTAGATGTCATTAAGGATGTTAAAATTGAGATAAACCTAACTATATGTGTGTTGATCTAATGTGTATTCTAAGGAAATTCATGAGTCCATATATTCAAGTAAATGTCAATATATTGGGAGTTGTGAGGTTTGTAAAATTTAATTTTGACACATCCAAAACTCCTAAAAATGTCAACAACCAATCGAGGATGTCAAAAACATACAAAATGACTATATGTTTTCCCAAAGCAAATATAGACTACATATTCTAGATTATATCTGTTTATTAATCACAGAGTTTATTAATCGTTAGTAATATTGGTGGGGCTTGGCCCCACCGTAACCATCTTTTAATAATCCAAATGGTGTGGGGAGGGTCTCCACCCCACCCCCACCCCATTAAACAATGAGGTGGGGGTGGGATCGCGACCCTCCCCACCCCATACCTACCACTACTCAAAACCAGCCACCTTCAACCAAGTGTCGCCTCTATTTCATTTTTTTATTGATTTCTTGTTTAATCAAATCCTATTCCATTAATACACTATTAACTTTAATAATAGTATTAATAATAATTAATAATAGTAATAATTAATATATATATATATATTATATATTATTATTATTTCAAAATTTAACAATATTATTAGGGTTATAAGAATATTAGTATATTAAAATGTTATTTTATGAATAATATAAGAACAATTTATTTTATTTAAATATTTCCTCATGGGTGAAAGTAGGTCAAAATTAGACTAATGAGAATAGGAGAGAATTTCATACAAGGTCTATGAACTTAACTTACATACAATTGTCTTTGAGTAGAAAAGTGAATTTATGTATATTTTTGTTTTTTAAAATTCACCAAATGTGAAGTTAAGCTAATTATATGTTTTCTTACACAACTTACAAAACAAAGTGACAATGAGGAGAAACAAAGGTTTCCATTCAAACTAGAATTTTAACAACTACTCCCCTACAACTAGTTTAGAAATACATGTAAAGTTTAGCCCTTCATTTTACTCTCTTTCAAGGTAAAAAAATAACCATCCCATTTCATAATCTAAAGCAAACCAACAAAATACTTGTTTCTTCCAAAATAGAGTCTAACAACATTACAATAATTTTGGAAATGAGAGTATATCAACTTGGGTATATAGAAACAAACTTATATTAATAAAATTATATCCATTTCATCTACATTCAAATCTTCCTTTCTTCCAAACAATACAATCTTGATAATTTCCTTTCACAAGACTAACCACATTTGACATTTTAACTTTCTCAATTCACACACTTTAAGATTTTACAAGGTAACATGATTTCCAAAGAATACAACAACTTTACCACAACTTACAATTTTTACAATGCATCCACTCAAAGTGGGAAGTATGAATTTGGAAATAAATTACAACAAGGCTACCACAACCAAATTTCAAGTCTTCAAAGAGTATGTCTTCTCCACAAAGGTAGCTCCAACTTTGGCATGCTCCAAGTTCTCCATGAGATCTCAAAACAAGGTAGGGGAGTAGGCAACGCTCTCCACCTAACCTTAAATCCATTAAGGGAAGAATCCATTCCCTTAATGGCCCCCGAGCCCCAACCATGGAACCATGGAGGGCATTGAGCAACATTGACAACTATCACAAAGATGCTTCCTAACAAAACACACATACAACACAAGCAACACCACCAAGTTCACATAACTAACATGTTTACACAAACACATCAAAAACAAAGGTTTGAGAATTAGACCAAGTAAATAGGATAAAATTTTAGAGGTGAATATTCTTAATATGGTGAAAATTTCATTTTAGGGAAATTTGAAAAGGTGATTTTTTCGGAGCGGGTCGATGTCTTGTTTTCCTAAAATTTACAATATATTTATTTTGGGGTCGGCTTCACCTACATTTGAAAACATATCCTATAAAAACCTAGGTGATTCACCAGGTAGTATACTACGGTACTACCACCAATACCTTACAAATACCATGAACTCGCATACTCTAAGCACCAAAGATTGATGATATGTGTTGATGCGCGACAAAGGGGTCGCTGCTTTGCGCGGACAAGGATATAGTTGATGCACGACAAGGAGGTATTGTAGATGCGCGACAAGGAGGGTTTACAGATGCGCGACAATGGGGTTATTTGTTGACGTGCGACACTGAAGGATAGTTGACGTGTGACAAGGAGGTACTGCAGATATTGACATATAACAGACGCATGACAAAGATTTTGTTGATGCGTGACACGGAGATTTTTTTGATGCACAAGCATTTACTTGAGGGCTGCAACGCACGATAGGAGATTTTTGTCGTGCATCAAAAAAATCATTAGCAATGCGTCAACAAACCTCATTGGCGACGCGTCAACAAACCTCATTGACGTAAGCGCCAACAACCTTGTCGACACACGCCAATGAGATTGTTGACACATGTCAATGAGGTCTCCGTTGACGTACGCCAATGAGTTTTTTTGACGCATAACAACAAATCTCTCGTCCACGCGCCTACACCCTTTCTCACACCACTTGAAAATTAGGCAAAAAAATTCATACAACCCCCTAAAATTTGCCTTCCCGAAAACCTGTTTGTGGATATTCGCAAGTATTTTCGACCTCCGATATCCAATAGGTCTCTTAAAATGAACCCCTGCAAGTAGAGCAAGGGATATTGGATACCACCTCCTTACACCTCCCAGTGAAGTGGGAGCCTTGCCCTAAGCCTCCAATGCACAAGAATAATCACACAATTCCTTATCTCTCCTTGCAATAAGAAAAAAATCCATGAATCCTTTTTCTCTCCCCCATAGGCAAGATTCCCATTCACACTCCCACAAATTTGTATGCCTCACATAAACTCCCTTTTCCCTCCCAAATGGTCCCATAATCCCTTCTCAACACACCCAAACTAAGGTCAACTATTAAACCAACCCACACAAGACAAAATATACTTTTAACAAGCACAACATTGCTTACAACAACAAAGTAACATAATAATAAAAGTGTGGAGAGCCTACCTCTCCATCAAGATCCAAGAAGAACCTTCACAAGCCTCTTCAAATCCAAGCCAAGCACTCCAAAAGCTCCCAAATCCAAAAGTGCACAAGAAGAAAAATAAGCAAGTAACCCCCATTCCAACCAAAAGTCACAAATAAATAGAATTGGGAAGTGAGGATGATGAGGTGGCTCCATGTAGGATTCCACTTCATCATCCCCCATCCTCACACTCAAGTCAAAACATCAAAACCAAGAAACATCAATGCATAAGAAAGGACTATGACAACCCACATGGCTCAAAACTTGCACACCATGCTTTCAAGGGACAAAAATAAATTTGGGAAGAGAGAAAGTGCAATGATTTTCCTTCTCCTACACTCAAAGATGGACAAAGAATTCAAAATTAATGTAGCCAAATTAAAAACAAACCATATATACCGCAAAATAATATGAACTCCAAAAGAAAATAGATCTCCTTCTTTGTTATCAAATAATGAATTACAATGTTTCCTAAATAGGAAAACAACTCCCAACTCGAGTTGCTAAGTAAACTCTAGCTAACTTTGACTAAATCTACTCTAGGTGGCAGAAATTACTATTTTTAGTAGTTTACTGTAAACCTCGCTATTCTTAGTAAGTTCGCATGCTTATTCCTACGGGCACATAAATTTCCATGCATCTTCTAAATCCCTAAATTAGAGGAATTTCCAACTTTCTAACTCATAATGCAATTAATAGACTAAAACTAACTAATGCTCAAAAATAGGAAAAAACCGAACTATAACTTAAATCCTAATTTCCAAATTCAAGATGGCGGATTTAGGGCCCGAAAACGTGTCAAAACTTGCCCCAACCAAGTGGGACTGGTTACTACTGCATTCATCTCATCGAAACACGTGGTTTCAATAAAAATGGACACCAAAAGCTCAAGTTATGACCTATCAAGTTCCTGCTAATTCGGCGCATCAAAAATTGAGCTTCCCAACCCATAGGTAAGTTTTTTTGGCCAAATTAAGAGGCATGGGACAAGCCTTGCTTGTCCCACAAGTCTCCAAAAGTTCCCCCAAGTCAAAATCTGAATTTTGAACTTGGGGTGGAGTAAAATACTCCCAAATCAACATAAATTCATCTTACACAAGGACTACAAGATCACATCATTACCATAAGTAACATCTCTACTTCGGTTAAACTAAACAAGAGGGATTAAGTCTAATAAATGCATAATTACACATGCTAATAAAGTGAGTAATTCTTCCAAATTTAAATACACAAAACATAAATAAACACAAACAAAAATTAATGAAAGGGACATAATCCACCCCATGGCCACATATGTGAAATTAACCCCCATGGGAGACTTCCAAACAAGATAAGAAAAACATTACACAAGTTGTCAATTTTTCCTCGTTGCTCAATGTTCGACATCCTTATGTGGTTGGTCCCCTATCCCCTTCGATGTTTTTGATAAAATTCCTACACACAACAAATACCTCTCTGGCCTTTCGACCGTATTAACAACATTGAGAAATCATATATATATATAAACTCCAAATTCATCATTCAACATTTAAAAATTCTATTATCCATCAATATGCCAAGTCTAACCCTAACATTCATGAGATTAGAATTATATTCCAATATCTCAAAAACATAGCATGTCAGTGTAAAATCCATATCCTAGAAATCAACATGCATCTAGTTGTCTAACATCACTATCTAGTGCATCATGATAAAACATAAACATCATAGTGTCAATAATCCACATATCAATATAATCTTGCATCTACTGATCAATGTATCATAATCAAATTTCTGAACATCACCCAACAATATAAATATCAAGATAGAACAGAGTGTCGAAGAGGAATGGGCACTACATTATGAGACCGGTTATATTATGTGCACATGACCCTAATTTCTTATATTACTAAAATGAATCTAAATTATAAGAAATCTTATACTTAACATTTATTTTAGTAAATATTCCCCTTTCCTCACCTACAACATCAAAAAACTTTCAAAAATTCTTACCACTAAGAACGTGTATGTAATGCCCCAATTTATACACCGATAAAACCAACTAAGTTTTTGGATGTGAGTCTAAAATTTTGCAGATTTTTTTATTATTTAAGTAAAACTAAATAAGTTCATGTTTTGCAACTTAAAATTAAATTCATTAATACTTCTCGCTAGTTTGTGCTTCCAACAAATTAGTCGTTGGTATCCGAAATTTCAAAAGTTCAGGTAATAGATGATTCTAACCCAAAGGGTCGTCGATACGGATTTTTCTTACGAAAGGTTCAAAATTTAACTCGTCATATTTCGAGGGTGAGTGGAGACGGTGACGGATTTTCCTCGCTATGGAAGACCTAGCTAGAATAATCCAATTTATAAATCCACATCTCATTTTTAGTGTAATTAGGTTCGTTATTATTATTTTAGGTGCTTGGTAAAGAAAGGTCATGGTAAAAATTCAATTCCAAATTTTCTAACTCATTATTCAACTTTGCATTAGACCAAGGTGCCATAGTTACTTATGTTAGGACACCAAACCCTATACACTTAGCTATGGGAGATAGTATACGAGAAAAAATGTATTTACAAACCAAAATAAAACCCAACACTAATCTGGTTACAAAAATAACAATTTAAACCTCATAAAGGATGTATAAGGGGGTCGCAAAATAGGCTTCAATAATAATAAAAATCGAGTGCACAACTACCATCCCCAATTCATATTATTAATTTTTTTAATTTTATATGTCTATAAATATTTAAATACCCACCGAAACACATTTTACATCCTTAAATTTGAAAACTATATTTTTGTTCAAAATAATAAGAAAGAGGAATAAAGTAACACATCCATCCTAAATAAAAAGAATTATAAAAGTTTATAAGGGGGATGAGTCAAAATTAGTAGACCACATAAAAAGTGACCTATCCCATGAAAAATATGGTCCATTGGATTTATTAGCTCACATTCATAGATCTCTAGGGTTGGAAGGGAGTTCTATCTTTTATTCTAATGCACATTGTTTTGTTATTATTCTTTCATCCTCTTTTTTTTTTGCTTATGGTGCAGCTTCCCACTCCTCTTCGACACTAATCTTACCATGTTTTTGCATAATTTGGATTGGAGGAATATACTTTGTTATCATATTTGATCAGTAGACATTGATAGATGGACATTACTATATTTGATTAGTATTTTGTTAGACATTACAGATATTTTGATTACAAAGATGTGGTGACTCATAGTGTGAATTATATGCATGGATTGACATTTTAGTATAGATGATGATCTATAGTTACTACTTTATATATGTACTGACTCATTGGATTTTAGTATATAGATTTTTTAGACGAACTAGTTAGTCTTGTGATCTTATTGTTAATCAATGAAATGATAGAATTGAAATATTTTGAAAATTGTGAACAATTGGTGAAATTGCTTAATTTTAGTGATGATTTAGTTATGTTATTGATGATGTGAATTGATACGTATATGTATGTTTTATTGTTTTTACATCATTGATATGGCCACAAGGCCAGAGAGGTATTGTTTTGATTTTTGCAAGAAATTGTAACACAACAAACAAAAGGGGATAGGAGACCAACAATGAAGGAATTTGGGGTATTGGCAACAGTCACCTTGGCAACTTGCATATTTGTATATTGTTGTGTTAATGATATTTTGTTAGGAGGCCCCCATTGGGGGTGGCCTCAAATGTGACCTTGGGTAAATGTGTTATTTTCTCTTTTATTTTAATTATTTTGTGAGTATGTGAATTATTTTAGTAATGTGATTCACCTTTATTATTGTTAGTTAATGTGCCCCATTTAAGTTGATTAATCTTGATTAATTATTGTAATTTGGGATGTGACCAAAGGGGGTATTTAATGTTGGTAGATTGTCCTTGATTTTATGTTGGATTTGAAAGGATTTTATTGGTTTTAAGTGTTGTGTACTCAACCTTGCATGTCAAACTCGGATTTGGGCTTAAGGGACATTTTTGGGGCTTTTGGGACAAGTTAAACTTGTTCCACGCCTCTTAATTTCACCTACCAAGTATACCTATGGGTTAAGGGGTCAAAAATAGACCCCATTATGTGATTTGTAATATAAAAGGTGATATTTATTGCACTTTCTTACATGAGTTTTTAATTGTGTCCATTAGAAGTGTGGGTAGGAGTTTGTGTGTGTAAGATGCTTCTCATTTCCTCAACCACCTATTTATCGAGCTTTGGTTTTGGGGTTTGACCATGTAGTGTGGAGTTGAGGAGAAGTGATGTTGCATCCTACATGTAGCCACCTCACCCTCCTCTTCCCTTTTTATATTTATACAAGTTTAATTGATGGTTTTGGGGTTACATGTTTTATTATCATTCTTGAATTTTGAGGAGATTTCTTTTAGAGTTCTTATTGGAAGCTTGGGATTTGGTTTGTGTTTGATTGGGACTTGGAAAATCTTGGAGCTTGGGTTGTGGATTGGATAATCTTGCAATGGAAAGCTAGGGTCTTCATTTTTATATGTGTTGTGAAAATGGTTATAAAATTAATGATTTTTGTATGTCTTGGTTTTGGAATTATAATGGCCTTAAGGTTGTGTAGGAGAAAGAAAAATGGGATATATATTGAGGGAGGGATAAGAGTTTATATTATGCATTTGGAGGGAGTTTGGGTTGGGTGCCCCACCTTGTGATAATAAGAAGGATTTCTTATTTATCTTGTTATATTTATTGAGGGAGGGATAAGAGTTTGTGGGAGACATAAGAGAAATTGAGGGAGGGATAAGAGTTTGGTTGTGGTTGTGTGAATGAATTTTTGGAGGCTTTTAAGGTGGGAACTTAACCCATTGGGAGGCATAAGTGTTTTCCCCATGTTTCTTCTCTCTCTCTCTCTCTCTCTCTCTCTCTCTCTCTCTCTCTCTCTCTCTCTCTCTCTCTCTCTCTCTCTCTCTCTCTTGGCTTGGATATTGAGCCTTTGTGCTTGAGAAAATTGTATGGTGGTTATTATTTTGTATTGTGCTTATTGTGTTGAAATTTTGTGTAAATGATTGTTGTTGAAGCCATGTAAAAGTTTCCTTAGTTACTTGATACCTCTTATTGTTTCATTGTTGGGGCTCGGGGCTAATAATGAGGAGGAAGGTTTCTCCTTCCCATTGGATTATTGGTTGGGTGGAGAGTATTGTCTATTCCCCTTATTTTTTTGTGTTTGGATTTTGGAGAAATGGAGGAGCTCAAATTATCATCTTGGAAAAAATTGTTTTGTGGAAGGTCAAGAGGAAACGAAAAGAGAAATGGTTACTTTTGTAAAAATATGTCATGTTGTCTCCACTTGTGTGGAGGGCTTTTGTAACTTGCATTTTAAATTTTTCTCTTCTTGTAAATGTAATTTGTAAAATTAATTTGTATTGGTTATTGAAGAAGTGTTCATGTTGGAAATTAGGAATGCGAAGTTGTAAATGATTTGATATTAAATTTCCTTCAAACTTGTAAATTTAGATCAAAAGTGTATTTGATTTATTAATGGAAACCATCCTTATTTGGAATGGGAAAAACTTATATTCAAACTTAAATATTTGACTCAAAAGTGTAATATGTTTTCATTTTAAAAGATTAGTGTTCTTACATGGAAGTATACTTGCTTTTCTTGAAATGGATGTCATTTGTGTTATTGTGAAAGAAAGGAAATATTTTTTATTTATTGTAAAAGTTAGCATATTGAAATGTTGAAATTATAGTTAAATTCTACACTAAGTTATAAGAAGATAGTTTTATATCTAGAGTTTGAAATCAAAGAAATATTTTCCTCCTTGCTTACATTGGGTTAAATGAAAGGCCCTTAGTTTTAACTTTATCACATCTATAAAAAAGAAAATTTGACAACTACTTACCTTTATTAAATGTACTATATAAATGAACTTGAATGAATGTTTAAACAAAATAGAACAAAATATATAATGGTATATATATATATAAAGAAAAATAAACAATAATTCCGAATGGCTATTATTGAGTTTGTTTTATTAAAAAAAAAGTTATAAATTAAAAAGTGTTAGGGTCGAATTGTTTGGCCACATCTTGTTTGTAATTGTAAAAGGGTTTGGGGGGGAGGGCGCCGCCTACACCCCCAACCCATATAGAATATGGGGTGGGGATGGGGTCGCCCCCTCCTCCCCCACAAAACCAATATAAAACTCAATAAAAAAATCCATTGTAATTTCTTTAAACCCTGCTCATTTTTGATGCAGTCACGATATCTACTAATCTCTCAGTGCATTTTTCTTGGTTGTGCCATGTTATATACATAGATTTTAATATATGTATATATATATATATAAGATTTTTCCACCATATTTAAATTGACATTTTAAAATATGGTAAATTCCAAATATGTGTGTGTGTGCACGCGTGTGCATATATAACCCTCATTCTGTGTATATATCACTAAGTAAAACCAGAAATAAAATGGGGAAAAATGCCCATACACGAGTAGGGTAAACCTAAGAAAATACAAAAATAAAAATAATAATATGACCAACCCCTAGGAGAGGGTTACAAATGAAAATAAGTAACTAAAAATGTGTATATCCATCCATGAACTTTGAGCAACCTTTCATGGCTTCCATCCTCCTTCTTAAACCTACAAAGTCAAAATGAGAAAATAAGGTAAAAAGAATGAATAAGGATAGCTCATAAGGATGATTAGTGTTAGAATGGATACCTAAGATCTAAGTGCTCCAAATGAATCAATCTAAGGGCAGGGAATCAATCCTACAATTGTTAAGTGAGTATATTTTGTGGGAATATGTTTTAAATTAAAAGTATGTGTAATTTGTAAATGGGGCCACTAAAGGGTATTAGAGTGTTAGGATTAAAATGTGACCTTTATTCTTTAGATAAATGATTTAATAAATGACATTAGAGTTAGAAGGATAAATTAAATAATTTTTTGAAAGGTGCAACCTAAGTAATGAATTATAAGAGTTAAGTAATTGGAATTAACAGGAACCCTTGAAGGGGTTTTAAACCCGAACTGACTTGGAGGAAATTAATAATATTTATTTATTAATTTAGTTACTATAATCTGTAGTTATGTTGACCTTATTAAATGAGTAATATTTAAATATAGTTGCTAGTTATTTGATGCAACCCTTTTACACAACAAAAAAAAATCCTTAATTTTTCCTAATTAATTTTTGGGTTTTCTCTAGGGTTCTGTGAGTGGAAAATATGGGTGTTACATATGGGATTTAGCAGAGGGTTTGTTTTAATAGAGGCACCCCCTTGCACTCTTTCCTTCCATTATGGCTTGTCAGAGCCATGTCTATTTTTTTCTCTCTTTTTATTATGTTCCAAATGTCTCGATCTTCAAGGGTGGCTGCCATAGATGGAAGGAACTTATTACGGTTTATTTTCTTAGAGAGAGAAGGGGGAAGTATTCATTTGTAGGTCTCTCTTGGCTCATGGATTTGTTGATTTGGGTTAGAAGATGTGGCAGATCTAGGTGGCTTTAAAGGGAGGGGTGCACGGCCTTGCGCGACCCCTCTTTTCATAGATCTGAAAGTATTTTTGTTTTAATATATGTACACACACACACACACACACACACGCACGCGCATGGGGGAATGCAATTATGCCTACTGGTAAAGAAAACAATTTTTTAAATTTCATCAGCTTTGAGTAAGGAATTTTAGATCTTATTCTATTATTATTTTAATGGTACACACACACACATATGTAGTTATGCAAATCGGGTTCACGAGATTTATTTTATTTTATTTTTTATAAACCATTGCATTCCTAAGGGGTGAGAGAGAAAAAAAAATAAAGAAGTAAAATTGAATACTCTATTTCTTTCCATATATTATCTTAGATCTATAAATTTAAGTCAAAAGCACCATTCCCTTAAAATAAAGATTTCAACTTTAGTACGTATACATGAATTGGAAGGAATAAGCTTTACATAAGTTATTCACGCCATTTCAAGACTACCTAGTTTTATGACATTTTCATATTTGATTATAACTCATGATATGCTACAAGACAAAAATACATTTCCCCTTCATCTTCCCTAATTCGTAATACAAATAAATTTGTTTTAAAAAAGAGGGAAAGAACGTAGCTAACATTAAATTTTATTTTTTTATTTTTAACTACACAAATATTATTTCACAGATAAAACAATATTTTTTAAAGTTAACATACATCCAAAATAGACTTGTCATTTACATTCTCTTTCAAGATTCAATGGATGTTACCTTTCGAACAATATTATGGAAGAATAAACCTACAATTTCATACTTTATTGTTACACAATACAAGGGAAATATGACTCTACACCAATAATTTACAAACTTACAAATCCTTCTCTTAACAGAGAAGTAATTCTAACCAAGATAGCCCTAACCATTACAAACAATACTTTAAAATACAAGTGTAGAAGCCTCTCCAAAATGGTGAACAACAAGGCCAAGATTTTAAAAAAATCTCCCATGCTCCTAAACATGTTTGTAAGCTTCCACTCCATATGAAAGTATTCAATGCACAAGAGAATAAGGCCCGGTTTCCACCCAACCAAATGGCATCATCACATGTCATCTCCATAAATGGAGGACATGTTAGCCTCCCTCCAAGCCCATGGGAGAGAGAGAATGCATGCCTAAAAATTGCACAAGTATGGGGTAAACATAGGATGGAAAACACACACACACCAAGATAAAGCAAGCCAAAGCAACAACAAAATCACAAGAGGAGAACTCCATGTTTCCTCAAATTGGGGAAGAGTGGCAAGGAGCCCATTATAAACCATTTTGTAATCCAACCATAGGAACACCAAAAAAATCTCCATAAATCCCTCCTTATCACTCCATCCCAAACTCCAAGCCTCCTCCTTGTAAGGATTTTCAAACCATTTTCAACCATGAGATAGTTTCCTTAACAAGGATGGAAGATGAGGTTCAAACCATATGAACAGTCATCTTCCACATCAAACCATATGAGGGGAGGAAATAATAGAAAGACCATCATGGCTTTCCCATCAAGCCATGTGGTGTAAGAGGGGGTTTCCTCCCTCTTCCCCTACAATTCCAAAATCCACCTCAAGTGAGATGGATGGAGAAAATGAAAACAAACAAGATTTACAAAGACACCCACAATAACATGCAAGCATTCAAGAATCCAAACAACCATTTTTATTTTGCACATTATACCATAGGGGAAAAAATAGGTATGAATGCTTACCTCAAAAATAGCTATCCAACTTCAATAAAAACTAAGCTCTCCCAAGCTCCAAGCTCTCTCCAACTCCCAAAAGTAAAAATGAGAAGCAAAAGTCCATACCCCTCTCCAAGAGGAGGTATATGAAGGATAATCAATCACAAATCCTCACAAATGAGAGGGTGACATGTGTCACCCATCTCATTATCCAACACAAGATTCCCAAAATCCCATTAAACATAAAACAAAACACATTTAGGAAGAAAAATCCCAAATTTCTTAAAATGACAATAAGCCAACTTACTTCAACTTTTAAGATAACACACAAATCAAACACACTTACAAGATGGTGACAAGAGAGGGGTCAAATGGGAGGGAAATTCCATTTGACCTTGAAAAGAGGCCCCCTACCCATAGGTAGGGTCTAAGGGTCCATTTTAGTGTAAGGGAGACCCCCAATGTGAAAAGAGACCCTTACAAATGCCACATTTAGCCCAAATTCGAGATTGGGTAAAGTGGCTCAAAGGTAGAGGTGGTGGGGCCCACCCAAATGATGATTAGGTGATCCCACATCATAAACAACAAGGTTAATTAACTTAAAACACTACTAATACATGTAGGGACCATTATGTCCTTAAACTAGCTTAGCACAAGGTTTAACAAAATTAAAATAACATAAATTAATTAGGAATCACCAAGGGTGTCCAAACATATATACTTCCACACACACAAGGTCAAACAAGGTTCGCGTATGGCTAAAGGACTCATCCCAAAGAGTCGCTTGTGCAACTTGAGGTGCAACTATGAAACCCACATTCTCCTTGTGACCTGTAATATGCACACTCAATTCACATATCAAACATACCTTCTCTATATAATAAAACAATAAAATTGATACCACCCACATCAATCATTATTTCACTTATGACTAACAATTTGAATAAAAACTGCAACCAATATTTAAATGCAATAACTATCCAAAATATTATATATATTTCAATAGATCAAAACATAGAATTCATCTAAGTTATTCCATCATTTATTAAATAATGATCACAATATGTAATAGATTCATCATTCATCCATCATATATCTAGTAAAATCTATCTAAGTTGCATCCTTCTAATATCCATAATAGAGTGGGTACAAGAAACTAGTAATATGTATCACAAAATTTTATTCGCAAATGCATAATTCAATTTTGGGTTAAAAACCAGATTAAGTGCATATAGTAAATCAGACAATTGATCAATTTTGGAGAAATTAAAATCCAAAAAAATTGATTAACATTTTAAGATCTGGGGAAACAATTAAAAAGTTAAAATTTAAACTTATGTTTTCGGATCACATGCTAATAGGTGCTTCATGTGTAGCATTTTCCTTGCAGACTATATGTCACTATGGTTGTCTATTACATCTTGTTTTCCATTATTTTCTATTGTTTGCGCTTTATGCCCTATGTCTTGTTTAATCACTTTGCTTGTATGCTTATGGCCACTTCGCCATGAATGTCTTGTGACATTGTGAGCGATGCCCCATGTTTGAAACCCTCGTTTTAACAATCATCTCTTGATGCACACTTTCTTGTTACATCATTTTTCTATAACATGCTTTCTAATTTATCTACTAACACATGTATCTAGCCACTTTGTTTTCATATGGCTCGGTTTCTTCCATGCACATTCCCTCCCCTAGGGATACAATTCAATTTAGCATCAAGTCCTCTCTTTGGGCCACACACTCCTATCAAAATTTCATGCACCCCAAATGAGGGGGCATACATTGATGAACACATCACCCTATACATCATCTCATAGTTACAAAGATAAAGTACAAAATCAGCACAGACAGATAATTACATAACGACCTAGAAATACACTTGGATCCTTAACACAACATAGACACCAACACTTGGGATCGATAGAGCTCCTGGGTGCCTATGTCATCCCTCGGGTGCTAATGTCCTAGGGGAAAATACAATCGATCTCTCAAATCGAACATTTCACAACATTTTTCATAGTAGACAGCACACAATTCCTCCAGAAAATGTAATGCATTCTATCTCCATTTTCAATCGAAACAAATAGTACATTTGGAACAAATCAGGGATAACAAGAACAAAGTAGGAACACACCATTTGCAAAGTGGTGTATATCAGCAGAGTCATGGAAGGAGAGTAACACTAGACCTCTCTCCCCAAAACTTTTTCTTTGGCGTGAGATCACCCAAAAATCACACTTGGCATGAGATCACCCAAAAAACTCATTCTTGGCATGATATCACCCAAAAACTCACTCTACACATCATTTCAGGACACTTTTATATCCTCTTACACTCTTCTACATCATCGGTGCACAACGCGCCTCAAACACCACCTATGTCATAAGAGTAATTTATGAAAAAACCATCTAATTTCTAAATAGTACTTTATCAATGTCAATAAGATGAGTCAACACTAAAATAGTGTAGGAAGATAGTGTCACTACATGTACACATTCCTTAACCAGCGGAATACGTAAGCGTTATAGCACGTATATGTTAGTACATGTACACGTTATAGCGTGTATGGGTTCTATTATTTCCTTACACAAACTAAGACCTCTTAGCCTTGAAAATACTTTATTTTTCCAATCATAAAGTGTGGAACTATTCAAATATAGTTACCTATGTGTTTTGGATTAAAACGTGTATACATTTATCTTCCGCCTTGATAAATCATATAAAAACTATTGAGAACTATTATCTCTTGAAAGTGCACCCTGTAGAGATATGGTTGCAGTGTTCTAAGCTTGTAAAATGGATCTCTCTTTTCGTAGATACAATGGAAACACCTCAGGTCTATGGGTATACCTATTTTGAGGTGAGTCTCTAGTATCAAGGCCGGTTCCTTATTGATGTATCCTAAACTGATTTTTTGGGGTTTAAGGGTAAAAGATGACTATAAAAAAATTAAAACTGAGGTGATACACCAAATTTGTATGAGGTATTTGACTGAGTACATGCACAATTGATATGGAAATGATTTTTGATGCTCGAGCCAATAGTTTTTCTAAATATAATTAACGGTAAACACTTTGATGTATTGAGGGATAAAATCATAACAATACGCTAAGTTACACATACACATTAATATCATGCAGAAATTAATGAATTTACAACATGGTAAGATGATTAATCAGGGAACTCAAACTCACAATATTAATGGAAACATACACAAGACTACAAATAATTGGAAAGGCAAAAATACTTCACATTCAAAGGGAAAAACTGGCAGAAAATTTCTTCAGCACTCCTGTATCTAAAAGTCCTCTTTTTGTGCTTTGCCAAGGCACATAATATATAGCAAAATTATTTCCCACCCTTCCTAAAAATAGGCTAGAATTGTACTCGCCCATGCATCCTATTTTTATCCTTCATCTATTAATAAATAAAGGAATAAAAATAGAACATGCAAATACAAAGAGGCATTAACAGCCATTGGTTACAACTCAGTCAATCATGATGACTATTCTATTTTTAAGAAAATCATGAGTGATAATTTGCTAAAAATAAGTTTTGCTTGATGAGCAAGTCTTCTTCCTTGTGCATGCAGATTCTATCTTCTTGTTGATCTGTCCTTTTGCTAAAGGTATGCGACCTTATCCATTTGTAGTGATAATATTAGCACTTTCTAACCATGGTTGAATCTAGTGAACTCAGGACTCGAATTAAGGTGCAAAAGTATTGCAAACTTAATTGTTTTTTGGTATTTGCATTGTTGAGCTCCATTCAAGCTAGAAAAGCTCTGCTAAATTTTCCCATGGCCACCATTGTTGACTGTTCAAGCTTGATGAAGGTTTCTGTAAAGAAATTTGTCTTTCATCATTTCAAAAAAGAGTTGTCCACGTAGGATAGATTTGAACTAAAAACGGGCCTGGAAAACTTTCTTTTTCCGTTTCTGATAGAGATTGTGCATTTTTAAACATTCGACCCACCCTTCCACTTTTAATTTGGGCCTAACACGTGTCTTTATCTGATGCCAGTGGGGTCGCGTTCAACTTTATCCTCTTTTTCTAAAACAAAGGTTCAAAGTTTCAAAATCAAAAAAGTTTCTGCAGACTCCCGCCTTTCCGCTTAAGGCTTTTGATGGTGTGAGTGGAGTTGTGGGTGACTTTTATACTTTACTCCAAAAGGTTCAAATTCTAAAAGGATCCCGATGATTTTCTTCTCCGCCTCTAGCTTATTGAATGTGTGGCCTTGTTTGGTCCTTAGCATGGTTCCAAGCATTTTTAAACTTTGCTCCTTTAAGGTTCAAATTCTTAAATTGACCCGATGATCTCGCTTTTGACTTAATTCAATATGATTGACTTTCGATGCTTCAACGAGGCCGTGGGGCATTTTAAACTTTACTCCTTTTTCAAAAAAATTCAAAGGGAAAAAATTTCGACATTCTCGCTTCTCCGCTTTGACTCTTTTGATGCGGGCTCAACATTTGAATTTTTCCTTTGACATGAGCGGGCTGCGGGTCATTTTATGACTTTAATCCCTTTTCCAAAATGCCTCAAAACACAAAAAGGCCCACCCCTCCACATCAAGCCACAGGACCAATTTGAATATTTTGCAAAAAGGAAAAAGTGCCAAGTTTTCTAAAATTTCCCCGCCGTGTCGCATCCAATTAAATTTTTTTAGGCCTGTGGGTCAATCTGACACTTTTACAAAATGATGAAAAGATGCTAAGTTCATCCAAAAGACCCACCATTTTCATGTGTCAAGCTGGGGTTTGCATCGATTTTGGTGATGAATTCTAAGCATTGATCTCTATTTTTTTGATTCGTGGTTGTTGATCTCCAACTCACCCGATGAGTTAAGTTACTTTAGTTTGATGAATAAAACACTTCAAACCCTAAATTTTTCATATTTTCATTCTTGAGCTCTATTCGAGCTAAAGGAACTCTACAAAAAAATTCCTGGACAAAGAACCATTGGAGATGATCTTTCGAGCTTGGATTATCTACATCTATAGTTTTGTTTTGTCGAGCTCGTCTTTGGAATTATCTCATTATTTAACGGCCCCACCATTTTGATCACTTTGAGTTCTAGGTTGGCTTATACTGCAAGATTTGTTTGATTTGATCAGTTGTGTTGCTTTGAATTTAGATTTTCTTCAAAATATATGTGTGCTATGAAGCTCTGCAAAGATTCTATGGCTACCATTGTTGAGGTTTGTGAGCTCATTCCTTTTTGTATCATCGTTATTTTGAACAAGATGGTAGTGGCTTCGTGTTTTTTTGTAATCTCCTAACTGTATATTGCTCATTTTGATCAGTATTGAGCTCACCCTTTTACTTTGTCTCTGCTATTTCATCTTCGAAACATTGATACTCATTTTTCCTTTGCATTTTAATGTGATTTCTGGAACAACATTGATCTCGAGTTGAAATTCGCTCTAGGTTCTCCTTTTTCACATAATTCGATGAGGGTTTTCTCTGCTTCAATTTTAACGAGTGAGTTCTTGATCCTTACTCGATTTTAGTACCCATTAATGGGTCTTTCTCAATCAAAGCCAGGATCTTCATTTTCTTCCTTAGATCTTAGAATTTTATTCATTCCTTTGAGTTGTATTGTAACAAATATGTATATGAACCTTTAACTGTCTTGCCTGAATGAATTATTTTTTCCAAAATCTGATATCTGCACATGTATTTTTCAAATTGTGGCTTGAAATATTACAACCCATATTTGGGTATCACTCCTTTGGCATGGGTATTCGGACTTCTTTATTGCTTCTTGATTCTGCAATCTACACCTGCACACTTGAGAAAACAGCTAGAAAATTTTGAGGCTTTTGGCCTCTCTTATGTCCATGGTTTTATTTTTTTCTTTCTCCTTCTTTTTCGAGTGAGAAAATCATGTATGCAGCTTTTGATCTTCAAGTAATCTATATCTCCTGTTATTAGAGATCCGCGTGCATGAATTAGGACAAGATAGGAATATGGATTGTACCTCGCGCTTATAAATTGATATTTTTCTCTTTTTTGTTTTTAGGTAGAGTATTTCTAGTGACGAAAATGAAGAGGGAATAAGTTGAAGATGAAGATGCATCAACCAAAGGAGAAGACCCAAGGCAATGATGGGTTCACTCATACTCCTATATTTTCTCTTTCATGCATGTGTACCTCTTATTTCAATAGTTTTACTTTACTTCTCAGTTACATCCCACATCTTGTGCGGGAACATTTGAAATTCCTTATGAATAAAGCATTGAATTGTGAAATTGAGTTGTGTATTTCTTTCTACATTTCTTCTTTCTGATATGGATTGTATGATGAACTAAACAACCCAATAATATAATTGAATGTCTTAAACATGAAGGAAAGAACATTAAATAATACCCGTAACATCCAGTAATGAACTCTAATTTCTATAATCTGTAGTTTTGATTGTTGCTTTAAAACCTAACACTTCATCTATTCTAAAATTCGGTGTCTTCATCAAGACAACATAGTTGTCCTTCTAGGCCCTGTGTTTTTTTGTTGAAGATAGCATGAAATTGCAAGCTATGTGATCTGTTATGTTTTGTAACAACACACATAGCTATAAATTTCATGTAATCATTAATTAATTCAACAGTAACAATATTTTTTGAAAGAAACTCCCCTAGCTTAGGTATACTTCACCAATGCTATCCATTGTAACAAAGTTTCAAGTTGCCCATTTTTGCACAAGTGCAAAATTGTCAACAAGACCTTTATTAAAAATAATTCCATGACATCAAACAAACTATCCTCTTTCTAAATATATAATTTTTCAATTTTTTTGACTATTGTAAGGTTTCCATCTATATTTATTTCAAACTATATCTTTTATACCTCTATTTTAAGTGATTATACACATCTATATTTCATCATGTATATTTTGTTTAACTCATCCAAATTGAATAAAAATTATATAATACCAAACGAGTACTAATTCTATACATATTCGGTTATCCCTTATTTTTAAATTTCAAAATCCTTTTACTTGGAAAATCATTAAAAAAATCACTAAAAATCATGAAAAATATATCCCAAACTATGTAGTGCTCAAAAATGAGGGGGTGGGGGCACAATAAACTCTCTACTATATTTTTTTAATAAATAGGATCACCTCATAGAATTTTATCTCTTTGACCCACTTTCACCGAACCATTTTCAAAAAAATAGTTGTTTAGAAACTATACTCAATATTCTACAATTCATGCTCTTATAACATCTTTAAATTTTGAGTGTAGCTGTCTCGAATAATTCTTATAAGTTAAAGTTTCTTGTTTCTAATTTAAAACATCCACTTGAAACCCCTTTTGGCCCACATTTCCATTCACTTACCCAAGACTACACACAATAGTATGACTTCACTCTTCACAAGGTTGTGTGAGACTTCCCAATATAAAAATAAATTAAAAAATCTAAAATATTTGTGCATAAATCACTTGTTTAATTGACTTATATCCCTTACAAGTACACAAGTATTAGTCCTTCAAACCATTCAAGAATTTACACAATAAAATGGTTATACAAAATTAACTATTATCACTCTCCATATTTATGATAGATGTAATATTTATCGTGAAGTTATGTGTTACTATATCAATTCATTTATGGAGATTATAATCATTTCATCTACGGATATCATAAGGATTCATCTCCTCCTCATTTTCTAGTGTAGCAAACCATCTCCCAAATATCACATGCTTTATGTTACTCTAATTTGTCTCCTCTGCATAGTAATAATATCCTCCTCTTATATAACATGAATTTTCCCTCTTGTGAGAATTATGAGTGAGCTTTCATCTCTTCTACTCACATCAAAAGTGCATGTACCCGTAATAGTGATCAAACTTGTGCGTTATAGTCTTATATCCTTATTATCACATAAGCGCATTCCTCCCACACTAATTTGATCACTTACCTCCAAATAAATTTCTTAACCCAAGGTTTTCAGGGCATAATTCTTAGAACTTACAAAACCCTTGTTTCAAGAGAGCCCTCATATAATGGTTGATAAAGAAATTATTTTATGTAAAGAAACACATTCGGAGGATTATTTAGTCATTTTGGAATAGAAAAAAACTTGGCTCAACTAAGTGAGAGATATTAAATAGATACATTAAAAGATTTATATTTTACCAATTTTCAAAGGGAAAATGTTTTAATTCAAGGTTACATCAGCCATGAAACCATGAGAGAAATTGAGTACAAATTTTGGGTTTTCGTAGAACTGAAAAGGGTTATGATTCTATCTTTGGTATAGATGAAATATTTTCTAAGATGGCTCACTTTATTTCTTGTATAAAGATTACTTGTTTCTACACATAAAGATAAATTTATTTTCAAGTTGTGAGGTTTCATTGATTATTTTGTAGTAGGTTATTGTGTGGGAATAAGAAACTAAGTTTGTGGGTTAGTTTTGATACACATTGTGGAAGAAGTTGAAAACTAACTTGAAATTTATTTTTTCATATTACCCATATGAAGATGGCCAAACAGAATTTTTCAACCAAATCCTTGGAAACTATTTGAGATGATTGGTTAGAGAGAGGAAAGGTATGCAAAATACAATCCTTACATGCACAAAGGTTATGTACGATAACTCTATGATTAGGAATATTGGGAAGTCGCTTTTCTAGATAGTTTATGAACTAATCCCGAGAGGTGATACTAAATTGTATTACATCAAGGAAGATGGAGGAGGAATACATAGGAATAAAATTATTCATAAAATACACAAAGGTTATGCATTGAAAAGTGTGCATGCATCATTTAAATACCATATAGATTTGACAATGGAAGAAAGATAATTTTAATAAGGATGCATGGTTCTTGTATACCTAGAGATAGATAGGTTACCAAGAGGAACACATGATAAGTTTAAAGTGAAAGAAAAATGGACAATGTAAACTCCTACAAAAATTATGAAAAACACATGAGAAAGAGTTGTTGGATAGCATAGACATTTCTCCTATCTTAAATGTTGAATACTTGTAGATTTATTATGAGGGAAAAAGTGATGAAGCAAAACATACCAAAGAATATTAGAGACGCCAAATACTGGATAAATTTCTCATAAATGTTGAATAAATTTTGGATGAATGTGTAGAAAATAAATACATATAAAGAGGGGAAATATGGTAAAATGGAACGGAAGTGAATTTGAGGATGCATTATGATTAGCATAGCCAAATTTGATAAATTTATCCTATCTATTGAATACCTCATGAAACCAACATGAGCAAGGGATCTTGTTTCTTCTTACTCATATTGTATGATCCATAGAAACATCTAATTTCACTTACAATCTTGCATCACCAAAATAAGTTAGAGCTATAATATTTGATTATTTTGCAATATAGACTTGATTTACATGTCCTTGTGTAATTATGTGTGTAGACACAAACATATGCAATTATTACTATTACATTATGCCTTTAGTATGTTGTAGTATGAAGATTAGACAAAGGGGTGACACTTTTCCTAGTCCTTTTATTACATTCGATTGATTTAGATTATGAAATTTTCTTACATTTCTTGGATTTACATCTTTTGGTCAAGTTACAAGGATCCTTGTTCCCATTTTTGGTCATTTTTCTCTTTCTGTTCCTTGGGATAGTACCACCCAACAAGGACACTAGCGCCGTGGTGCTAGTGTCTCTTCTCGCGCACTTTTATCCATCTTATCTTACTTTCTAATTTGTCACCCGGTGCATAACTTTGGGTCTTTTATAATTATTTTTAGGGATTTGGGTTGGCATTTTGTGTCACTAAGTGTCAAAATTCAAACAAAGGAATCATATATACACAACCACTAAATATTATTAGGTTCTAGGAAAAGGATGAAATTTTAGAATGAATTATTCACCGCATAGGAAGGGATAATTATAAATTCCATCTCACACATTCTTCTTAGGGAAAAATATTTGTATATTGTTATCTTCATGTGAGTGACACAAGGTAAACCTAGCTTTAAGGGACACTAATCACATTTAAGTGACCATTGAGGTCAGTTTGAATCATACATATGCATTATTTATTCCATCTAATGTGTGTTTGATCTCTATGTAAGTAGTTAATATTTTTTTATAGGTACATACGCAATACTAAATAACTACATTAAAGTTAGAGTGACAAAGAGTGAAGTGAAGAAGACAAGATCAAATCCTAAAAATACCATATCCACAATTGTTTCTAAGACACTAGCACCCATGTTTGGATACTAGCACCCGAGGGAGTCCTATCATCCATTAGGCAGTTCTTTCTGAAAGACTTAGAAGTTTTTATATTACATATGAAGCTTACTCAATTTAGATTTAGTCTATTCTACCCATTCTTCAACCTAGAATCCTTTCAAACCACGAGTTATCACTAATTCATTCTTATCCTCTTTTTTTACTTACACTTGCTTTCTATTTCATATTAGATCTTACTTATTTCAGATATACCTATTTAATATCGGTCTTGATAAATATTTTTAAAATACTTATAAATCATTTTGTGAACTCATTTATTGATCAAACCCTGAGATCCCTCATTTTGTTTCTTATGAATGTTCCTAATGGCCAACAAAAATGTAGTGTTACCATCATTCCAAACCTCTTTCCACCAAGTATAATCTTCTTCATATGACTAGCCTTCAGCTTTTTTACAAATTCCCATGAAGAGGTTGAGTTATACCTTAAGTCACATATTACCCCTATATATAACACTTTTCTTGTAATCACAAAGCTCATAAACCCTTATCTTAATGTTTCACTCCTTCCCCTACCGAGGCTACTAGTTCTTGTGATAATAGTGATGTTGTTTCTCTTACTAAAATGATACATGTGTTGAGGATTTGGTAAATTCTCAAATGAAGAAGGTTTTGGGTAAGTGCATCAATCTGGGTGGGCCAAAAGCGGACATAAATGCAAAATTATGAAAATGCGTACGCATTTTTAAAAAACGTGTAATGAGTTATAATTTTCTTGGTTTGGTATTTCTGAGCCTAAAACATGCATGTCTTATAATGCATATGTGTTTCTAGTGTTTGGAAATGTGTACATGTTTTGAGTTGTATGAAGTTTGGAAGGGCCTAAAGGAGCCATATTTACTAAAATAAATGTAAATTATAAGAAATAATAAAAGTATAAAAAATAATAAATATGAGAAGCTAAATGTAAAGAAATTTAGCTTCTTATATTTATTATTTCTTTATACTTTTATTATTTCTTATACTTTAAATTTATTTTAGTAAATATAATAAGTTAGGGTCACTCTGCGCTTGATGGAATTGGTCCCTTAGCTCTGATAGCTATAATCTAGAAGATATTTTTTCAAAATCTAATCTAGTCAATAATTACTCATTTTTAGGATTTCAAAAAAGGACCTAAAACTTTCAAGGCATATATATTATAGTTGTTATCCAATTTTTCCCCTCGGAAAAAATCGAGACAAACAAGAAATTTCACATAGAAAAGTCCTCATGGTTGATTCAACTCATGAAGGCTTGCATTTCAAGGTTGGCCAAGATGGAACAAGCCGAGCAAATTGCAAAAGAATTTTGGGAAAAGAAGAATCTCCGAATTCCAAAATTTTCAGACTTCATAAGTGGAGCGTTTTGGCATTTGGAGATTTCGGTGGGGAAAAGGGATCAACAAAGTCCAAAATCCCAAAGTCTGAACTCCAAAAGTCCAAAAATACAGACTTTCGGGTTTCTAGGTTTTGGAGGTTTCAAAGAACCAAACGGGAAAAATGAGGAAAGAGTTCAAACTTAAAACTCCAAAAGTCCAAAATTCTCGGACTTTTGGGTTTTAGGTTTCAAGATGTGAAATCGGGTTTGAGTCTTGCAATAAAATCAGAAAATTGACTTAAAATGTCCAAATCCTGAATTGGTCCTAAACCCAAAGGATTCGGATTTCAAAAGTCAATGTAGGTTTTGGGGTTATTGTGGTGACATTTTCAGGTTTTGAAGGTTCAGTTACAAACTTTTAGAACTTTCAAGACGTTTTGGTTGATGAATAGTGAAAAGTTCTCAAAAGGAAAATGTTCTGAAATTCCAAAAGTCCGAAATATCAGACTTTCGGGGTTTCAAAGGTTCAGGTTTTAGACTTTCAGAACTCTTAATAAAAGTTGGTGGATGAATAGTGTTTCAATATTCGAAATGGAAATGTCCTAAAGTTTGAATTTCAGGATTTCGAAGCTTGCATGCATTTCGGACTCCGAAAAGTGATAGATCAAGAACCCACCATTTTTGCAAAATGACACCCCGACCTTCAGATGGCCATAACTTTTGACTAGGAGCTCAGATTTGCACAAAAAATGAGTTTTTGGAAATCTCTCGGCATATGCTACTCAACTATGATTGGATATCTTAAAATTAGTGAAACTAAGTTATTAAAAATGAAGAAATACAGTCCACTATTTTTTAGGGTGTCAAGCTACTCACCTACCACAATAATGAAGGTATGGGCTTCCTTCTTGCCCAAAAAGAAAGAGTACATGGAGATATGGGTTTTGTCATGGAACCCATCATTGTTGCAAGTGAATTCAATGAATTCTAGGGAGGTAGAAGCAATAATTCAAATTCTTCTCTTCCCCTTCTCTCATATTCTTCCTATATATTATATGGAGGGGCATTTTTCAAAAGGTTAGACAGATTGGATTTGCACCCTCCCTTCTTCTCTTATCTGTAAGTGGATTTGTGGAGTTAAAACCTCCCATCAAAACTGTAATGCAAATATTTCCTCTTGGTCATTGTAGTGTACTATATCAAATTTTTGGAGCAATAATACATGTTTATGGATGATTTTCAACACTCTCTTGTGTTAATTACACCTCTCTCATATCTCATTACAATCTTGGTTATCTCGTGTATGGTGGTTGTATTAAATTTCAATGGTTTGTGTTTAATGGCAAAGCAAGTGTTCAGAATTCCTTTGGTGCATCACTTTTGTTAGTTTATGTTTAATTTCTTGCATCTTCTTAACCCTGTCTCCTTGGCAAGTTAGAGTAGGTTTTTGAACAGATCCTCTAAAATTTGAATGCATATGAACAGAGGAATAGGAACCAGCCTTCATCCGGAGATATTTCCTATCGCAAAGTCCCAATTCACTTTAGTTAGTGACCACGAATCACTCTATGATGTTTGTCTACTTCTTACTAAAATGAGATCCTCACTTTGTAGATAGAGGATTTCTCCCTGAATGGGATTCTTGTCCTATGGAAAAAATGAGGTGATTGTAATGTGCCTCCTCCTTAAGGTTTGATCACACTACTAGGTGTTGAATGATTTTTATGAATAGTACCAAGTGAATTGCATCAAGTGAACTCAAATGATTGCTCATTCTTAGAAACAAGGTGCTCCATATAAAGATCATCCCCTCACCTTTCCTAGCTCTAAAATCATCCTTTCATGGAATAAAATTCATGATTATCATACATGTTTTTTTCTCATATGTCTCTCATGGAGATATACGATGCCTTAATACTTCACACATGATGGTCCTGGATACCTCGGTGGCATGACTAGCTCATTTTAGCTTGTTCTTTGGAGAGATTTGGGTACAATGATAGAGTTAGATATGATGATCATTAAGTCACTCCTTGAGATCCACATTTCACCTTTGAACATGATGAATCCTTCACAATTCAATTTATTGACCAAGATGACACTTGGGTGTAAGCATGCTTATGGTACATGGACACCTTTTTTCTCAAGTTGTTCCTCATGGAAATGGGTTTCCTCCTCCATAGGGGATGAATCCTTGAATGAAATTTGAGGATGAGTTACATGTTCTTGACCTCCATACTTCACTAAAACACTACAAATCACATTTTATGATCAATGAAACTATTCTAAAAATATAATTCTACTTGCAACTCAAAATTTAGGTCCTATTTCATTTTGAACTAGAGGGGGCAAGCTGAAGAGTTTTATAGTACCTAAAGAAAAATATTTAAGCCTTGAATCAATGTTGATTATTCCACCTTGTAGAGTATTCTAATATCCTTCCAATTCCTATTTTTTTCATCCTAACTCTTTCCAAACTCTTGGAATCATCCAAAGAAGTCATCTTTCATCATTTTAGCTTTCATTCCCTGCACCTGAAAACCCGGTCTTAAACAAATTGCTCCTGAATGATATTTTATTTCCTAAACTTTCCTAAATTTACTTAGAAATATTCAATTCTCTCTTAAAATCACCCTCAGATGCTTTATATTTTCTCTAAAAACTTCCTAGAGGGTGTTCAATTAGCTACAGAATGGCCAAAAATGGCCTTTTTAGGCCTTCAAGGAAGTAGTCTCTCATCAAAACTAAATGAGTTGATCAATCACCTTCTAGAAACTATTCCCTACACACTAAAACACATTGAATGATCTTATTAGACTTTCCTTTGAGCCAGGGTAAAGGTTGAACTTATGACAGGCTGGCCAGATGATACAGAGTACCCTACAATCCTCTTTATATAACTTCAACTCAAAATACAACTTCCCCAATTCAACTTTCTCCTTTTCCCTTGTTTCAAGTAGGTCTAGTTAGGGTTTGAAAGAAAAATTAAGGGTTTAATGGATTACCACCTGTTTCATCCTTACATCCACCTTTCAACACACCCATACACCTTACTCAAGCACACCTCAATGCTCCATTACTCATTTATCCATCATCTTGCTAGATTTTCAACTTTTGGCTTTTTAAGACTCCTTGTTTGCTCAAGCTCTAAACAATCTTCTCAAAAAAATTTTTCACCTTCACCTTGACTTTTAATCAATATTATTTTCACTCATCTCATTTTTCTTACCCCTCTCTTAATCATTAATGCAAATCACTCAACTCTTTCACTTTCACTTAAGGTGTTTTCATACAAACCCTCCCCGTGAGTTTCATGACATGGACTAACCGCCTCTCATAGATCCTAACTCTAGTGATTGTAGCAGATACTAACACCTATGGGTTTTTTTCTAATGGAAATCATTCAAAAAATGGTTTCGAAACTCTCACTGTAACGGGGGGAAATTGTTGGCATGTTTTGTGCAGGCGCTTATGGACTAACCGCCTTCATAGATCCTAACTCTGGTGATTTTAACACCTATGGGTTTTTTTCTAACAGCAATCGTGGTCCAAAGATAAGGCTTTTCATACCTTACTCTCTCTAGGATTCTTTATGGAATTGTGTAGAATGAAAATAATAGGTCTTCTTGATTAAATTTGTATAAGGATTTTCCTTATTCCTCAAGGATTCAAAACATTATAACACCACTCCCTCAATGATAGATACAACTTCCTTATGAGTTTCTTTCCTAAGACAACTATTTCTCAAGGTTGGTCTTGATAGTCACAAGAAATAAGCATGATTGTACATTGCTCCCTTTACCTACTAACCACTCAATACTTTGTCCTTATGCCCTGATTTTATGAGTCCTTAATGCCCTTAGGCCTTCCTCCAACTTTTCAGAGGCTCCACCAACTTCAAAAAATGGAATAAAGACTATTTTTCTAAAAGTACATCTTTCCTAGCCCTCAAACTGGGCATTAACATTGTTAGATTGTATTTGCACATTCCTTTGCTTTTATTCTTATTCCAACCTATACTAGGGATTTTGAAACTCTTGGTCTTCTTATTACCTTCCTCCACACTTATCAAGGACTCTACAAGGCATAATTATTAACTTTTACAATGAATGTTCTACTCTAGGCCCTTAAGACTGGGCACACATAGTTAGGATTGTGAACACAAATTTAATTTAAGAAATCCTCCTTTAGATGGCTTATTACCTTTTCTTGACTTTTGCAACACCAAGTCCTTGTGATCAATGCCCTGAAATAGACTCAAGGATTCCATTGAATCATTATGTTCATGCTACATACTACTAAACTTCTAAAACAGGGTATAGTCTAGTGTGAGTAAGTCTTTCTATCTATTTTCCATTCCCTGACACTATGAGGGTTCCATGAAGCCTTGAACACCATTATAGATAAGAAGACAATCCAAAACAAGATATTTACACATGTGAAAATGCTTTGCAAAATAGTCTCTAACCTCCAAATCTGATATCTCAGGTTTGAGAGGACTATGTCACTTAACACCTAAGCCTATAACATACCTAGAGCTAGTTCAAATATTCAAATTATACATTTGGAGGGAAACTCCCTATTCTTTCCTATGGAGTCCAAATGGACTAGTACAAGCTATGACCATCTCAAGTGGACCCAAGATACCCCTAGTCACCTAAGAAATCCAAATTTGATTATTAACAAGATGTTCCTATCACCAGAGGAAGGATGCACAATGACTTAAGAAGCCTTATTTTCAATTAAGGGCTTAGTTTTCATGCTTCAAAATTTTCAATTTCCATGCTAGTTATTTTGGCCATTCTAGAGCTATTAAAACACCCTCCAGAGAGTTTAGGAAATATATTAAGCATCCAAAGGTGATGTTAGGAATCTTGGAAGTGTTGAAGGTAATTTAGGAAGATTTAGGAAAGGTTTGATCATTCAAGGACTATCTGCTCAACATCAAGTTTTCTAGGTGCAGGGAACAAACACTCTAATGGTGAAACCTAACTTCTCTGGAAGATTCCAAGAGCTCTAAGGAGTTAGAAGGAAAAAAATAGGCATTGGAAAGCTAAGTAAATCCTCTACATGTTGGAGACATCCATTTTCTCTAAGGCTTGAAGGTGTCATGAATAATTTCAAAATAGTGAAGCTTCCCATTTTGTTTCCAAACCAACACTTCACCAATGCAACACTTCATGACACCAAAAACAAGGCACTACCAATCAACCTTCATGCTTCTTGATGATTGACACCTCATGTTGACTCCTATGCCACCTAGACACCCTTTTCCATCAATGCAACTTGACATCAATGACAACACCAATGACACTATGTCCAACACATGTGTTTTGATTTGTTATGTATTATAAGGCATTTCATGAGTGCATATATTTGAGCAAGTTGTTTCCTTTGAGAGTTGTGAGGTTTGTAAAATCTAATTTTGACACATCTAACACTCCTACAAATGTCAAGTAAACAATCCAAAAGGCCCCAAAACCTAAACAATGACTATATTCATTGTTTCCAAAATAGACATCGATTGTAGAATTTAAATGCTAAAAGCTTTAGGTTGAATGCTTGAAATCCTAAAATTACCTATGTATTGACCAAATTAGATTATAAAAACTATCTCCTAAACCGTGACTCATGGAGCTGTGAGACTAGTTCCATAAGGTGCAGAGTGACCCTAATTTCTTATATTTACTAAAATAAATTTAAAGTATAAGAAATAATAAAATAAAATAATAATAAATAAAAAAACATTTATTTTGTAAATATAAGCATACCAAAACACATATATTACTATACTACTTAAACATGTATACGCGCATATAATATAATGCATATGTGTTCCCTTTATTATGCCCCCAAACCAAGAATTTATAGGCTTGGTATTGCTTTGGTTTCCCACTCGCACTTGACCTAAAAAAACAACAACAACCTTGTGTGTTTTGACAAAATATGCAAAAAATCACCTTCCACCATGTTAAATCCTACAAAAATGTTTCTATCTTTCTTAAAAATTTCCTACAACGTCAAGAAAACTATCCTCTTTCTAAATATGTACTTTTTATATTTTTCTAACTATTCTAAGGTTTCCATTTATATTTATTTCAAACTATGTCTTTTATACCTCTATTTTTAGTGATTGTAAATGCTTATCTTTTGTCATGTATCTTTTTTTCACTTCTCCAAATTGAAAAAAATTTATAGTCCCAAACTAGGCCTAATTCTATACATATTCAAAAAAATCTAATTTTTGATATTTTTTGAGGTAGTTAGGGGGCACGATCGATATCCGTTATTTTTTAATTTTCAAAATCTTTGTACTTGAAAAATCATAAAAAAAATAAATACTCACTAAAAAAATAAAAAAAAAATCTATCCCAAACTAGATGCTCCTATCTATCTTTCTACCAAAGGGTTTTCAAAAATACTAAATAGTGCTCAAAAATGGGGAGGGGGGCACGACTAACTCTGTCTACTATATTTTTTTACAAAAACAAGAGCACCTATTGACATTTTTGATATTTTTAACCCACTTACACTTAACCATTTTAAAAAAAAAAATAGTAGTTTAGAAACTAGACTCAAATGCTACAATTCATGTTCTTATAACATCTTCAAAATTTGAGTGTAACTATCTCAAATAAGTCATACAAGTTAAATTTTTTTATTTTTCAAAAAAATTGTCCACTTAAGACCCACATATATCTTTCTTCCTCTACCTCTTGTGTGCTTCATAGTAATGTTAGTACTCGCATTTCTTCTCGTGATATTTCAAAATCTGTAAAATTTAATGATGTGTGTGTTTCTACTCTTGATGTTTCCAAAGATAGTGTACCTAATGATGATCATAAGGATAGTGTGAATGTTGATTGTATTCCTTCTCTCACTATGCATGTTGATAAAATTGTGCAAACATCTATTCCTCTTAATTCTTCTTCCAATGTTTCTACTCCTAGTTATCCACTTGTTGATCCAAAGATTACCTTCCAACCAAATAGTGTACCTATGGCTACTCATAATGATAATTTTCAACCCCTTAATTAATATATAATGTTTTATGTCATTCCTCCCCAATAATTCCTTTCTCTTATGCATATCGTAGGTGACTTATAAGATAATATTCATACCCTTACCCTTGAGAGTAGGGCCTATTATGCTAATATTAATAATAATTCCCTTCATGGAAATATTATTCCTAAGAAGATCTACAATTCACCTTTTCCTAAGGGGTTTACTTAACATAATTTTAAACTTTTTTATGGAAATGGTAATCCTTACATGCATCTTAAATCTTTCATATTAGCCATGGATTCACATTGTAAGGATATATTACTTCTTAAATAATTTCCTAGTAGTCTTACTAATATTTTTTCTAGTAGGTTTCATCATTTTCCTAGTGGATCTATTATTTCTAATCTTGATATGGAAGAAGCATTTCTCAGACGTTTTATTTCTAACAATGGTCCTAAAGTTACATTTGAGCATTTTCCTTCTTTTCATCAAGGAAAGAATGAACCTATTACTGATTATATCTTATATTTAAAATATTGCATGTATCATTTACTTTATAATCCTAGAGATATATAAATACAATATATATATTTTTTCATGGCTTTATTCCTCCTTTGAAAGAAAAATTAATATTTGATACATGTGAATCTTTTACACTTATTTTTCTTAAATTTATACATTTAGAACAAGAGATGCTTAATGTACATTTTGTCGCACATGTTTTTATTTCCTCTACTACTCCCACACCTAGAACATCTTATTTTCCTCCTATCACACCAACCTCACACTCTCCATCTCTTACTAGAGATATTTATAATCATTAATCTCATTTTTGTATCTCTCCACCTTGTTGTACTCCCCTCCTAAGTATGAGCCATTATAATATTCACATACTAGAAGGACTCATGATATCTTGCACACTTTGATTGATAAGAAGATGATTTTTATACCTTATAATGAAACTCATTCTCTTCGTCGGTTATAATGAGACCGTAACTAACCATTTTATAATTTCCATAGGATCAATGGTCATAGAGATAATGATTGTTATGCACTACATGATAGGATTAAATTTCTTGAGGAGAAGGGTGTCATTTCCTTTCCCGCATGTCATGTTGATCAATCACATTCTCCTATGTCGTGACATGGAACATTGACATCTATTACTTTGACTATCTCTTGTCCTCACAAGGTAATATTATCTCCTCCTCCCTTGGTTTAGACTACGTGTGAAACAACTGTGCCATTCATTATTCACCTCAAACCCAAATGGATCCCTAAGGAGCACCGCTCACCACTATATTATTTAAATCTTCCTAGTTTTGTTGTGTTGACCTAAGTCTTATCATTCAACACTCATGCTCATGAAACTATATCAATTGATCCATTTGTGCATATTTGTTTCCTTCTTTCTACCTAGATGTTATATGTTATTTAGTGATACATGACTTCATGCCTATTCTATAAAATATGCCACTATTTATTTTTCTATACATGATAAATTCTTCACTAGTTACCTTCACCATTACTATCATCTAAATTACAAGTTTGATTCAATACTTATATTACATTTAACATTTATCATCATTCTAATATATATCAATATTTTATCATCATTTATATGTTATCATTATTATTATGTTATCAACATGTGTAATCTACTCTACAACGTGATCATAACATATAAATATATCATCAAGCATTCTCGCAAATGTCGAATCAAATAAAATCAACTCATACAATTACATAGTTTACATCAGCATCTCATCGTAAAAATATATCAACATATATATATCGAAAGTTTACTATACGAGCTAGCGAAAATGCCCACTACAATATACATCATACATCATCATCACTACTACTTAAGGCAACTATGGGACCTCTCAAACTTGATGCTTCACCACTTGAGCTCTATCTTTATGCTTGGGATCATTTTGCCTCTAGCTAGGTCCATAATGTTGATTCCTTAGTCACCACCTTTACATACCAACCCTAGAGCTCCACATATCACGTAAAATATCTTGCACTATGTAGCCTCCTCTCACCATCTATTGCATACCTTGGCTACATCTCACCGCATCCGTTGTGATTACAATACTATAAACATGGCCTATGCCATTCTTTATAAGATCAAACAAATGGTCATGCTCACCAAGGTAATGTGATTCACCCTCTACAACAATCCTTCTCTCGACAAGGACATCTAGGGGCACATTGTGGGTCAACTTGCACACGGATGTATGCTATATCACACTCTAAAACTCATCATCATGTTACTATAAAAATCAAAAATACAAATCAATTAGGTCATACTTACGTCTACATGCAAATGTCACCGTTATCACATCACTCTTGAGGGTAGGTGTTTACTCTCTTGTTAAATCTCCTCCTCTTATAGGTCCATTTGGAGTCTCTCCTACCACTAATAAAAACTAATAGCACCCATCGGTGCTCGTCCCACCACCTAATTGTAATATAGGGTACACCATGTGTCATCCAACCGAATCGGTAATATCTCTAGATCTACCTCATCTATAAATAATGGTGGGTGTAAATGGATCATATGGGATATAGCCTCACCTCTTCTCTCCTAGCTACTTGAATAGATATATTTCATATATAAGGCTCTAGCGGCACATCCTATTCTATACGGGCTGTCATGAAACACTCTCATAAGAGAAGAGATCAACCACTCCTGGAACCTATCTATCAGCCACATTAACTAATGAAGACATTATATCTAACCATGATCCTTGTCCAATCCCCCATAATTCATGTATGGTCTCTATATCACTTCCTAATCCATATCCAATCCAAAATTGATCGATATTTCATGGTATCAAACCCATGACTCATCATACCAACCCATCTAGCGGAAAATATCTTCATTCATGCCCGATCCACTTGTGTCCCACTTAGGGCCTCATTACTGCAATGTTATCATATGCACATATATGCAAAAATGTAATAGCACTAATCCCAATACTTTGGTCATCATGTGTGAATCGATACAACTCCTATATAAATGATCCAACACATAACTACTCTAGGTATATTATGTACCACACTAATTTATAATCACATAAATTACATGCATCATGTACGATATAAATACTCCTCCTCTATCCACTACCATACATATTGGAAAAAACCACTACAATAAATTTATGTAAATGTGTATGTAGACACAAAATCATGCACTTTAGGCATTATTTAGCCCGGTCTTATACTACTATTTAGAGGGTTCTCAAGTGAATAAAGTACTAATTAATCCCACCTTTTGGCCATCTTATTTTTTATATTTTATTTCATCATTCCCACATATTTTCCTATACATATCCACTTGTTTCACAAATGTCACGGAATTTTAGCCTAAACCCATGCATCTAGGCCTGTATTGGGGCACCCTGGTCCCACCTGGGGTGCCCTAATTCATGTTCCACTTTCCCACTTCTTTTGGGGTCTTTCTAGCCATTTTTCATCCTTATATTTTTCCTATTCGCACATGTCATGGCTATAAAATTATAAGACCATAATGAGGTTCCTAGCATCACATACTACTATCACTCTATCTAGAGTTTCATCCATTATATCACTTACATCCACATAGTGTCTTGCATCAAGGCTAGGAGATCTGCATCAACACACATAGCATAGGGGAGGATTCTATTATATTCCGTGCAAAAATTTTATAACATTTTCTATAGTTATTATTTCTCGCTACTTCACAAAGTGCGATCGGCACAAGAGCACCTAGGGCACTACATGCACTCACACACCAGAAATATATCCAAGTCCGAAATGTAGTGCAAGACTCAATGATAAATCCACTAGTTTGGTGGTTAAGGTCATTCCAACCCATTCATTTTGCATATTTTATTTTTCTTAGGGCTTGATACTTCCTGATTTCTTATAGGTCATCATTATATTATTCAACACATTCGGTGTAGCTCAGAGAATCCAATGCGACAGACATGTAGTATTTTAAGACACCTTGCGACCCTAGAAAATTCATATTTTGAGTATTTACAGAGATCAGGTCATCTAATCAGAGACCAGGGCACCCCAATACCTTCTCGGGTGTCTCAGTCAACTCAAATCCTCCAGATCTAGTCTTCACAAGATTTAAGTGGTCATTCTTACTTCCAAATTTTATTATCAGACATGTGACAACATGCAAAGCAGTCTTCTTCAATCAGCTAAGTCATTTATCCTTCTTTACTTGCATACTTAGGGTTTTATTTCACTTAGTATAATTATTTACAATTATTCCATACTATTTTAGTCCATTTATACAAAGTGTTTTAGTCCTCCTATTTAGATTAACTAGTGGCTATACTTCTCATAGTTTAGTTTAATTACACTTAATCATTTTTGGTGAACCCAATGTCTTTCACGCTTAGGATCCTTATTCTTCTTATATCATGGTTCAAAATTCTTTATCTAATTAAATGAGAGATATCCCACTTGTCAGGATATTTTCCAACAATCCCTAGACACCAAGTATTTTGATGACAATACGCCACCACATGAATTAAGTGTTATGCTTCATTGTTTCTTTGTTGACCCTGATCTTGATGACCCTCCATCTAACCAACCTATCTTAGACTCGATTCATGCCTTGCATGCCAAATTTTCTATCATGGAATCCACAATCACATCTCTTAGATCTGAAGGTCAACCTAAGGATGTTTCTCAATCGTGTACATCCTCCATCCAATCTATGGAATCAATAATCACATCTCTTAGATCTGAAATCCAACAACTTAAGGATGCTTCTCAATCGTAGACATCCTTTATTCAATCTATGGAATCCACCATCACATCCCTTAGATCTAAAATTCAATAGCTTAAGGATGCTTCTCAATCACATGTTTTTTCTTCTTCAACATCTCATATTCAATCTATGTCCACTACATGTCATATAGTTGAACCTCAAGTCACACCATCACTAGAACTATTCATACCTGATCACAATGTTAAGCCGCATGACATTCAAACCCAAATTCTTAGTCATCAATTTCTTATTCTACCACTTACTCATTTTTATCCTCCTTATCAGCAAGTAAAACACCAAGATCGTCCTTATTGCCATTATCATCGAATCAATGGGCATAATGAACACAATTTCTATGCTTTTTGATGTAGAATCACACATCTTGAGTGTTAGGGATTTATCTCATTCAATGGAAAACATCCTATTGCACACCCACCTACCAATACTACATCTAAATGGGCTCCAAAAGCTTCTCCTCCTACATTTAAGGACCCTCACCCTATTGATTCTCATACACATTCTTCAATTATTTAAGAGCCACCTAAGTAGCAACCTCTCTAAATTAGTTCACCATTTCCTTCTCCTCCATCCTCTACAAAGCATTATCAAATCAAAATAACTCCTCACTTATTAAGTTTTTCTCTACATCACATCCTCTTACTAAGTTGCTTATTATATTACCAACTCAAGCTAAGAAACCACCTCCTAAAGTTAAGCTAGTTATTCGACATCCGTTATAGACCCTACATATGCTGATAATTGGGACTCTGATGATGTTTACTATGATGATAAACCATGTGATACTCCTCTCTCACATCCCATCACTTTGGTTAAGGAAAATAATCCATACATTGATCCACTTAGTGCCTTTTAATTTCACCTTCACCACGTATATTTATGGGGCATAGCCATTACACAATCCTCCTTCCTCATATTATCATACGTGCATCTTTCATCTTTGCATTATCATACATTCATCTCCCCACATACACATACGCATTACATGTTCTAACACCCTCATTACTCGATGAGGAAGTCTTTTCTTCAGTTCACACGTGACTATTGAGGGATTACCATTACACTTAACCCCACACACTGCACCATAGGCACTACATATTCTATTGCATGTTATACACCATTCATCCTATGCTTGTTTCTACAATCACATTATACACTACACATTTTCATATACTTGCACTAGTCATCATTATATATGAGTGTATTTTTACATTTCATCCATACATTCTACATTTATACTAGGTTACATTATATACATGAGTCTATCTTTACATGTTATCACTACATATCCTATCTACACCTATCACCGCATTTTACACATTACACATCCTACATACACTACACATTCTATACTTTGCATCATCGACACTAAACATTCACATACCATATTCTTCACTTAGTCATTTATACTATGTTGTTTTCTATGTGTTGTTCTCACCACCCTATGAGCGCACTTTAGTTCCTCGATCCATAATTGAATACGAGGGTTTACCAATCAAATGGACCTTACACTCATCATATGACATGTTGTACAAGAAACCGTATTCTCGTGCCGGTGAAAGTCGATACTGGAAGCCACCAAAAACTTTGAATGATGGAGGGCTTAGGACCTCAGATGTAGATATGGATCTATGGGTGTAGAGAAGATAGATATGTGATAAAAGAAGATAGATCTGCAAAACTGAAACAGATGTGATTAGATAAAAATATGCAGGGGTTTCTAGATAATCCCAATTCCAAGAGGATGTTAACTCCCTTGGAGGATGTCAACCCTTGTGTCTAGAAAGATAGCAATAAATGATGAATAGTAGATATCATGCAGAAATAATGAAATACAAAATGACAAGTAACTGAAATGATGAGGGGACTTAGCTTGTGCTCTGATATGGAGATGAAATGGGCATCAGGATGGCAAGATGATGAACAATGGAAAATATTTCTCCCACACTCCTCACCTCTAACTTCTAACAATGGAAAAGGTTTTCCTTGACCTCAAACTTGCAGAACTTAATCAAGCACTTTCTTCTCCTCTCCTAAAAAATTCAATACGTAGATATTTTATACTAATCTTTTCTTCCTCTTTCCTCTTAGTTCTAGTATTTATTTATAACTTGGAGGTGAGGTTAGATTGGGGTTAATGAGTAATCGGGGTTTGATAAATTAACCTGTTAAGAGACATGATGTGATCATGTGAGGCCCATGGTTTGAATTTATTAGGTGGAGTGGGGAACATGATTTGAATGGGTAGGTGAGATAATAGATTCCATTTTTGAAATTAAGAGTGGAGTGTCGGATGGGTATATTATTTCCCATGAATTGAATAAATTTAGGATATGTGATATAATGCCAAATTATAATTATCAAATGGGTCCACATGGAGCCCATTTGATAATTAATTAATTAAGGGTGAGTAAATAAATGGAATTTACTCGAATTTAAGAAAAAGAAAAGTGAGGGGGAAATTTTCATGAAGGAGAATAAATGTTGGATGAAGGAGAAGAGTTACACCAAAAATTGGTGTCTACATGTGCCCCTTTTTGTGGAGTGGTTTTGATAGCAAGCCACGAGGCAAAAACAAAAAGGGTTGGATGAAATATGTGTCTCGTAAAAGGGATGGGGATGAATAAAAACATGACCAAAGGCAAGATTCCCCAGGTGAAAAAGGATCGCAATAGCAATGAAAAATATGGCGGTGACTCCAATATCACATCGGTAGAGGAAAATTGTGGTCTCAATGGAGACAGGTGACAACATTCTACTAGACTAGTGAGTAGGTGAAGATCAATGCAGTATGGATGTAAACCGTGATGACCAATGGATCATAGGAAAACATCAAAATATTCACAATTGAATGTGAAAGGTGTGTGAAATCCTTCGCATGCAAGGAATCAAATGAAAAATCATGTGTCTACAAAAGGTATGAGGATGAAAATACGATGCCCCAACACATGCCACGACACCGACATAAAGTGAGTTATATGCGTCGAAAAGTACAAGGATGAACAGGTGCCCCAACATAGGACACGAAAATGACATAATGGGAAATGGATGTTGAAATAAAATATCCCAGGGGGAATTAATATGGCCACGAATGTGGATATGAATAAAAAGTTGGATAAAATGCCCCAAGAGGGTGTTAAATAGGATGTTGAATACATGTTTCTTAAGAAATTTGTACAGTTGAAGGCAAATGAATAATGGGGCACAGAAAGAGGAAAGCAATCTCGCTTCTTTGACAAATAGGAAAAGGATTCAAGATAATTTTATGAAAAAACAAAATCAGAACAAACATTCATGGAAGATAACAAGATTAGATAAGTGATGGCCTTTCTAGTATCTCGCCAAGATAAAAATATCAAAGGAAGATGGCAAGATATTTTTAGAAATGGATATATGATGATGCCTCAGAAAGGACTGATGAAGATTAAAGATGTGATGTGGAGATAGAAAGGTGATGAGTGGAAATGGGGAGCAAAGAGAAACGGATCAAAGACATTGTTGAACATGTAGGGAGATAAGAAGCTACAGGATAATGAACTTTCCCTGAGAAGGATCCTTAAGTAGGATTCACAAACTACAACGGTGATCAAGTAGAATTTGCAAACTAAAAAGTGTATTTTGGAGCGTATTCATGGATATTATGGATAAATATAGAATTCATAGTGTGAAATTTGATGTGATTTTGATAAAAGATGATCTTATGCTTATGCTTCTTGTCGACCTCAACATCAAATTCACTCATCAAAAATCCATCAAGGGCCAAACCATCGCTAACCAACTAGTAGATGCACCTCTTTCCGGGAATCAACCCTCTAACTTCAATTTCCTAGACGAATCCATAACTACCCTCTCCTTAGATGATACTGCTTACCAAATGACACTCTTCTTCGATGGCTCCAAGTGTTAACGTGGAGGTGGGGCTGGTGTTATCCTCATTCCTCTTGATGGTGAACCTATGCCTTTATCTTTCAAACTGGATTTTGATTGTATGAACAATATCTCTAAATATGAAGCACTCGTATTGGGTGTCCAGGGCTTCTTATGTCTTAGATGTTAAGTCAATCAATATCTTCGGTAATTCCTAGCTGGTTGTAAACCAAGTCAATGGTATATATCGGTGTCGTAATGAATAATTCAAAATTATAAACATCGTGTAAAAATACTTTTGACTACCTTTGAAGAACCACCTCACATTCTACCAATAAATTTTCTCGATACCATGGCCTACTTGGCTTCTTAGATACCCACTTCGCCCATCGAAATCATCCTCTTATTTAACGTGTGAGGTCTACTCTCTGAACCATTTCACTTGACCCACGTGACCTTTGGTATAAGCAGTTTGTAGACTATCTTTCCCTTTCCATTCTACCCACCGATCTCACTCGTAATAGACAACGTACCTTTCTTAAAAGTGTCTCTCGCTATGTCATCATGGGTGGTCTCCTTTATAAGCGTGGCTTTGACGGTATTCTCTTATGATGCCTTACAAGTTCTGAAATTCCCTACACCATCAAGGAAGTTCACGATGGAATTTGTGGAGGGAACTTTAGTGGTTTGGTTGTCACCAAATGTACTCTTTTACTTGGCTATTATTGGCCAACCCTAAACTACGATTGTTGTGATTATGTCAAACATTTTGTGAAATGCTAGCAACATGCTAATCTTCATCACACACCTAGTCATGCCTTATAGGTAGCACGAGACCTTTGGCCCTTTTCTCAATGGGGCTTAGATCTTATCAGTGAGATCAATCCCCATTCTTCACAATGCCATCAATGGATTATAACCGCTACTAAATATTATACTAAATGGGTAGAAGCCATTCCCCTCATTTCTACAAAATCTAAGAAAATATGTGAATTCATCAACCATCACATCATTTTTCACTTTGGTGTTCCTCACCGTCTCATCACTGATAACGGAAAGCAATTCAAAAACAAAACCCTACATAATTTGTGCAACACTTTTGGCATCCAACTCAGTTTCTCGTCACCTTATTACCTATAAACCAATGGCCAAGCAGAATCAACCAATAAAACCTTGAACAAAATTCTTATGAAATTAGTTGACAATACTGGAAAGGATTGGCATTCACACATTCCTTTCACCTTATGGGATTATCACACTAGTATTTGTACTTTGACAACTGCCACACCTTTTTCTCTGGTCTATGGTACAAGTTTTTCTTGCCTCTCTTAGTCTAGATTTCATCTCTCTGCATCTCATTATAATACATGCTCAATGATGATGACTTTTGCCGAATCATTTGGCGCAACTTGAGTTATTAGATGAACATAATATTAATGCTCTTAACCATCTCCAAATCTACTAAAAACATATCAAACATGCCTATGAGAAATGTGTCCATGAACGATCCTTTCGGTAAGCGACTTCATCCGAAGGAAAATAAACATGTAACTAAAGAAGAGAAAACAAATGGGGAAAAATTTCTCCTAATTAGCTTGGACCCTATATCGTTACCCATGCCTATCGATCGTGCTTTTCGTTTGTCTTCACTCAAAGGTAAACCCAAACCCGATCCCCTCAATGCATTGCATATTCGACCATTTTATTGTTGACATTAATTCATGTATCACTTTCTATCGATTGACCGCTCATCCCCTAAGCATTGTTCACCTTCCATAGTACCCATGTTTTAGGATCAAGGACTAAACAAGAATTGTGTGATTACCCGTCACCTTTCAACCTTATCTTGAATATGAATACCATGACTCTACTCACAAAGATGATTCTCATGGATACTTTTCATCTCTTTTTTTAAATATTGAATCTCATTGTCATTCATCACTTGAAACTGCCTCTTTCATAGTTAACCTCTGTGTACTATGGTTTTTTCTTCTAAACAAGAACTCAATCTTCCTCTATAGTCTTTTCCATGACTTAAATGTCTCAAAAAAAAATGGTATTCAACTCCTTGAGTCAAACTTCTAGAAAAAGATGACTCCCTCGAGAAAGGGACAAATCTCCTTTCTACCTCACCATTATAAATAGACTGCTCCCTTGGAGGACAGCTATATAAATTCATTGCAAAAAAATCCGAATCTTCTCGCATTAATCACCTTCGTGAAGACCTTAAGGAGATAACATACTCATCCCATATAGACTTCCTACATCGATCACTCTATTAAAAACAAAAAAATGAAGAAAATGATGAAATTTTCGTCATGGACTTGCCTATTTTTGATCCTAGGTTTCTTGCTAAGTAAACATGTCATCGTACACTAAGTTATGCTAAACCATCCACTTGTTATCCAATTTTGTCCCTTGGGAAAAATTGATTAAACAAAACCTTGCATAGGAGAAATGGAGAGGTTGTTTTATTCGTGACGAGCTCACATCCGATCCCAAAATCAAATTGCAAGAGGGCTCAATAATGGAGAAACAGTCGAGAAGATGAATGGCCATGGAAATGTTGAAGAAAATCGAGCCCAGAGCAAGTCGACTCAAAGCAAAGCAACAGAGGTGTGGAAGGTGCCACATGTCAAGGTTGGCACACTTTCAAAAGGTGCAACAAAATTGGAGACCCTAAGAATGTGCTTGACCCCCACGTGGATCTCAGCACATAGCAGGCTCACGAACAATGCCAAGTGTCCCACCATTGCAACTTCGTGGAGCTAACTACAAAAGTCTCACCCAAAAGGGGTTTTGGCATTGTATATAGGGGGCCCTTTACTCAACCAAAGAAAAATTGAGAAAGGCAAGTGTTCACTTGAGGCCTAAATTGGCTAAGTACAAAAGGGTCAACGGAAGCCTCCACGTGCTTCATCAGTGCACCTTCAAAGGCAAAGTCTAAACTGGGGTCCCCAAATGAGCGCAGGCTCTCCACATGTCTAGGGCCTAGGAAATTTACACCGGCATTAAGGTCTAAGAAATAGCGGAAGGTGCCACGTGTCATCTCAGCACAACTTCAAAAGTAAAATCTCGAGGTAGGTCCCCAAACAAGTGCGAGGCTCACCACGTGGTCAAAGTCTGAAAAAAGGTAGAACCGACCATTGAAAAGTCTAAACAGGGGAAGGCTAGCAGAAGGAGCCACATGTCGGGTTCGGTGTAACTTAAAAGGTAGACCCAAAAGGTAGGTCCCAAATAAGCACTTTGGCCCTCCATGTGTCTAGGGTCAGACATAGTGCCCCACCAAATAAAAGGGACTTAGCCAAAACACAAAGAGAGCAGGGTAGGCTCATGGACGATGCCAAGTGTCCAATCGACACAACTTCAAGAGTGAAAGGAGGGAGTGAAATCTTAAGGCATGTGGGGCTGCCACATGGATCTTGCATGGATTTAAATATTGTGAGCCCACGTTAAACACCCGACCCTAACCTTCAGACAACCATATCTTTCAAGTGGAAGCTCGGATTTGAGTAGGAGAAGACTTTGGAAAGCTCTCAACGTTTGTTACTCACCTACCACCATTAATGAAGAATTTTAATTATAGTCCACCATTTTTTAGGTTGTTAGGCTTCTCACCTACCATTATAATGAGGTTTGGTCTTCCTTTCTTTCCCAACAAGGAACATTAATGAAGGCATGAGTTATGTCATGGAACCCATCAATTTTGTAAGTGAATTCAATGCATTTTTGGGTGGTTAGAGCAGGTGAATTCAATGCATTTTCATGGGTGGTTGGAGTAGGATTTCAAATTATTCCCTCCTTTCTCTCTTATTCTTCCTATATATTGTAAGGAGGGGCATTTTTCTAAAGGTTGGACATTTCTTCTTTACACCCTCCCTTCTTCTCTTGTCTCGTAAGTGGATTTGTGGAGTCCAAGCCTCCCATTCAAATTGTAATGCAAGTTTGTGCCTCTTGGCCATTGTAATGCACTTTATCAACTTTTTGGAGCAATAATGCATGTCTGTGGATAATTTTCAACCCTCTCTTGCATTCATTATCTCCTTCTTGATCTCTCATTGTAGTCCTGTTATTTGTGCATGGTGATTGTATTGCATTTTTATGGTTTGTGTTTATTACAAAGTAGGTTTTCAGAATTCCTTTGGTACATCACCCTTGTTAGTTTAGGTTTTATTTCTTGCATATCCTTAATCCATGTCTCCTTGGCAAGCTAGAGTAGGTTTTAGAGTAGATCCTCTGCAATATGAATGTGTACACCTAAACAGAGGAATAGGAACCGGCCTTCACCCGAAGAGCTCTCCCGATTTGCAAAGTCCCACACTTTGGGAGAAGCTCCATGTTATGCAATCACTTTGAGAGTCTCAACCCATCGCGTTGCAGACATTCATGGGTGCTGTGATTTCTCACCAATAGGTATGGCATGCACAGTGGAACCAAGAAGTCTTCATTTTTATTACAAAGTGAAGATTTATGCACTTGTTGTAAGTTCCTGGCTTGTAAGAAACTCTGAAATTACATATCTGGTGACTCCAAAAGGGTAGAATCCACTGGTTTCAGTAGTCCAAGCTTAGTAGATTCATGAGAAGAATACAAACAAGGTCAAGAACTAGAGAAGAGGGGCTATTTTTCTATCTACATTTATCCCCAGATAGAGCAAGAAGGGGAAGAAGAGCTCAAAGGTCTCCATCTCCACCAAACAAAACCTTGTCAACACCTCCACCTGATAGGCCTTTTGTTTAATCGACTAGATTTCTTTGACCAATCAGGATGGCACAACCCAACCCCTACGTCAACTTCATCGCAACGGCTCGCGCTCTCAATGCACAAAATCCAGTTCTAGTTGTAGCTCAAGAACATTCAATATTTTACTTTGGAGATAACCGGACAACTCTAATTGATCATATACAACATATTGCAAATGTCTGTGCAATCCATGAAATTACTGAAATGGACATTGTTGTCAAGTTGTTGGCATCCTCCTTTAAAGGTAAAGCTTTGCAATGGTTCAAAAGTCTAACCGCGGGATCCATCTAGAATTGGGACCATTTATGCACAGCTCTCCACAATCAATTTGGAGAAAAGGGGTATAATTTGTCTTTATTGGATTGTTTAGCAACAATCAAGAGGGCTTCTAATGAGCAGTTGACCGACTTCAACTTTTGATTCCAATGAACGTGGGATAGGATTCTATTGGCCGTGAGACCAACAACTGAAGGTGTTTTTCTATACTTCCTTAAAGCTTTAAATTTTGATATTTCCATGATGATTCAATCCATGGGAGGTATAACTTTACCCGCATCCTATAACATTGCTATTAGAGCTGAGAATTGTCTCATTCATGTTGGTAAACTTGCACCTAGGCCACCTATGCCTCTATATCTAGAACTAGAAGCTCCAAGTACCAGTTAAACACCCACATTACCTCATATTCCTGCTCCAAAAAATCAGAATTCCACTGAATCTTCTACTTCATCTCCTAGCACCTCAAATGATCTCTAAGAAGTCATGAAGCAACTACAAAACTTGGGTAATGAGTTGGTGACACTTAAGAGGTAGCAAGCTCAAAATTATAGATCATATCAGCCTCAGACTCAACCAAATAGGCCTCCATATTAGCCTAATAGGCCACCCATTAAAGTTTCAAATCAAAACCAAGTAAGGCCTCCTGTTAATAGACCATTCCAACCTTACAATCCTAATGTTCCATCAACATCTAGATCCTTGGTAGGGCGGTGGTTCTTAAACACCTGTCAGCTTGTGTTATTGTATGGAACTATTAGTCTTACTATCACATGGATATGTGGTTGTGTTTTGTCACTTTTGATACTGTCGACCACATCAAATGTTGCCCCAACCACTACAAGCCTATCTACAACTTCATTCTTCTTCCCGAGTATGGACACAATGTTGAAAGCTTCAAAGTCTTTAATTAGGTCCCATACCCTATTTTTGTAGCTCTTGAGTAGGTCATTTTTTGTAGCATGTTGCCTTCTGACTTGATTGATGATTAACTCGCTATCACCAAATACTTGCAAGTTTTTAATATTCTTCTTCCTTTCCCAATGCAAGCCATGAATTAAGGCTTCATATTCACCTGTGTTGTTTGAGCAAGAAAATGGAAACAGAAAGCTTTGAGTAGTATTTCATACTTTGAGGTGAAACAAACATAGCTCCTCCTCCGACACCTTGTCTACTTCTTGAGCCATCAAAGAATAACTGCCATACCTCATTATTATCCTTGTGGTATGGCTTGGTTATTCTAGGGAGAGGATGGTTCTCTTCATGCAAACAATAAACTCCTAGCTCAAATTCTTCAATTTCCTTGTATGGGTCAAATGCATGCCTTTTGTTCGCCCATTCATCCAGAGTCAAATATGGAATACCCTCGACCTTAGTGCTAGTTTCTAGATCATTTGAACATTCCTCTTGGTCAAAGGCTGAGCAATTCACATTGATAGGACTTGGTACATGAGGCTCAATGTGGAAGTTTGCAATTGGTTCGACCTGATGGTTGCCTTGGCTCCATACCTTGTTCTAAATAACATATGCGACCAATCTGGCTTGATAGATATCCACCAATTTTTGCAATGAAGTCTCTTAACAAACACAATGCCAAGAGTGGTGGTAAGTCTATGACTGATACATCTTACAAGACGGTCACATTGGGACATGGATGCAATGTGAGGCTTAAACCCTTGGTTACTCCAACCATTATTCTTTGTTGTCCCATCCAATTGCACCACACCTTTGGAGATGACTTCATATTGAAGACCCAACTGATTAGCTATTTATTTCGGCATGACTGAGTTACTTTCTCCTGAATCAATCATGCAATTATGCACTAACTTATCTCCAATGATCAATGAGATATAGAATGGAGGGGGCTTAAAATTTTTACCTTGGTGGCTTCCTTGATTTTCTCCTTGCCGAGCTGCATTGGTAAGCACCTTCTCTTGTTGATTGGGTGGCTGGTTTGACGCTAACCAATTTTCCATAGCAGCTTGCAATAGGTCTCTTTGTCCTGGGATAGCCAATGACTCCCACATGGAAATGTTCACATGTGTTTTCTTCATTTGATCAATGATGTTAAAAGGGGATGAATTATCCTTCTACTGCCCCTTTCCTTACACATTCTTCTCTTGTACATGGGCTGTTATAACTGGTGCTTGAGTTGGTCTACAAGGTGGCTTGGGCTGACCTTACACATTAAGAGCTGCACTTTGATTGTTAACACCTTGTGGAGTAATAGGAGGCTGCAAAATATTTGAATTGGATGAATTTCCTTCTCCAATATTTCTTTTCTTGGTACGTGCATTGGTTGATACACTCTAAGAAGGGGCTTTATTTATACCACATAAATCTTCAACCTACCAATCGATGTGGTGTGGTCTCATTTGGAGGTGCCTCTTGTTAATTTTCTTCCCTCTGCTGATTTCCTTCTTGGTATGTCTCTCATTCCACACCAGCTTTTGTCACATTTATTGGTTATGGGGTTGATTGCATGGGTAACACCACTCATATTCCTAAGCTATGTTATTTTTCACTGGTAACAAGGATCTAGATGTTGATGGAACATTAGGATTGTAAGGCTGGAATGGTATGTTAACAGGAGGCCTTACTTGGTTTTGATTTGAAACTTTAATGGGTGGCCTATTAGGCTAATATGGATGCCTATTTGGTTAATTCTGAGGTTGATATGATCTGTAATTTTGAGCTTGCTACCTCTTAAGTGTCACAAACTCATTACCTAAGTTGTGTAGTTACTTCATGACTTCTTGGGGATCATTTGAGGTGCTAGGAGATGAAGTAGAAGCTTCAGTAGAATTTTGATTTTTTTGAGTAGGAATAGGAGCTAATGTGGGTGTTTGACTGGTACTTGGAGCTCCTAGTTCTAGATATAGAGGCATAGGTGGCCTAGGTGCAAGTTTACCGGATGAATGAGACAATTCTCAGCTCTAATAGAAATGTTATAGGATGTGAGTAAAGTTATACCTCACATGGATTGAATCATCGGGAAATATCGAATTTAAATATTTAAGGAAGTATAGAAAAGCACCTTCATTTGTTGGTCTCACGGCCAACAGAATCCTATCCCACATTCACTAGAATCTGAAGTTGAAGTCACCAACTACTCATTAGGATCCCTCTTGATTGTTGTCAACATATAGTCAATTTCTTGCAAGAAGAGGCTGAATTCTTAGCTAGGAACTAAGACAAATTAGAGCAGCAGTATAGGGACCAAGTGGTGCAGTTACAGACAAACAAGCTTCCCAAAGGTTTAGTGACATTGGAGTCAATATTCAATCCAAGATGACCAATTTTGTAAAGAGAAAGCAAACATTAAGGTCAAGGGAGAGGATTTGTAACTTATTCCCGTTAAGGAAGGAAAAACACTTCAAATTGGCAAAGTAGACACTGAACAAGAGAGATGTGAGTCTATACAAATTTTCCAAGAGTTTCTATATTTCTTCGCTTGGAGTTATGAGGACCTACGAGGATTCACTCAAGCTAACATAACTTACCATAGAATCGGATCCAAATGCTAATACCATCGTAGAAGCAAAGACCAATCAACCCTCACATTGAGCCTCTAATGAAGAAAGAGCTAAACAAGCTAATAGAGGCCAGCATTATATTTCCAATCAAGCATTCAAGATGGGTTGCAAACTTGGTACCAGTTAGGAAGAAGAATGGGAAATAAGGTTGTGCATGGACTTCCGAGACCTGAACAGTCATCTCTCAAAGACCACTATCCACTCCCTTGAATGGAACAAATCTTGCAAGTAGTATCCATCTTAGAAACATTTTCTCTCCTAGATGGTTACTTAGGTTATAATAAGATAATGGTGAAAGAAGATTATCAGTTCAAACGGCTTTCACCACTAAGTGGGGCACCTATGCCTATAGGAAGATGCCATTCGGATTGTCTAATGCTCGGAGCCACTTTTCAAAGGGTGATGGACATGGCATTCAAGGGGTTGATCAACAAAATAGTACTAATATATCTTTACGATATCACTATGTTCTCCAAATGGAGTCAATCACCTCTTTCATCTGAGACAGGTATTTCAAAGATGTAGAAGATTTGGGGTATCGTTGAATCCCAAAAAATGCATATTCTTGGTTCATGAAGGCAATCTCCTAGGCCATATAGTTTTAAATAAGGGATTAATGATTGACCCAAAGAGATTTGAATCAATTCGATCATTACCATTACCAAGTCATAAGAAGGATCTTCAGAGCTTTCTACGAAGGATCAATTTTGTTCACAGATTTGTACCAAAATTTGTTGCTCTGGTGAAGCCAATAACACTAATTTTGAAGAAGAGCATGGAATTTAAGTGGACAGCAGAGGGGAAAGAGATTTTTCAAGCCATCAAAGAAGCCATATCCCAAGCTCCAAATCTTGTCAATCCAGACTTCTCTAAGGAATTCATACTCTATGCCTTCGGTGGTAGGGACACAATTTCTACAATCCTAGTACAAGTAGAAAAAGGGGGTTCGAATAGTTGGTTTCCTTCTTCAATCAAGGTTTAGAGGAATATGAGCTGAGATACTCCTTCATTAAAAATCATTTCCTTGCAGTGATCAAAAGTTTGAATAATTTCAAGCACCTAGTTTCAAATAAAAAGATCCAATTGTTGGTCTCTCATGTGGGAGTCAAGGACTTCCTTTTGAACAAGGATTTGAACAAGAAACACTCAGGATGGATCACTCATGTCATGGAATATGAAATTGAAATTAAAGTCACTAAGCTAGTTTGCAGAAAGGGATTATGTGAAAAATTGGCCTCGAGTCAACAAGCTGAGTCAACAGATGAAGAAGAGGTTGTCCTGTTACTACAAAATGAGCAAGAGCAGCCAATGATAATGCTCCCATTCCATGTTGGACTCAAATATTAATGCATTATCTCCAAACAGGCCTATGTCCCCTAGAAATGAGCAAAGAAAAGAGGAGATACTTCATATTACAAGCCATTCCATATGTGCTTGTTGATGGTGTTTTGTTCAAAAGGGACATCAATGGTGTTCTACTGAGATGCATTAGAACAAATCAAACTAGGAGATTGTTACAGGAGTTTCACGATGGAGAGGCCAGAGGTCATTTTGCTCTGTGGGTAAAAACTCTCAAGATAATGAAGGTAGGTTATTATTGGCCCACAATGTTCAATGATCTGCTATGCATGGATCAAGAAGTGCAAAAATGTGCGTTCTTCATAGGAAAAGAGAGGTTAGCAGCACTTCCATTGCACCCAATTTTAGTTGACCAGCCTTTCATGTAATGGGGATTGGACTTCATTGGGGTCATCAATCTAAATTCAAGCCAAGGCCATAAGTGGATACTCACAGCAACGGACTATTTCACCAAGTGGACCGAGGTGGTAGCACTCAAGGAGGCTAACAAGTCTAGCATACTAGACTTCTATGAAGGAATAATGACTAGGTTTGGTGTACCAGACACTATCATATCAGACAATGCATTGGCATTCCTAGGTTCCAAGATAAAAAATGGGATTTAAATAATTGAATCTACTTGAGCGCCTCTTCAAACTATTACCCACAGGGTAATGGGCAGGCAAAGTACACGAACAAGAATTTGCTAAGAATCATCATAACAACTCTAGATAAAAATCAAAGGACATGGCATACAAATCTAAAATTAACATTATGGGCTGATAGGATCACACCAAAGAGGTCAATAGGTAATTCTCCCTACAAATTAGTCTATGGGAAAGAGGCGGTGTTGCTCAGTATCATTAGAGTTACCCGCATTGGAACTCATGAGGCGTTGGAGCTGTTAGAGTTTAAACTAATGGAGGCTAGGTATGTAGAGCTGATGGAATTGGAAGAAATCAGAGAACATTCAGTTCAAATGATAGAGAAGGATCAAGCCTTAGTCAAAAGGTGGTTTGATAAGAAAGTAAGAGCAAGGACCTTTCAGGAAGGGGACCTAGTTTTGAAGTGGGATGCAGATCGGGAAAAGCTAAGAAGGCATTCTAAATTTGATGCTATTTGGAGTGGCCCCTACATGGTTACAGGATGTAAAAGTAGCAATGCCTTCCAATTGTCTACAGTGGATGGAGAGGATATTTTGATTTTGGTTAATAGAATCTATCTCAAACATTACTACTGAAAACAAAGTTTCACCCTTGTAAATATTCTCCTAGATTTTTAATTTTTCTAAGTGTGTATGCACATTGTCTTGTTGTAGTGTAGGTTTCAATTTCCCTAAGTGCTTCGGCACAGGTTTTGTTGCTCCAAGGTTGTATTGTTGTGCATTCAGTGTGCCTCCAAGTGAATGTATAGCTACATTTCATTTCAGGACATGTGAAAACTCCATATCAAGACAATTTTCTACTCTCAGAAACTTCACTTTTATAATTTTCATATGAAATTGAGAGTGCGGGAAGCGGGGTAGGTTCCAGGATTACCAAGTACAAGCAGTCAAGTTTTGGTTTTAATCACAAGATCGATATCAGGCTATCATTCATGAATCCATGCCAAATGGATGTAACAAGACAAGTGACCTTTCCACCTATTATGCGGGTGACCCGCGAGTCACCAAATTGTTATCTAATTTTGTCCCTCGAGAAAAATTGATCAAACAAAACCTAGCACAAGAGAAATGGAGAGGTTGTTTCAGTCGTGCGAGCTCACATTCGATCCCAAAAATTAAGTGGCAGGTGGGCTCAATAATCGAGAAACAGGGTCAAAAGATGAATGGCCATGGAAATGTTGAAGAAAACTCGAGCCCAGAGTGAGTCGACTCGAGGCAAAGCAATAAAGCCATGGAAGGTGCCACATGTCAACTCGACACACTTTCAAAAGGCGCAACAAAAGCAAACCCCAATAATTCACTTGACCCCTACATGGATCTCAAAGACATATCAGGCTCATGAGACAATGCCAAGTGTCACACCGTTGTAACTTTAAGAGCTAACTACAAAAGTCCCACCTGAAAAGCGGTTTTGGCATTATATATAGTGGGGCCCTTTACTCACCCAAATAAAAAATCAAACAAGGTAGTGTTCACTTGAGGCCCAAATTAGCTAAGTACAAAGGGTCAACAGAAGCCTCCATGTGCTTCATTGGCGTACCTTCAAAGGTAAAGTCTAAAGCGGAGTCCTCAAATGAGCGCGCACTCTCCACATGTCTAGGGCCCAGGAAATTTGCACCAGCCATTGAAAAGGTCTAAGAAATAGTGGAAGGTGCCACATGTCAGCTTGATGTAACTTCAAAGTAAAATCAGGGGGGTCCCCAAATGAGCATAGTCTCACCACATGGTCAAAGTACGAAAAAGGAAGAATTGGCAGTTGAAAATTCTAAACATGGGAAGGCCTACGAGAAGGAGCCACATGTCATTTCAAGACAACTTCAAAGGTAGACCCAAAAGGTAGGTCCCAAACAAGAGCCACCCCTCCACGTGTCTAGGGTAAGACATAGTGCCCTGCCAAATATAAGGGACTTAGCCAAAACACAAAAAGAGTAGGGCAGACTCTCGGGCGATGCCAAGTGTCCAATCGGCGCAACTTCAAGAGTGAAAGGAGGGAGTGAAATATTAAGATGCACGAGGCTGCAACATGGATCTTACACAGATTTAAATATTGTGAGCCCACGTTAAACACCTAACCCTAACCTTTAGACAGCCATATCTTTCAAGTGGAAGCTTGGATTTGAGTGGAAGAAGACTTTGGAAAGCTCTCAATGTCTGCTACTCACCTACCACCATTAATGAAGAATTTTAATTACAGTCCACCATTTTTTAGGTTGTCAAGCTTCTCACCTACCATTATAATGAGGTTTGGTCTTCCTTTCTTTCCCAACAAGGAACATTAATGAAGGCACAAGTTGTGTCATGGAACCCATCAATTTTGCAGGTGAATTCAATGCATTTTTGGGGTGGTTAGAGTAGGTGAATTCAATGCATTTTCTTGGGTGGTTAGAGTAGGATTTCAAATTCTTCCCTCCTTTCTCTCTTATTCTTCCTATATATTGTAAGGAGGGGAATTTTTCTAAAGGTTGGACTTTTTGCTTTGCACCCTCCCTTCTTCTCTTGTCTGTAAGTGGATTTTTGGAGTCCAAGTCTCCCATTCAAATTGTAATGCAAGTTTGTGCTTCTTGGCCATTGTAATGCACTTTGCATCAATGTTTTAGAGCAATAATGCATATCTCGTGAATAATTTTCAACCCTCCTTACATTCGGTGTCCCCTTCCTGATCTCTCATTGCAGTCCTAGTTATTTGTGCATGGTGATTGTATTACATTTTTATGGTTTTTGTTTATTGCAAAGTAGGTGTTCAACATTCCTTTGGTGCATCACCCTTGTTAGTTTAGGTTTTATTTCTTGCATCTCCTTAATCCTTGTCTCCTTGGCAAGCTAGAGTAGGTTTTAGAGTAGATCATCTGCAATATGAATGTGTGCACCTAAACAGAGGAATAGGAACCAGCCTTCACTGTAGATATTTCCCGATTCGCAAAGTCTTGCTATTTGGGAGAAGCTCCATGTTATGCAATCACACTGAGAGTCTCAAACCATCGCGTCGTAGACATTTAGGGGTTTTGTGATTTTGAATCAACATCACTTTCACCTCATTTCCTTTTGTGCCCTAGTTTTCTCTCTACTTAAGGGACTTACCGCAACTGCGACATTTTATGATCATGTGACTTTCTTCACCTTTAGAATAGTCCATTATACAATGCCTTTAGGGTCTTATGTCCATATGCCCATCTTGGGTATTGTAGACTCATTAGGGTTCTTATCAATTAAGCAGATATTTTACCACCTTTTACCATTCACCTTCCTCATTACTTATTGATTATCCTATACAGGAACAGATCATCGATGCCTAAAATTTTAAGTGACTCAACCATGCCTATGACCTAGACTCAACCATGCCTATGACCTACATTCAATCATGCCTAAAATTCACCGACCCATCCCCCTAATTCATCTTATTCTTCCCTAGCTTATGGGAGAACTACACCGGCCCGAGGCCCGTTTTCATCAGTCTATGTAGGAAACACTCTAAGGGCATGGGGCCCTTAGAGGTTAGCTCGGCCACTCTTTTACACCGATATATTTTCCCCATTTTCCTATTTTCATATTCTATTTTCATTTCCACTTTATACAACACTTGGAAATTAATACAAATGTACATATCTACCATGTTACCACATTATAACAACATCCAATCCATCATTTCACCTTTCCATAATATCAAATATTTTGGCAATCTACACCATAACATACATATAACTCATCATTTATTCCCCATGTTACCAATAACTTAGAAATTAATCAAAAAAAAAAAACCCGACTCCACCATGCCTAAATCGACCGACTCCACCATGCCTAAATCGACCTGACTCCATCATGCCTAAATTGAACCGACTTCATCATTCCTAAACCAACCTGACTCCATCATGCCTAATCCACCTAGTTTTCACCCATATGCATATAACAATGAAAATTTTACAACATAAATACAACATCATACCATAAATATCACCATCTCTATATACATCATCATTTGAATCTATGTGTCCATACATATGTGCATAGAAGCATAATCAATATATTTACCTCTCATATACATCCTCACATCTACGGCACGCAGCCGGTATATATAGCCAAAAATAAAAAATTAGGGTGCACGGGGCTCATTCATCTCCCCATCTCGAGGTCGGTGCATGTCTCACCCATCTCCTCCGTCTCCTCTCGCTCATGTGCGGCATCCAGCTAACATCTCATCACCCTCCATAGGCCTCGGTCTTCCCTCTAGCCCCTCACCTAGCACCGGTCACCGTAAACTAGTGGCCTTGCCCTAACCATGCCTCTCCGGGCTCTCCCACCCATGTATTCTCTACATTGTGAGTGTAGGACCTGGTGCTCCCACTCAAGGTCTATTGTAATCTTTTCTCTGCATAAGAGGGGGCATCTATCCTGCAGGTCATCAAGTGATCCTTATAGTACCATGCCCTCACCTAGGGAATCCTGAATCTGTGCCATCGGTACTATCTAAGGCAGCCCCATCGGTCTCAGACCTTGTACCTGTACCATGGGACCCTATCCTTGATCCTATGTTGGTGCCTGTGTTGGTTCTTGAGCTGCAACCTGGGCCTATAAGGCCACAATCTGTGCCTGAGTAGTGGCCAATCTTCCTTGTAACCTGTTGCTAATGTTCCTATAGGGTGGTTACCTTCCCCCCATCTCTATCCCCTCCTGTGTGCAGGCACATGTTTCTATGTTGCAATCTAGGCTCAAGATCCACTACATGTGCCTATAACGTGGCCACCTATGTTTGTGACCCTACCAACTACCCCTATAAATGTGTAATCTAGCCTTATAAGGCAACCACCTATCCCTGTAGTGTAACCATCTGAACTATGAGGGTGGCCACATCTAGTGACTCATGCCCGGTGGTGTTGCTCGTAGTTGGGTTTCCCACCACCGTCTAGTATGCATCTGTATAGCCTACATCATCAATCGGCCAGACGATGGATTGCTCCCCTACCGGTTAACATTGTAGGTCATGGTGGAGACATAGGTCTCTCCACGTCATCCCTCATATACTGTGGAAATGGAGGTGGCACGTCTTGGGAAATCCCAACTATCATCTAACCCTATCAATGGGGATCATCTTGTGCTCGCCAACATGATGCCCCTCTATCCATCTCACTAGTTGTAATCCATCCAACTCCACTGCCATCTTCTTGTATGAGGGGAAGCCGACATATGGCCTCCAGATAATGTCTACACCAGATAAACCCTCCAGCATGCACCTGTAATACGCTACATCATGTGTAGCCCCAGGAGCCCTACACTCTCCAATAATAGGCACCCAACACCTATATCCAACTCAAATAAATCCCACCTCGAATTCATCTGGGTGGGAATACCAACTGGATGCACACATACAATGTGCTCATATGCCCAGTAGTGTGAAAAAAACGTGCAGCATAAGTTGAACCTCTCGTAGTCGCCCGTAGGCTCAGTAACTCTCGGTCATACACGCACTAAGTATATTAATGCCCAAGAAAATAATTTCCTATCCTCCATCATGTCTTGGAGAACCCCCATCAGTGCTCTTGGGAATCTCCCACCCTCCACATATGGCAGTGAAAAGCAACACATTACCTCCATAATCAAGACCAGAAGCCTAATCTCCTCTAGATGGGCCGCGTATATCTCTCCATAACTCAGGCTTGCACTATGGAACCTCATATTTGTCATCCCCTCTCCAAATCTCGTCAACATCATCTCCTCTAATGCCTCTAAAAAAATAGAATACAACTGTGTCCCCATTATCGGTAACCATAGGATCATGTACACATCCTTTAGGGTGACTGTGATCTCACCTATCAGCAGATGAAATTTGTTGGTCACTTAATACCATCTATCAATGAGTGTGACCATCAATCTCAGCTCCTGAAATATGTACCTATACCGTCTGACCTAATAAGGCCAACATCTATAACATGACGCCACTCCTCTAACGTCATGCTCCCTTGTACTGATAGTAATAGAGGTGGTACTCTGTCTCTCATTTGTAACTAGTCCCTCGCCTGCACCCAACAAATCACAACATTGTTAAACCTTCACCATACCCCACACATCTCTTACCCGACAAACCTACTCCCAAAACCCTTATTTCTTATTGTACCCCAACCCTACAGATTACCCCTTTGTTACCATAATCCACTCATACCATTTATACCTATTACCCTACTCATTACCCTCTGTGAATATATTACCCTCCCCATCATCATTCCACTTGTCATTATATCCCATCACCTACCTTTTCCCTCCAAACCATTCTCGCTTATTGACCTATTTCCCTCTAACAAAAACTAGCATCAGTCCCTCATGACCAAAGATCGCCACTTCTTTACTGACCGATGCCGGCCAATGCCAACCGACGTTGGCCAAACCTTGACCGGCATTGGTCACTGTCGTGGTGACCAAATCCGCAAAACCCCCATTTTTCCCAAAATATTTCAAACTAACCTAGAAACCTATCCTACCCTACCCAAAGCTAACCCAAACCCCTCCCCACCCCTATCTAACCTATCTCAGACCTCCCCCTCCCTCATTACACCAATTTCAACACAAATTTAATTATATACCTATACACGAAAACCCATACCCATACCTTATGTTTTTCAAATAAATACATAGAAAGGATGAAATCCTACCTCATCTCAGTGTCGTCGGTGTGGTGGCATGACTGGCCGCTATGCTAGTGGCCCACCCAAACCCTCTCCTGCTTGCCATGCCCAAATCACCACAACCCACTCCTCTAATCCAACCAATCAAATCAATACCCCTGAGCTCATGGACCCGTCTCCCTAGCTCCTCTCACCCACTCGTACTCTCCACCTCAGTCCAAGTACAATACCATATTCTTCTCTCAAAAAAGTGGCAAAATTCAAATGGATCTGTCATTTTCTCCAAAGTCACAAAACAACAATGATTCCGTAAAATACGAATTTTTGTTTTATAAACCCAACCCGATATGACCGATGCCGGTCATATTTGTGCCCTAGCCAATCGACGTCGGTCACCCTATAATTGGCATCGATCAAAAAAACTACCTATTTAGCCTTGCTACGCTTCCTTTGCTGTAATCATCAGTGCCAATGCACCTATTATCATTCCAGCCACCCATTGAAACATACCTACAAGCTCAACCTACCCCTATATTTCCTTTGTTGCATCTTAGGAGTTGTTATTTTACCTATACCTTGGCCTTACTTATGTCATGACCTATTTACTTGAACTCAACCTACTTGGTATGACCATTGACCTTATGCACTCATTATACCTTGTGATGTTGTTACCTATGTTGTTTTACCCTAACTACGATACCTTGTCTATTATTGTACCATTTATGCTTGACCAAACCTTTGGTGTACTGGAGCATACCTAAACGTTCTTGCACCTGACCTACATTGTGTTTCTCGACCATATCCTATACCTTGGATACCTGAATCACTTCACCCTTGTTTGGATAAACCTATCGACCTTGGATGATGTAGAGTTTGCAAGATCTTCAACTTGGTACCGTGTTGCAATCTATACGTGTGTGTGTGTTTGATTGCCATTACCCATGACCCGATTTTGACCACGACCTACTACCCATTACCCAAGTTAACCATCACCCTTTCCCTCAATACTCAAACCCTTCCCCACCTATCTTCCCCACCTACACATTTATCAAACCACTCACCGATTCCGTATTTCACCTCATCAGTGCCTGGTTTGAGGGGGATCACCTTCACCCACACATGGGGCAATCACTTCTTGTTTTTGTTAGCATCGCTTACCAATACAAGCTACGTAATAAAAAAGGGGAAAATGTAGACACCAAAATTGGGTCACACTCCCCTTGGTCCCCTTTTGAATAACTAACTTAAACATACTCACCTAACATTAGCCCCCTTTCACCCCATATTAACATTAATTTAATTATCCACAATTAATTCAATACTCACCCTCACTCCATTTATTAATTTAATTACTTTAATTAAATGGATGCACACCTCACCTAGCCACCTCACATAGACACCTCACCATAGACCTATTCATAGCATGTTTCCATAACTAACTAAGACTTAGCCCTACTTACCTTAATGAACTAAGACTTAGTATAACCCTAAAAGCACATGCCTATTCTTCCTCTAACCACATTCCTGCATATCTAAGTGCAATGTTCCATTTAGACCCAGCACCAACTAGCAAAGCTAGAAAAAGATAGCCAAGATCTGTTATTTTAGGCAACCTAGGATATCCTGCCTTAACTGATGCCGGTCAACCTAAAACCGATGCCGGTCACCCTAAACCATCGTCGGTTACCATATAACCATTTTGGTAACCTTGTTTGAGAGGTTGGCCACATTCTCAAGTTTTGGGAGCAAATGAGATCTACATGCAAGCAAGAACCAAAGCTCTTTCACACATCCAGACAATCATAGCCAAGCACAACCATTGATCAGAATATTTTTGCATTCACGGTAACATTCCAAGAAGCATTGTTATTGCACTAATTACAATTTCACCGATCAACCATCACCACCACCTAGCCATTGAACCTGCACAACAGTAAGTGTTTTTCTAACCTACACCATTTAATTTCTATTTAGTTTATAAAGGTTTTTCACCTTTGTTTATCAACCACCATTTATATTTTTACCTCACCACTATTTCCTTTCTGTGAACCCGACCATTCCCATCACTCATAACCATTTTAATCACCTCTGTCCATTCCTGAGTACCTCTGAATATTCCTAACACCTCCACAGACCTAAACCAACTCCTAGCCTTAGAAAAATCCCCAAAACCATGAACTATTGAGTTATTATCAGCCCGCCTTAACCATCATCGGTCATACCAAACTGACGTCGGTCTCTATATTTGGACAATCCTGTTAATAACATATCCCAATAACATTTTCCCAAGTGACCCAAAACTTGACCCTGACTTGTTCCAACACCTTGATTATTTACCTTATTTCTAGATCTGATCATAGCCTAGCATGTTATGTTAGATTTGCTTATTGTATTTAGATGAGATACCTAAATCATATCAACTATAGTAGAACCTTGTTTATTTACGTCATTTCTTACATTAAATTGTATTAAACAGTTGGGTTGGTGTCATTGAGAGAAGTAGCACACTTCCTAGATCTACCATACGCTAGGTATCCCACTGACATATATTGTTTAACTCTTTCTTGTGGTCTTGTTTTGTATTTCAGGTAGTTCCTCCTAGCTAAAAGGAAGCTCTCACAGTTAGCATTGGATCAAGAAGTTAGAACGTGCGCAACAACCTCTAATCGACCATCATAATAGGTATTCCTCCTTAGCCCACACCCTTATCTGTTTCATCTAAAAACTTAAAGAAAATGGTGAAACATTTTGGCACACCCGGTGGGACCCATCTGGGTTCCTTGCATTTTATTCATTCCTAGGTGAAAGTGGTGTGTTTGTTTCCCTTCTGAAAAGCTTACACATTAATTTTCTTCTCTAGAATCTTCCCTTCTTTCTATTGTCTAAAAGAAATTATGTTTTTGGTGCTATAAAAAGAATACTTCTTTTCTTTCATTAGTATTGCATTAGTGAAAGAGCATCCCTCTTCCTATTCATTACTTGTTACATCGAATATCACACTTCGATTTGGGCTTAAAACACTTACATAGCATTTTGATTCACTGCATCTTAGCTCACATTAAAATGAGGGCAACCTATATGCTGGAATTCATGCCCAACTGATGGTTGACATAACTGAATCATAGAAAAGCACATTCTTTCTTCTCTCTCTTTTCCAAACTACACAATTTGAAATATATACATCTTAAAACAACATCCTACCTAGAATAAGTTGTCAACAATCAAAGGATTGACAGTGGGCACCCATCTGGTTATCTCTGTCTAGTACCCCATCAGAGGACAGCCTGCCTCCACCATAACATAACATGAAACCTCACTTTTAGAATTTTCTTCTTCGTAGAAGTCTTCCCAACCAAAACTCAACTCTAAATTCACGAGTCAGTCTTTTAAATAGCATAAGCTAAACACACTAAATTCACTTGTTGGATTATGTATTTTTCTTAGCTTTGTGCTTGACTTGCATTTTGAGGTGTGAGGATACGATTCTTCATTTTTATTTTTTCCTTTCACACTCCGCCATCATAGTTGGAGTATTCTAAATTTCTCGTTGTGTCAAGACTTCATCTTATCATCCCTAGACTTCTAGGTTGATTATTCATCTAATCTAAATTCACAAAAATTCATTTTTCTTCATTCTTCAAATTTCACAATAGCCGTCTTTAGTCCAACGACCATCATCGGTTTACATCTGACTGTCATTGGTTTACCTAACTAGTGTTGGTTCCTTGTTCTTTTGGTTAATTTACCCAAAAAACTTATCTCATCTTCTCTTTTGTTTAGAGTCTCTGTATCATTATACTCTTTGTACTCTGATAACAGTCATCAAATACAACTTTCTGTCTGACAATCATCAGTTTCTACCTCATTTGCTGAAACTATTATTTTCTCACAATAACCGATATCAGTTCCTATAACTGACATCGGTCACCCAGAATCTTGTCATCAATCATTTCGATCAAGGCATCGGTCATTCTGTTTTGATTTTAATCAAAACATTTACCAACTTTCCTCTCATAATATTTTTGTCCCATCTCTGTTGTTCCCTGTGTCATTTATAGAGTACATTTCACTTGATATACGCTAATTCACATGGTGTTGACTCGTAGCCAAACTAACACCCTCATGTTTCATGCCAGCCATCAACCACTCCCACCTAATCCATCACCTTCATCCATCTTGTCACCTATGGATTCAACTCAGTATATCCCCATCGCTACTGGCAATGAGGAGTTCGCAAGACTCCTCGACTAGAACCCCGATGCTCTCCAATACTACCTTGCTCATTATTCCACTAGGGATTCCTCATGATAGTTAATATACGACATGCTCGTATCTATTCCCCTACTCTAGCCCCCACTTCTATGTCAGCTAACACCAGCTTGGCACTACCATCATCCACTTTACCACCTTGTGTCATTAGATCCCACACCACTATAACCGTAATGTTTACATCATCTACCGCACCTACGACATCACTTGTCCCCCAAAATATGCTATAAGTATAGCTTCATCTGCACCCGCCACTTCACATATACCCATTGCATCGCAACCACCTCTCGGTGTCAACAACTTACACCCCTTTCCAAAACCTTATCCTTTCTATCCCACAATCCTTACCCCCAATCACCACTAGAGTTTTTATGACTACCCCACCTTTACATACTACCAACAACCCTTGACCTCATCTATCACTTATGCTAGCTATGTTCCACCTACATCTATTCCTCTTGTGCAGTTCTCATACTCAATGCCACCATACACTAGTATACCACCCACCTCATACATTCAACATCAACCCCCTTTTTTGTAGGGGGCACCCATTCATCCCAACCTACTAACAACCTCATTAAAATGATGATGGAGAAGATGCAAACCTTAGAAGCATCTATTTCTAGCTCCCATAATTCTTTAACATATGATGAAATCTATAACAAGCCTATCCATCCATCTATTCCCATTCGTCCTTACCTAGTGCATTGGGAAATGCCTAAATTCAATCACTTCAATAGTAAAGAAGACCCACAACAACACTTGCGGTCATTCAAACATGGGTGTTACCTAATCACCCACGATGACGCTTTGCTCCTACGAACTTTCCCAATGTCCTTGATAGGACCAGCATTGGATTGGTATAGTGGACTACCTCAACATTCTATTTATTCCTTTAATCAAGTAGCCCAAGCTTTCTTAGATCATTTTTCAATCAATGTTACCAAGAAATTCACCATGACCAATCTCTATTCAACTCGACAGTATGAAGATGAATCTATCACAGATTTTTTCACCCACCATGCGAGTCTTATTAACCAATTGACGTTCCAACTACCTCAGATTGAACTTATTGAGTTGTTCACTAGAGCTTGTGTTAGACACATCTCACCAACTCTGCAAGTCCAAACCTCCAAACCTTTGATGAAGCGTTCACCATGGCCTGAAAACTAGAAATTCATGCCATTAAAGAAAAGAAAATCCAATTACGGAACAAGAACACCCCATTCAAATCAAATGATTCTTCTTCATCTTCAAAACCTCAAAATAACTATTCAAAGCCCAAAGGATCTACCAACACGGTAGTCCTCAAGGCGGGTCCACCTCATCCTTCTAATCAAGCCCAACCTTCTTCCAATCTTTCTCATGTCTAGGCCTTTCAACTCCAGGTAGGAACAACGGAAATACACTTCGATTAGAGAGCCCTATTCATCAGTCTTGGAAAATCTTCTTAAAGTTAGAGCCATTACACTTCCTCCCATAAAACCTCATACAAGTTTCAATCCTTCTCGTCCCATGCCGGCATGGTATAAAGAACACAACTACTGTAATTATCATCATGTTAAAGGACATAGTGATGGTAACTACATAACTTTTAAAAACATTGTTCAAGAGATGATAGACAATGGAGACCTTTTCATAGACAACCCGAACACACCAGAAAATTAGAATTTGTACATCTTCAAAATTCATTCCTAATCATAAACCATCATCTAATCAAAATAGTGAACCTTCATCCAATGACAACAATGTCCATGAAGTCCACGCAGTTTTTGATATCATACCAATTGTTCCTCAAAACCTACCTACTTCATCTATTGAGGAAATATTGGCATGAGCTCCTCCACCCACAGAGGAGCATACCTCTTCTACTCCTCCACCCATAGAGGATTCCCCCTCATCTCCCCTTGCTCTCATGGAGGAACCCACACTTTCTACCAATGTCATTTCATTGTCTGCTTCCCAACTTTCTGAACCATCAACACTTGTTATTCTCCCATCCACAGAAAATCATCATTGCCTTCTCCTCCACCAAGAGAGAATTCTACCTCACCCCACCTATTATCTCTCCTACCCATGGGAGATTCTTCAGACATGTCACTACTAGTGGGGACAGTTTTCCCCTAGCATCCTAGGACCCTATTGACATGATCTCGACTCTTTTACCTACAGAATCTAAGGCTAGCCAATTCCTGTCTCACAGACATATTTTACAGGGATTGCCACCCAACCCATTCCATCCTCTTCTTCAGTAGTTCATTTTCATAGCTGGTTGATCATTTGGATTACATTGATCATTCCATGCTCTAGGGACGTCTTTGGCTCCCGTTTTGACCCAAATGCAAATGTTGCCTAAAGATACTTCCATGATCTACCCAAAGGTATTTTTGGAAACCAAAACTACATTGACCATGCCGATTGAAATGGCTTCCTCTTCATCATCCCTACCTCCATCCAAACTTCTACCCATCACTACAACTATTCCCAAACCTAAAAACCTACCCACACCTATCCCCTCACCCGTATCTAGACCCATCACTACTTTAGGTGTCATGTCGACATCAAGCCTTACCCACTCCACAGATTGGACTTAGCCGCGTCTTCCCAAGTCCACACCAACATTATCCTCCCACCTAAAAGGAAAACCCAACCTTCTAGGCCGCGTACACCGGTCTTGCCTACCACACCTTTGTCACCTTCCCCCTTCCGTCCATCCTAGGGCCTCATCCATCAACCTTGACCAAACAGTCTCATACCTAAGGCTAGTCAAAAGCTAAAAAACCTACTCCTACCTCATGAGCCTTTGTTACACCTCATTCACCCAAAAACCAAACTTCCTCACCCTCACCCATACACTTCTTGCCACCTATACCTCCACTAGTTACTATAACCCCAACCTTGCCTATATGACTTCAACCAATTTCACCTACCCAACCTCTACCAACCACCTCCACCGTAACTCGGTTGCCCCCCGTGGGTAACCCATCCTCTTCCACCATCTGCTTTCCCTTCTACATCTTGTACTCCCATGTCACCTTTACCCAAGAAGGTGTAACCCAAAGATAAGAATCTACTACCCTCTAATAAGGTAGTCAAACCAACCAAACCTTCCATCGCCAGCTCTTCTACCCCACCTTTACCCAAGAAGATTCTAGCAATACCTAAGACCACTCCACATACCAAACCAGTAGACCAACCCATTCCCCCTCCTACAAAGCCTCTTCCCAAACAATCATCCACACCTATACCCAAACCCACACTCACTTCCCATTGTGATCTATTAGCGGAGTCCTACGCCAACATTTTAACCAATCTCTTAGAGACATCCATCATCACATTACCACTGCTTCAACCTTACAATCCTCTCAAACGTAAACCAAAATGATTTTATTAACCAAGATTTGTGCTTATCATCATGTACCAGGACATGATGTCAAAAATTATAAGGCTCTGAAAACCGTTCTTCTCCAACTTTGTCCTCCTAAACAAAATTTCAATGATGATGACCTTCTTAATGAGGACCATGCTCCACCTTCACCTGTCACCACACATCATCATCCTTTAATGATTCAGTGACCAATATCTCCACCCCCACAACCATTTTTCCCACCTCCAAAATTTGAGATCAACATGGTCTGTATTAGAGAGTTGGCCAAATCACCACCCAAATGTCAGTGCACCCTACTCATTTCACAAGGCTCTTATCCACCGCTAGGATTTTTCCCCTCATGTCGTTATACCTTTCATGACACACCCTCTTCATCCACCTCCCCTCATATTAACATGGTTCACGTTGCTACCCGCACTCAAAGACAAAGGCAAAGAAAATCAACTAGCCCATCAACCAACCTTGTACCCAATATACCATCTGCACCCACTCCCAAAATCACCATCCATAGACCTACATACCCTATCTCTGAAATGGGGTCACCCATTGTGCAATGATAAAATAATTACATCAGTCTCCTCTAAATATGTCTTTATATGATCTCGTCTAGACTTCTAAATCCCACAGACAATCAAGGTTTTATAATCCATTCAAGTTCTACCAAATGACCCCACACTAGTGGCCTCAATTATCACCCCTCACCATGTGGCCTCACTTACCAAACCATCTCCTTATTATACCCCCATGCCCACTCCTCATGTCGCTGCCCTCAGCTTCTCTGATGAGGAGATTGCACCTCTCTAGTCAGATGACCCTGATCCCACCCTATTCATTTCTGTCTATATCGATAACGTATGCATATAACATGTCATGATTGATGGTGGTGCTAGCATTAACATTATCTCCTCCCACGCATACAATCAAATACATATTCCTTCTAACTGTATGCATAATAACCCAGTTATGTTGCACTCCTTCAACGACGTCATCACCTCCACTCTTGGCACTATTATCCTTCATGTTCGTGTAGGCCCTCGCACTGTCCCGGAACTATTATACATCTTAGAGGGGAGTTCTAGTATAACCTATTGCTCGAAAACCCTAGATTTGTGTCATGGGTTGTGTCCTTCAACTTTACACCGTTGTGTAAAATTTGAGCATGAGGGACATAACTACACCATCCCCATCGACCCATCACCATTCAAAACCTGTAACATGTTGTACCAACCCAATGATGTGCTTGTACTAGTCAAGGCATCTACCACTACCCCCACTTTTCCTTCACCCACAAGCCCATCCACCAATGTTGCCACCACCTCTCCCACATCTAATTCTTCTATTCCTACTACCGCTGCAGACTTCCACAACTGACCACTTTGCTTCCTAACTAATCAATACCCTTCTGTCCCGTCCAACCATCTAGTGAGTCGTTTATCCCTGCTACCCACATATTGACTACTAATCCCTTAAAATGTGTTTTTCAATGCCTCACTCTGGGGGAGTACCGCCTATACAATATCGACACATTCCTCACTCCACAAGAGTATGGTAACTCGCACTTTGACACCCTAGTTATGACTAGCTCTTATAGAATATCAACACAAGATTGCCTTCATCCCCCTTTCGGGACCTTGTTCTATCGATTTATTCCTTTTGGCCTTAAAATTCTGGTGCTACATATCAGCGAGCCATGACTTACATCTTCCATGACATCATGCATCACATATTGGAAGATTACATAGATGATCTTCTTTCCAAATCCAAACATCGGGCCAAACACTCTGACCATCCTTAAGGTCATCTTTGACTGCCTCATCAAGTATTGTGTTCATCTTCAACCAAAGAAGTGCGTCTTTGTGGTACTTTCAGAAAACTCCTTGGTTTCATCATTTCTTTGCATGGCATAGAAGTCGATCCTACTAAAGTAAAGGCTATTCTAGAAATGCCTCCACCTACTAATCTCCATCAACTTTAAAGCCTACAAGGTAAGTTGTAATCCATTCATCATTTTATCTCACAAATTTTTAACCATTGTCAACCATTTCATCATCTTCTCAAGAAGGATGTTTCATTCAAATGGGATGATGAATTCCATAAATCCTTTGATGCCTTAAAAAATACCTTCTTCAACCACCAGTTCTCATTCCTCCTAAGGATGACCAACCCTTTTACCTATACATTTCCCTACTGACCATTCTTTAGGTGCCATGCTTGCTCATCATGATGAGCAACACAAAGAGCAAGCAGTTTATTACATAAGTCATACCCTTATAGACTACAAAACTAGATACACCCATGCCGAAAAACTCTGCTTAGGCTTATTTTATGTGACCACCAAACTCCACCATTACCTAATCAACCACAAAACCTTCAAGTGTTACCAATACGATCCCCTACGCTATATGTCGAACGTTTCCTTATGCTTCTTGCTGACCTCAACCTTGAATTCACTCATCAAAAATCCATCAAGGGCCAAACCATCGCTGACCAACTAGCAGACGCACCTCTTTCCGGAATCAACCCTCTAACTTTGATTTCCCAAACAAATCCATAGCTACCCTCTCTTTGGACGATACCGATTAACAAATGACACTCTTCTTTGATGGCTCCAAGTGTCAGCGTGGAGGTGGGGCTAGTGTTATCCTCATTCCTCTTGATGGTGAACCTATGCCTTTATCTTTCAAACTAGATTTTGATTGTATAAACAATATCTCTGAATACAAAGCACTTGTATTGGGTCTTCACATTGATTATGCCTTAGATGTTAAGTCAATCAATATCTTTGGTAATTCCCAGCTGGTCGTAAACCAAGTTAATGGTATATACTAGTGTCGTAATGAAATACTTCAAAATTACAAACATCATGTAGACATAATTTTGAATACCTTTGACCGTTATGAAATTCAAACCACCTCACATTCTACAAATAAATTTTCTGATACCATGGCCTATTTGGCTTCTCAGATACCCGCTTCACCCACCGACTCTAAATAATTTTTCATAATACAAAGGTTATAATCACCCTCTTATTTACCTTGTGAGGTCTACTCCATCGAAACCATTGCACCTAACCCACGTGACCTTTGGTATAAGTAGTTTATAGACTATCTTTCCCTTTCCATTCTACCCTCTAATCTCACTCATAATGGACAATGTGCCTTTCTTAAAAGTGTATCTCGCTATGTCATCATGGGTGGTCTCCTTTATAAGTACGGCTTTGAGGGAATTCTCTTACGATGCCTTACAAGTTTTGAAATTCCCTACACCATCAAGGAAGTTCACGACGGAATTTGTGGAGGCCACTTTAGTGGTTTAGCTGTTGCTAAACGTATTCTTCGCCTTAGATATTATTGGCCAACCCTAAACCGTAATTTTTGTGACTATGTCAAATGTTGTGTGAAATTCCAGCAACATGCTAATCTTCATCACACACCTAGTCATGCCTTACTGGTAGCACGAGACCTTTGGCCCTTTTGTTAATGGAACTTAGATCTTTTCGGTGAGATCAATCATCATTCTTCACAATGCCATCAATGGATTATAACCGCTATGGAATATTATACTAAATGGGTAGAATCCATTCCCCTCATTTCTAAAAATACGAGAAAATATGTGAATTCATCAACCATCACATCATTTATCGCTTTGGTGTTCCTCACCGTCTCATCACCGTAATGGAAAACAATTCAAAAAAAAACCCTACGTAAGTTGTGGGACACTTTTGGCATCCAACTCAATTTCTCTTCACCTTATTACCCATGACCAATGGCCAAGCAGAATCGACCAATAAAACCTTGAACAAAATTCTTATGAAAGTAGTTGACAATACTGTAAAGGATTGGCATTCACACATTCTTTTCACATTGTGGGCTTATCACACTAGTATTCATGCTCCGATTGCTGCCACACATTTTCTCTAGTCTACAGTGATCGAGGCTGTTTCTTGCCCTCTAATTCTAGATTTCATCTCTCTCGCATCTCATTACAAGACATGCTCAATGACGATGACTTTTGCCAGGATCGTTTAGTGTAACTTGATTTATTAGATGAATGTCATCTTAATGCTCTCAACCATCTCCAAATCTACTAAAAACGTATCAAACATGCCTACGAAAAATGTGTCCATGAACGAGCCTTTCACGTCAGTGAACTCATCCTGAAGGAAAATCAACATGTAATTAAAGAAGAGAAAAGTAAACGGGAAAATTTTCTCCTAATTGGCTTGGACCCTATATCGTTACCCATGCCTATGGATCAGGTGCTTATCATTTGTCTTCACTCGAAGGTAAACTCGAACTTGATCCCCTTAATGCATTACATATTCGACCATTTTATTGTTGACATTAAGTCCTATATCACTTTCTGTCAATTGATTACTCATCCCTTGAGCGATGTTCACCTTCCATATTACCCATTTTTTAGGATCAACAACTAAACAAGAATCATGTGATTACCCATCACCTTTCAACCTTATCTTCAATATGAGTACCACGGCTCTACTCATAGCATGATTCTCATGGATACTTTTCATCTTTTTTAAAGATGGAATCCCATGGTCGTTCATCACTTGAAACCACCTCTTTCATAGTTAACCTTTATGTACTATGGTTTTGTCTTCTAAACAAGAACCCAATCTTCCTCTATAGTCTTTTCCATGACTTAAATGTCTAAAAACAAAATGGGATTCAACTCCTTGAGTCAAACTTCCAAAAATGATGACTCCCTCAAAAGGGACATCTCTTCTTTCTACCTCGCCACTATAAATAGATTGCTCCCTTGAAGGACAACTATATAAATTCATTGCAAAAAAAAAAATCCATAATCTTCCCGCATCGATCAACTTCGTGAAGACCTCAAGGAGATAATATACTCATCCCATATAGACTTCCCACATCAATTAGTCTATTAAAAACAAACAAATGAAGAAAATGATGAAATTTTCGTCATGGACTTGCCTATTTTTGTATCCTGGGTTTCTTGCTAAGTAAACATGCAGTCGTACACTAAGTTACGCTAAACCATCCACTTTCACCTCATTTCCTTTTACGCCCTAGTTTTCTCTCTGCTCAAGGGACTTTCCATACTACGACATTTCATGATCATGTGACTTTCTTCACCTTTAGAATAGTCCATTATGCAACGCCTTTAGGGTCTTACATTCATACGCCCATCTTGGGTATGGTGGACTCATTAGGGTTCTTATCAATTAATTGGATCTTTTACCACCTCTTACCATTCACCTTCCTCATTACTTATTGATTATCATATACATGACCAAATCATCAATGCCTAAAATTTTAAACGACTCAACCATGCCTATGATCTAGACTTAGCCATGCTTATGAACTACATTCAATCATTCCTAAAATCCACCAACCCATCCCCCTAATTCATCATATTCTTCCCTAGCTTATGGAAGAACTACATCGGCCTAAGGCCTCTTTTCATCGGGACTTTGTAGGGGCAACACTCGAGGGCATGGGGCCCTTGGAGGTTAGCTTGGCCACTCTTTACCCTAACCTATTTTCCCCCATTTTCCTATTTTCATATTCTATTTTCATTTCCACTTTCTACAACACTTGGAAATTAATACAAACATACATATCTACCATGTTACCACATCATAACAACATCCAATCAATCATTTCACCTTTCCATAATATTAAAGATTTTGGAAATCTACACCATAACATACATATAACTCATCATTTATTCCCCATGTTACCAATAACTTAGAAATTAATCAAAACCAAAACCCGACTCCACCATGCCTAAATCGACTCTGACTCCACCATGCCTAAATCGACCTAACTCCATCATACCTAAACCAACCTGACTCCACCATGCCTAAATCAACCTAACTCCATCATGCCTAAATTGACCTAACTCCATCATGCCTAAACCGACTGACTCCATCATGCCTAATCCACCTAGTTTTCACCCATATGCATATAATAATGAAAATTTTACAACATCATACCATAAATATCACCATCTCTATATACATCATCATCTGAATTTGTGTGTCCATACATATGTGCACAAAAGCATAATCAATACACATGCCTCTCATATACAACCTCACCATCTTTGGCACACAGGCTGGTATATGCTCAAAATATCAAAACTCTCATATACATCCTCACATCTACGACACGCAGGCCGGTATATATATCTAAAAATAAAAAATTAGGGTGTATGGGGGCTCATTCATCTCCCCATCGATGTTCATTCCTGTCCTCACCCATCTCCTCTCTGTCTCCTCTACTCCCGTGCAACATCCACTAACATCTCATCACCCTCCATAGGCCTTGTTCTGCCCTTTAATGGCCCCTCACCTGGTGTTGGTCACCATAAAATAGTGGCCTCACCTCGGCCCTACCTCTAGGCTTGTCGGCCCCTATACTCTCTACACTGTGAGTGCGGGACATGGTCCGCTCACTTGAGGTTTGCTATGCTCGGTGCTCTACATAAGAGGGGACATCTATCCCTATAGTCATCATATGATCTTGATAGTACCGTGCCTCACCTAGGGCATCCTTGAACCATGCCATCGATACTATCTAAGGTGGCCCCATCGGTCTTGGACCTTGTACCTGATCTTGTGTCGGTGTCTGTGCTAGTGCTTGAGCTGTGACCTAGGCCTGTAAGGCCACAATCTATGCCTGAAGAGTGGCAAACTATCCTCGTAACCTGTTATCATTTCTGTAGGGTGGCTACCTTCCCCTTGTATCCATCTCCTCCCAGCAGGTGCCTATCCCTATGTTGCTATCGGGGCTGAAGAGCCACTACCTATGCCTGTAACATGGCCAGTTCTTTCTGTGACCCTACCAACTGCCCCTATAAACCTATAATCTAGACCTGTAAGGTGGTCACATGTCCTTACAGTTTATCCCTCTGAACTATGAGGGTGGCCACATCTGGCTGACCTAACCTGGGTGGTGTTTCTCATAGCTAGGTTACCCACCATAGTCTATACACATTTTTATTTCCCGCATCATCAATTTGACAGACGACGGGATGCTCCTCCTACCCGGTCAGTACTATAGGTCATGGTGGAGACATAGGTCTCTCCACGTCATGCCTCTTATACCGTGGAAATGCAGGTGGCGTGTCCTGGGGAAATCCCAACTGTCGTTTGACCCTTTCAATGGGGATTATCTCACACTCATCGGCATGACGCCCCTCTATACATCTCACCAGTTGTAATCCATCCATCTCCACTACCATCTCCTTGTATGAGGAGAAGCTGACATACGATCTCCAGATAATGTCTACATCGGCTAAAGCCTCCAGCATGCACCTATAGTACACTACACCATGTGTAGCCCTAGTAACCCTGCACTCTCCAACAACAGGCACCCAACGCCTATAGCCAACTTGAACAAATATCACCTCAAATGAATTTGGTCAGGGAATACCAACTGGACGTACACATATGATGTGCTTGTATGCCTAGCAATGTAAAAGAAATGTGCAGCACAAGCTGAACCTCTGCAACCACCCATAGGCCCATAACTCCCGGTACAACTGCACTAAGTACATTGGTGCCCAAGAAAATTGGGTCCTATCCTCCATCATGTCATGGAGAACCCCCATTAGTTCTCGTGGGAATCTCCCACCCTCCACATCTAGCAGTGTAAAGCAACACACCGCTCCATAATCAAGACCACTAGCCTCATCTCCTCAGGATGGGCCGCATACATCTCTTCATAACTCATGATCACACTATGGAACCTCATCTCTATCATCCCCTCTCCAAATACTGTCAACATCAGCTCTTTTGATGCCTCTGAATAAATAGAATACACCTGCATCTCCACTATCAGTAACCATAGGATCTTGTACACATCCTTTAGGGTGACTATGATCTCACCCATTGGCAGATGAAATGTGTTGGTCATTGAATCCCATCTATCGATGAGTGTGACCATCAAGCTTGGCTCCCAAACTATGTGCCTATACCATCTGACCCAATAAGGCCGACATTTTTAACGTGATGCCACTCCTCTACCATCACACTCCCTCGTACTGATAGTAATAGAGGTGGTACTCTGTCTCTCATCCATAACTAGTCCCTTGCCTGCACCCAACAAATCACAAAATTGTTAAACCTTCACTATAGCCCACACATCTTACCCAAAAACCTACTCCCAAAACTCTTATTTCTTATTTTCCCCAACCCTACATATCACCCCTTGTTACCACAATCCACTCGTACCATTTATACCTATTACCCTACTCATTACCCTCTATGAATATATTACCCTACCCGTCATCACTCCACTTGTCGTTATATCCCATCACCTACCTTTTCCCTCCCAACCTTTCCCACTTATTGACCTATTTCCCTCTAACTAAAACCAAAATCAGTCCCTCATGACATGGCATCGGCGATCTGACTTACTACCTAACCGATGTCGGCCAATGCCAACCAATGTCAGCCAAACCTTGATCGTGCTATCACACTGTGGCGACCAAATCCACAAAACCCCCATTTTTCCCAAAATATTTCAAACTAACCTAGAAACCTATCCTACCCTACCCAAAACTAACCCAAACCCCTCCCCACCCCTATCTAAACTATCTCAAACCTCCCCCTCCTTATTACACTAATTTTACCACAAATTTAATTATATACCTATACACGAAAACCCATACCCATACCTTATGTTTTTCAAATAAATACATAGAAAGAATGAAATAATACCTCATCTTGGTGTCATGGTGTGGTGCCATGAGCCATTGCATTGGTAGCCCACCCCGACCCTCTCCTACTTCTACCATGCCCAAATCACTACAACCCACTCCTCTAATCTAACCAATCAAATCGATACCCCCGCACTAGTGGACCTGCCTCCCTAGCTCCTCTCACCCACTCATACTCTCCACCTTAGCTAGGTACAATACCATGTCCTTCTCTCTCGAGAAAAGTGGCAAAAATTCAAATGGCTCTGTTGTTTTCTCCAAAGTCACAAAACAACAATGATTCCGTAAAATATAGAATTTTTTTATAAACCCAACCCGATATGACCGACGTTGGTCATATTTGTGCCCTAGCCAACCGACGTTGGTCACCCTATAACCGGCATCGGTCAACCAAACTACCTATTTAGCCTTGCTATGCTTCCTTTGCCTACAATCATTAGTGCCAACACACCTATTATCATTCTATCCACCCATTAAAACATACCTACAAGCTCAACCTACCCTTATATTTCCTTTACCATCTTAGGAGTTGTTATTTTACTTATACCTTGTCCTTACCCGTGTCATGACACATTTTCCCGAAATCAACCTAATTGGTGTAACCATTGACCTTATGCACTCATTATACCTTGTGACATTGTTGCCTATGTTTTTTACCCTAACAATGATACCTTACCTATTTTCTTCTGTTTATCCCAACCAAACCTTTGGTGTACCGAAGCATACCTAAATGTTCCCGCACCTGACCTATATTGTGTTTCTCGACCATATCCTATACCTTGGATACCTGAATCACTTCACCATTGTTTGGATAAACCTAACAACTTGGATGATGTAGAGTTTGCAAACTCTTCACTTTGTACCGTGTTACAATCTATACGTGTGTGTGTGCGTGTGTTTGATTTCCATTACCCATGACCCGATTTTGACCACGACCTACTACCCATTACCCAAGTTGACCATCACCCTTTCCCTCAATACTCCAACCCTTCCTAGCTATCTTCCCCACATTTATCAAACCACTCACCGATTCTATATTTCACCTCATCAGTGTTTGGTTTAAGTGGGATCACCTTCACCCACACATGGGGCAATCACTTCCTTTTTTGTTAGTGTCGCTTACCAATACAAGCTATGTAATAAAAGGGGGAAAATGTAGACACCAAGATTGTGTTACACTCCCTTGGTCCCCTTTCAAATAACTAAGTTAAACATACTCACCTAAAATTATCCCCTTTCACCCAACATTAGCCCCCTTTCACCCCATATTAAAATTAATTTAATTATCCACAATTAATTCAATGCTCACCCTCACTCCTTTTATTAATTTAATTACTTTAATTAAATGGATGCACACCTCACCTAGCCACCTCACATAGACACCTCACCATAGACCTATTCATATCATGTTTCCATAACTAACTAAGACTTAGCCCTACTTACCTTAATGAACTAAGACTTAGTATAACCCTAAAATCACATGCCTATTCTTCCTCTAACCACATTCCCACGTATCTAAGCACAACATTCCATTTAGACCCAGCACCAACTAGCAAAGCTAGAAAAAGATAGCCAAGATCTGTTATTTTAGGAAACCTAGGATATCCTGCCTTAACCAACGTCGGTCAACCCAAAACCGATGACAGGTCACCCTAAACCATCGTCGGTTACCATATAACCATTTTGGTAACCTTGTTTGAGAGGTTGGCCACATTCTCGAGTTTTGGGAGCAAAGGATATTTGCATGCAAGCAAGAACCAGAGCTCTTTTACACATCCAGATAGCCATAGCTAGCACAACCATTGATCAGAAGATTTTTGCATTCACGGTAACATTTTGGGAAGCACTGCCACTACACTGATCACCATTTCACCGATCAACCATCACCACCACCTAGCCATTGAACCTACATAGCAGTAAGTGTGTTTCTAACCTACACCATTTCATTTCTATTCAGTTTATAAGGGTTCTTCACCTTTGTTTATCAACCACCATTTATATTTTTACCTCACCACTATTCCCATCACTCATAACCATTTTAATCACCTCTGTCCATTCCTGAGTACCTCTAAATATTCCCAACACCTCCACATACCTAAACCAACTCCTTACCATCTCTGATTCAGCCTTAGACAAATCCCCAAAACCATGAACTATTGAGTTATTATCATCCCGCCTTAACTGTCGTCGGTTCTTACTAAACTGTCATCAGTCATACCAGACTGACATCGGTCTCTATATTTTGGAAATCCTGCTAATAGAATATCCCAATAACCTTTTCCCAAGTGACCCAAGTGACCCAGAACCTGACCCTGACCTATTCCAACACCTTGATTATTTACCTTATTTCCAGATCTGATCATAGCCTAGCCTATTATGTTAGATTTGCTTATTGTATTTGGATGAGATACCTAAATCATATCAACTACAGTAGAACCTTGTTTATTTATGTCATTTCTTGCATTAAATTGTATTAAACAGTGGGTTGATTGCCACCGAGGAAGTATCACACTTCCTGGATCTAGCATACGCTAGGCAACCCACTGACATATATTGTTTAACTCTTTCTTGTGGTCTTGTTTTGTATTTCAGGTAGTTCCTCCTAGCCAAAAGGAAGCTCTCATAGTCAGCATTGGATCAAGAAGTCAGAATGCGTGCAACAACCTCCAACTGACCATCATAATAGGTATTCCTCCTTAGCCCACACCCTTATCTGTTTTGTCTAAAAACTTAAAGAAAATGGTGAAACAGTTTTATCCATATGACTTATGATTTTTAGTGCTTAAGGTGGTGTTTCTGGTTTCCCTTTAATTGTTTCAAGTGGTGGAAAATTCTATAATTTTCTTTAGAGGTGTTTGAGATCGATTCCTTAAGACTAGTTCGTCATTCCTAGAAGCTAGTTTGAGTTATTTCGAGAGATGGAGCTGTTATTAAGACTTGTGCCCCGATTTTTTTGATGATGTGAGTTGTATGAGCTATCATAGGGTGAGATATTTGAATTGATGTTTCATTTGTGCCTTGAAAGTAGGTTTAGAGGTATGAACCAGCTTTTCTTTTGTAGGATGATTTTTAGGTTCTTGATACCTATTTTGTGGCGGTTACTTCTTGGTGTGTTCCATGATGAAAATGAAGGTTGCAGAGGTGATGGTGATTTTTATGATGCTAAGATGATGTGTTATATTTTTTTCATATCTTTTAATCCTTGGTGGTGTTTTCTTATGCATTTTAAGTTCATATTCTAATCGTTGGAGGGTGTATACCCTTTTAGGCCTAATCGAGAAGTCATTTGCAAGTTTATGTTTGTTAGAACTTTTCCAACCTATTAGATCCATTTATGAGATTTATATGATGGTGTATAGTGATTTTTATGTTGATATTACTAGCCTTAATGGTCTTAGCTAGCCTAGGTTTGTTTATGTGAAGAGTCGTGTATACAAGTGAAGTGTATTAGCTCATTTGGGTTAGTGGAGTATATGGAGTTGTGCACGAGCTAAAGAAAAGTGTGTAAAGATTTGTAAGGGCTCAAGGGTAGAGAAAAGAAGAGGATGAGAAGATAGAAATGGAAAAGAAGAAGTGCTTCAAGGTCATTAGACCTAATCAACACATGTTGGTGCATGTTTGAGTGAAGAATGAGAAAGAGTTGGGTGAGTGCACCAATTTGGGGGACAAGAAAACTGAAAATGAGTGAAATGCAATCGTGTTTTGTAATAACACGATTGCGTTATGTTTTCTTAGGCTTGGAAATTCACGAACCTAAAATGTGTATGTGTTATGACATGCATGCATTTCTAGTGCTATGAAACGTGTACATGTTTTGAGCTAAATGAAGTTTAGGAGGGCCTAAAGGATCCATATTTACTAAAATAAATGTTAAGTATAAGAAATAATAAAAGTATAAATAAATAATAAAATAAATCTTATACTTAATAGTAAAGTATAAGAAATAATCAAAGTATAAATAAATTATTATTTTTATACTTCAATGTTAAGTATAAGATTTCTTTTATTATTTATTTATACTTTTATTATTTCTTATACTTTAAAATTGTTTTGGTAAATATAAGAAGTTAGGGTCACTCTGCACCTAATGGAAGTCGTCCCGTAGCTTTGACAGTTATAATCTAGAAGATAGTTTTTCAAAATCTAATCTAGTTGGTACCTACTCATTTTTAGAATTTCAGCAATGACCTAGAACTTTCAGGCCATATATATTATAGTCGGTCTTTGTTTTACAAAAACATATAGTCATTTTATAGGTTTTGTGACCTTTTGGAATTGATTTTGGACCTCAATTGCTTGAATTGGTACAAATTTTGAAATTTGGTGCATAATTCACTTTAGTCACCATGAATTTGATAGAATTTGAGGATTCTATTAACTATGGATTTAATCAATTAAATTATACAACATTAATAAACTATGCAATATTAAATCAATAAACATCACACTATATTACATAACAAATAAATAAATACTTACAGAAAGTAAATAACAAATGACATAGGATTTATAGTGGAAAACCCGAAGGTAAAAACCACTGTGAAAAGTAACATTTATTGTAGAGAACCCTTTTACATCTAGTAAATTACCTCCTATTTTAGATCCCTAATCACAAGGGTAAAAACACCTTTGATATATATTTTCCAATATATCAAATGAGGACCAAGTCCTTTTTATATGAGGTGATCGGGTATGTCTCCCAACCCACCTTTTCAACCTAAATGGTTGACACATATACCAAGGTTTAAAATATTTAATAATAGAAATATAACTATTTCTTATTATTAAATATTTAACCTAAAGTATATCCCTAGGTTTGAATATTTAATAATAGAAATATAAATATTTCTTATTATTAAATATTTAACCTATAGTATAATGTTGGACCCATATTTAATTAAGGGGTGGCCAACCCACTTAACCATTATGTTCCTACAGAATCACTCTATGATGTTTTTCTACTTCTTACTAAAATGAGATCCTCATTTTGTAAATAAAGGATTGCTCCCGAATGGGATTCATGTCCTATGGAAAAAATAAGGTGATTATAATGTGCATCCTCCTTAGGGCTCGGGGTTGAGGTTTTAGGGTTTAGGGTTTAGGATTTAGTATTTAGTGTTTAGGGTTTAGGTTTTGGACTCGGGTTTAGGGTTTAGGGTTTATGGCTCATTGTTTAGGGTTTAGGGCTCAAGGTTTAGGGTTTAGGGCTCAAGGTTGAGGGTTTGGGGTTTATGGTTTAGGGTTCGGGGTTTAGGGTTTAGTTTTTAGTGTTAGGGTTAAGGGTTCATGTTTGAGGGTTTAGGGTTTGGGATTAGGGTTTAGTGCTTAGGGTTCGGGGCTCGGGGTTAAGGGCTCAAGGTTTAGGGTTTAGGTTTTATGGATCATCATTTAGGGTTTAGTGTTTAGGGTTTAGGATTTAGGATTTAGGATTTAAGATCTAGGGATTAGGTTTTAGGTTTTAGGTTTTAGGGCTTAAGGTCTAGGGTTTAGGGTTTCGGTTTAGCACTCGTGGGTTTAGGGTTCACTCTTAGGGCTTAGGTTTTACAACTTAGGGTTACTAGCAATAAAAATAGGGTTTACGGTTTAGGGTTTACGGTTTAGAGTTTAAAGTTTAGGGTTAAGTGTTAAGGGCTTAGGGTTTAGTGTGTACGCTGTTTATGGTTTAGGGTTTAGGATTAAGGGTTGAGGGTTGAGGTTAAGGGTTCAGTTTTAGGGTTTACATTTGAGGCTCATGGTTTAGGGTTTAGGGCTTAGGGTTTATGGTTTAGGTTTTAGGGTTTAGGGCTCAGAATTTAGGGTTTAGGGCTAAGGGTTTAAGGTTTAGGGTTTATGGTTTGGGGATTAGGGATTAGGGTTTAAGGTTTAAGGGTCAAGTTTCAAGGTTTATGGCGCAGAGTTTAGGGTTTAGTGTTTAATGCTCATGGTTTAGGGTTTAGGGGTTAGGGTTTATGCATTAGAGTTTAGGGTTTAGGGCTCAAGGTTTAAGGCTCGGGGTTTAGGGCTCAGGGTTTAGGCTTGCTCATTCACTCACTTTGTAATGTTTTGTGTCTTACCCATTCTTATTAGTATTGACGAGAGAGTATTCAACTAAAAGGGTTTATCTCGCTTTGTAGGAAGAACATTCAAAGGGATTCATCAAAATTTGGTGTCTTTCATCTCGTTGATATTTTGAAGGAGGGGAATGTCAAATATCCAAGAACAATTTGGTATAAAGAAATGTTTCCCAATACAGATTATCTTCTTTTTCCCATCGCATGGAAACTATTTCACTCACTGTAATGTTCTTGTGTCTTACCCATTCTTATTAGTATTGATAGAGAGTATTCAATTGAAAAGGGTTCATCTACTTCGTAGGCATAACATTCAAAGAGAGTCATCACAATTTGATGTCTTTCATCTGTTGATATTTTAAAGGAGGCAAATGTCAAATATCCAAGAAAAATTTGGTACAAAGAAATGTTTTTGAATAATTATTTTAGTTGCAATTTGTCGAGAATGAAGTTTCATTCAAAGAACAAAGCTTGATATGTCCAGTTCTTGTGTAAGCTGGAAATTTGAGAGGATTTCTGAGGTTCAATTTTATTTTCCAAGATGCATTACTCCAATGTTTTAAAATGTTTCTCTAGATACAATGACATTTTGATTCAGATACTCAATGATTCCTAAATGTCCAATCCTACCACAGACCCTAGTAGTCCTCAATCCTTGGATACAGGGAGACATTGTTACTTGGCTTCCATTTATAATGATAGAGATATTTGTAAATTCATGTTATGACCTCTAAATTTGTATGAATTTCAAGTTTTTTTGAAATCACATCACACCCTTCACTAGGCTTGATGACTACCCCTATCTTTTTGAAGGTGCTTTTGAAATCATCTGTGGGTTTATCATAGAAGGAATTATCAATGAATAGAATTTCACTAAGTATTAGGCTAGCTTGACTCCCATTCATAACTAAAAATAAATATTTACTAGGTTATTGATAACCCCTTTGTGTTCTTAACCATTCCCTTACTACTATGCTTATTTTGAAAACTTCGGGAAGTTCTGTCAAATTTGCTATTCCTTCTAGTATCAGAAGATATTTCTCTTTCTCCAAAGTAGAGGATGTTGCAAGAAATTCAATTTTGATCCTACACCTCCGCATTGGTATATTCTTTATGTTTCTTCCATTTTCTCTGGGATTAATTTTTGTGTTGCGATGGTTATTTTTCCCAACTTCCAATAGGGCATCCTGGCTTGCATAATACCATACATAGAATATGAGAAATGTGAAATTTGTTTTAGAGTGTGAAGAAATTGAAATTCAAGAACGCAAGTATATGTGAAAAGAAACAGGTTTGGTAGAGATGTGTAATATGCATTACAAGGTACAAGGCGGATGTCATATCATTTTAGCCGCTTGTCCCACCTCTCATAAACAAGGTAGTTGTACAATCGACTCAATGATGGTTCTAGGCACAAGACTAGGAAATATTGATGAAATATGGTTCAGGGTTTAGGGTTTAGGGTTTAGAACTCATGGCTTAGGATTTAAGTTTTAGGGTTTACGGTTCAAGGTTCGAGTTAATGGTTTAGGATTTATGGTTTAGGGTTTAGGGTTTAGGTTTTATAGTTAGGGTTCAAGGCTTAGGGTTAAGGGTTCATGGTTTAGGGTTCATGATTTAGTGTTTAGGGTTTAGGGTTTAGGGTTAAAGACTTATCATTTAGGGCTTAAGGTTTAAGATTTATGGTTTAGGGCTCGGGATTTAAGGTTTAGGGCTTAGGGCTTAGGGTACATGGTTTAGAGTTTAGGGTTTATAGCTCAAGGATCAAGGTGTAGGGTTCAATGCTTATGATTTAGGGTTTAGGGTTCATGGTTTAGGTTTTATGCTTCAAGGTTTGGAGTTTAGAGTTACGGGTTTAAGGTTCAAGGTTTAGAGCTCATGCCTCTAGATTTAGGGTTTAGGGTTTATGGTTCAAGGATCGTGGTTCAAGGTTTAGGGTTTTAGGGTTTAGGATTTATGGTTTAGGGTTTAGGGTTCAAGATTTAGTGTTCATGTTTTAGGGTTTATTATTTTGGTTTTAGGGTTACGAGTTTATATTTTATGGTTTAGGGCTCATGGCTAAGGGTTTAGAGTTTAGGGGTTTAGGTCTCAGATTTCAAGGTTTAGGGTTTAGTGTTTAGGGCTTAGGGTTTAAGATTTAGGGTTTAGGTTTTAGGGCTCAAGGTTAAGGGTTTAGAGTTTAGGGTTTATGATTTAGTTTTTAGGGTTTAAGGTGTAGGATTTAGCATTTAGGGCTCATGGTTCATGATTTAGGGTTTAGGGTTTACGGCTTAGGGCTCAAGGTTTATGGTTTAAGGCTCGGGTTTTAGGGTTAATGCCTCATGAGTAAGTATTGAATGTTTAAGGTTTAGCATTTAGGGCTTATGCTTTAGGTTTTATGGTTTAAGGATCATGGTTCAAGGTTTAGAGTTCGGGGTTTATGGTTAAGAGTTCAAGGTTTAGGGTTTAGGTTTAGAGTTTAGGGTTTCGATTGTAGAATTTAAACGTTAAAAGATTTAGGCTAAATGCTAAAATCCTGAAAATTGCCTATGTACTGACCATATTATACTATAAAAAACTATCTCCGAAATTGTGACTCATGGAGCTGTGAGACTAGTTCCATAAGGTGTAGAGTGACTCTAATTTCTTATATTTACTAAAATAAATTTAAAGTATAAGAAATAATAAAATATAAATAATAATAAATGAAAAACTTATACTTAAACATTTATTTTTGTAAATAGAAGCATACCAAAAGCACATCTAATGTTTATATTATGCGGAAGGTGTATGTGTTTCATTTATTATGCCCCAAACCAAGAATTAACAATCTTGGAATTGCTTTGGTTTTTCCCAAACCTGCTCCTTAGACTTGTAACAACACTTCAATTTACGTGTTTTTGACAAAATATGTAAAAACTCAACTTCCACCATGTTAAATCCTACAAAATCATTCACTATCTTTCTTTAAAAAATTCCTACAACGTCAAGAAAACTATCCTCTTTCTAAATATGCGATTTTTACATTTTTCCGATTATTCTAAATTTTCCATTTATATTTATTTCAAATTAGGTCTTTTATACCTCTATTTTTAGTGATTGTAAATTCTTATCTTTTGTCGTGTATCTTTTTTTTGACTCATCGAAATTGAATACAATTTTTTTAGGCATAAATTAGGACTAATTCTATACATATTTTTAAAAATTTGATATTTTTGAGGTAGTTAGGGGGCACTTTGAGAGCTCATTATTTTTCAAAATTTAAAATTTCTACACTAGAAAAATCATTAAAAAAAATACTCGCTAAAAAAATCTAGCACAAACTAGATGCTCCTAGCTATCTTTCTACCAAAGGCTTTTCAAAAATACTAAATGGTGCTCAAAAAATGGTGTGGTACACGAAAGTCACTCTATTATGTTCTTTAACAAAAACAAGATTACCTATTAGTATTTTAGTTATTTGACCCACTTAAACTTATATGTTTTCAATAAAATTTAGTAGCTTAGAAACTAGACTCAAAATGCTACAATTCATGTTTATGCAACATCTTCCAATTTTGATCTGTAACTATTTCAAAAACTCATATAAGTTGAGGTTTTTATTTTTCAAAAAAAACGTCCACTTAAGACCCCTCTTTGGCCCCCATTAGTTCACTTACCCAGCTTATTTGAGAGGGTTTTGAGTGGAGAGAGATGACACAATGATCATAATCAGTTGTTGGTGCAACAAGTACTCAAGTGATCTTCATATTCAGGTGGTTGAGTTAGTGCTTGGTCATATTATGGGGTTATAGCCTCCTTGTAGGGTTAGTGCCTTACTAAATAAGGATTAGTGCTCCTTGTGGATTTTGTGCCTCAATAACTTTCTAGAGGTTGGTGCTCTGTGTGAAGTGAGTGCTTCACTAAATTCCTTTATGTTTTGTAATATAAGTAAATGTTCGGTGGTTTTCTTCCCCATGAGGTTTTCCTACTTTATATCTTATGTTCTTGTTTACTATCTTACTTCATGTTTTGTGGATGGTTTTTTCATGGTTAATAAGCTCACATTGATTAATTAATTTTGAATGGATCCTTTGAATAATGTAATTAAGATAAAGTAAAAGTTTTTAAAATACTAATTCACCCCCCTCTTAGTCTCTATGATTCCAACAAGACCCAGATCTCTGCTCTTGCAGCCTCTCTAGTATTACGACATTGGTAAGGTGGTAATGATGGTATCACTATTGGTGTCAGTTGTCTAAAATATCTTGGTACTCTATCTATAACGTTTCTCTCCACCCAATACAAATAGTGTTCGGTCACATCCATCATGGCCTCTAGGTATTCTACTCTAGGCTAGATGGGCTACTGATCCATGTTCCCTAGGTAGGGCTGTCATATCACATCACCTAGACCACCTATGTTAGTGAGTGGTATGCTCTAAGTGCTCTCATTTTCGTCCCATGTGCCCACTGGAGTACTCTTACGCACTTATTTATTGCTAATACATGTGGTGTCCCTATCGGCTTGTGCATCAGAACATGTCATATATTCATGTTTTCATTAAAATGATGGGCCTTATGAGCCTCTAGCCTCTATGTCATAGCCTGTAAAAATCATGAACCAATTACACCCATATGGTGGTGCCCTAGCTAAATAGTATACCCCAAATCCCCAATCCTAAAGTTGGGCTATCTCTTCCTACATCAATTCTCAGTAATCATCCCACTAATCCATGATATATCTATGCACTACTATAGGTATATCTTGTGCTCTATATGCATCCAAATAATCACAATAAATATGTATGATATTATGTATCAAAATCCACAATCAAAAATATAAATTTACACCCTTTTCCTATATGTTTCCTACGCTGTCCGGCCCCACCTGGCAAACACCATCATCCCTTAGTAAGATTCCCTTGTGTCATCAACCCTATATAAAATTCCATTGGCCCACCGGCCCTATGTTTTTCCCTCTCGACGCCATCGGCCTGCTATCAGTAGGGGTCGATGGTGTCTTATAAATCATGAATGTGTCCTCCTAATTTTGACTTTCCAAATGAAACAAAATGGCAAAATGAAATTTAAAACCCTCCCAAACCCACTTTTATTTTCACCTAACCTACCCGATGATGTAATTTTGACTAATTTTGATGCTCTAATGACTTCAAAAAGCTAAATAACTAAAATGCATTTAATCCACTCAAAAAAATTAATGTAACGAATTACCCATGGTCAAGCATCGTCGCGTGATCGTCCTCCATCTCCACCACATACTCTTTCCATATCGTCTAAAATTCACCCAAATTTGGAATTCTAGAGCTTAGTTCCTCAATACCATAAATAGTAATAGGCAAATAACAATAAAATTTACTATATAAATCTAAAATTTATATTCAAATTGGTTATGATCTTCTGCAATATTCGACGGTTATCATTTTCGCTCCCAATCTCCATAGCTCATGTCATTTGTTGTGTCTTGATCATGATATCATGTCATTTATATTAACCTATTACACTCCTACTTTTGACAATCTTCGATTTTGACCTATTTTTTAACACCATATCATCACGACATCTCAACATCACGATAACACAACATTTGTCCCATAGACGCCTAGCTAGGTAATTTATGTCTTATTTTAGTGATGATCCTCTAGTGTTCTCTTTTATTTTTACTTCTTTAGGGTTCTTACAGCATGGATTGTTCCCGCACATGGCAAGATGACCAACACTATCAGGTATGCATTTGTGGGTATATTTCATTTTATCTAGTCCTTTCAACATCTTTCAATATCAGTGTTACGGACTATCTTTTTCATTGACCACCCCATATTTCGCTATTGCAACATGTAGTGATCAATAGTTGGGGCATATGTATACCTAATTTTTCACTTTTTATCTTTCATACTTGTTACTAAAAATTTCCTTTGTGCAGATAAGGGTCACTGATGCATCTATTTCTGAGCGGGATCCTTAAGGGCCTGCCAGGAATAGGGAATGGTTATTCACGTAACCATTATGGGTTAGAGACAATACACAAAGAGAGTGTCACTATTTTTTCCCATCTTTAGTTTCCCTTGCATTAGTCATCCTTATCATCCTAGGTCTCATGCATATCATAGTTATGATCTCTTGTTTGTATTTGACCATTATTTACCTTGTCCATACTCTTTCATGACCCATGACACATTATTTTTACCTTTCATGACGCATTATTTCCTTTTGGAATCCTTGGCTAACACAATTGTCTCAGCGGTAAATTATGTCATTGTATTTTCTCATGGTTGATTCCATCACCCGCGATCGATGACAACCTATGTATACCCTCACCTCATTTCAAACTCAAAATGAACAAGGAATCTAAGACATTCGAACTTTTGTTTTCTCTACTCTTTTGTGCCGTATTTGCATCTACTTGCTCTACTTTTGGTTCATCATGTATTGTGCTTGGAATTCATTGATACTCTTCTTGGATGATTTCTTACACTATTGGGTCATCATATAGTGTGTCTATGATAATAATGGTCTTCCCCTACTCCACCTAATAGTGATTATCTCTCTTCATGTTGCTTCTTAGGGTGGATAGATGCATCATCAACCATGGTACATGTGCAGTACAAGTGAGTTCTCTAACCCTTCTTTGTCATATTAAATAAATTAGTTCACTTCATCTTCTTCATTATGTTATGGTGGCTTAGTATTTTACATGTTTTAGAATATTTATCATAGTACTCTTATCAAATATCAGCTCCTTAGTTACTTTTATTTTTGGTTATTGCATGTTTCTTTCATTTATTTTTGATCCATACCTCTCTACACCCAACTACCAATATCTAAGTAAGGGTCCTTCCTCTATCTCAATCGTGGGCCTTAGAAACCATAGGTTAACATAGTGCAAGGGTTACTTGCCTCCAAATATGCAACCATAGTGCTCACAAAGAGCCCCTTTTAAGTTTATCCATTTGTATCAACCAGATTAAGTGTGTCTTCTAATCGTTGCCTCGAATATCATAGTTAAACGAATTAGTAAGAGTGGACGATTGATTGATACATAGATTTTTCTCCTCATATAGGATTTACATCTTTTGTTTGAGTTATGTGGATCCATGTTCCCATCATTTTTCATGTTTCTATTTTTCATCCTTAGGATATACCTACCAAAAAGGACACTAGTTCCCTGGTGCTTCTAGGTTCTTTTGTCCATCTTATCTTATTTTCTACTTTTTAATTTGGTTTGTAACTTTGGATATTTTCTAATTCTTATTTCATGATTTAGGTTTTCCTTTTGTGTCACTAAGTGTCTAAATTCAAATAAAGGAATCATATATCTACACAACCTACTTAACTATTGAAAATCAACTAATTTATCAAGGACAAATTAGTTGACTTTCACCAATGCTCTGGGACAATGTCTCTCTTGCTTGAAAGGGGGATCCTTAGTATATGTGAATAAAAAAAACTCTGTGGTTTGCCAATAGGTTGACGATCCAATAGGAACACTCCATTCCACCTGTGAAAAATGCTTGCAATTTTGTGTAAGGGAGGAATTTGCATGGAAGGTGGGATTGTGGGAGTGGGAATTTATAGAGGGATTTAATATTGTAAGTGTGCTAAATTAGATTCTTGTGAGTATTAACCAGAGATATATCCACACACAATTTAGAAATAAAAATAACTCCGTTAATTATATCAATACAATATAAACTATGATCATAAAATCCCATTCATTCATTCATCCAGAAAAGCTGAAACACCCTTCTTGATTGACATGTTTACAAAGTTGTAAAATGAGAGAGAGAGAGAGAGAGAGAGAGAGAGGAAACATATAAAAATAGAAGACGTGTTATCTTTGCTTTGTTCTTTGTAGCTATCTACTCATGGACTCACAAAATTGAAAACTCATTCAAGTAAAGAAGTCACTACAATATATATTTTTCAAAATAGACTCTTCACCTACCCCCACATGTCTTTTCACTTGTATTTTACAACTTGTGACTTTTTTCATTCCTAGGAAAGAAATTAAGTCCCCTTTTTATTAATTGAGGGAAACTTATTAAAATTTTCAACTATAGTCACATCTTAATGAATAAGAAAAAGTGAATAAAACGAAAATGAAAAGTGCAACCCCCTAATGAAGAAATAGAACATGAAAGAAGAGAGGAAGGGGTGGGGAAGAGAGAAAGGAGAGAAGATAGCTACTCGGATGAAGACAATGTTGCATTTTTTTATGGAGATTCCTCTAATGATGTACTCTTGGAAATTTCCTTTGGATATATCTTGATCCATTTGAATTCCTTGTTATACCAAGCCACTGTGGGTGTGACCTTCTCAGCTTGTGGAATGTGGACAAAGCTCAAGGACTTGACCCAATTTTTAGAGAGAGCATTGATTTTCTTACATTCCATGAACCATGATTGATGATCCTTCACAATGTTTGATATGATGGTCCTTATCTCAAAACCAAACTCCAATGTGTCTTCATTGAAGGAAAATGGATCTCTAGACCTCCTTCTTGACAAGATCTTCAAATGGCTTCAAGATCATCCATCGAAGTGTTTTCATCCACTGTTGGCACTCCAAGTTTTTGTATCTCAACATTGACATCCTATTGCATCTTTGAAGTATGTTCCTCATATGAATCCAATTCACCAAGAGCATGGTTTAGAATTTTGTAACAAGCAACTAGATTTCTAGCCCAGACTTGAAACAAGTCTTTAGATGCGGAATTTAAAACCTTCTTACTCACCATTAAGGACGAGTTGACTTTTCCCATCTCAATAACCAATGGAAACACTTGGTTCAACTACTCCTTTTATTTTTCAATCTCTTCTCTATTCATGCTTACTTTCTTGGCCATTGTACTCATGTACTTGAACAATGAAAGGATCTTAGGAAGCAACATTTTACCTTTTCCATAATCTTTCTCACCCATTTATCATTCTCTCCCCTGCATGGTGAAACTTTGTGTCTTTCTCGGTAGATTATGGATCAAGCTACTAGTGGGAGTAAATTATTTAGATAGGAGAGAAGGAATGGAATTTTGTTCCATGTATGTTTGTACATACAAGGTAATGGTTCTCACATGATCTTCGAATTGATCAATTTTCTCCTTGTACTCCTAATTTCTCACAAGAAGGTGATTGGAAGACTCCTTGAACATGTGAACATCTCCCTCATGTTTTTTAGGTCCTATAGGAATGGTTCTGATCTCATAATTAGATGGATACATTTCATTGATAGGCTTGATGATTTTAGGTCGGGCTACCTCCGCATATTGATTTACCGAAGTGTCGTTGAAAAAGCAAGATGCAATTTGAGCTTTCTTCCCTTTCTTTTCTTTCACCATTGTGGATATAGCCTTGAAATATGGGATCACCACTTGTTGGACCATGTTGATCTCTCCCCAATCATATCCTACACCCATGAGAATTTTTCATTTGCTTCAAGTTCAATGTTGGGCATGATGGTAGTTTCTTTCTCTGGTTGAGAAGGCACATCATGGGCCGGTTGAATAGGCACAACTACGGAAGAAGAAATTCTCTAAGTTATTTGAAGGGTCAGTGGCTTGAGGTAGATCAATTTCACCATGTTCCATACCTTCTACATGATCTTGAGCTGCTCTTTCCTTCTTGTGTGTCCTCTTGTAGTGAGTCGGCTCAGATTCCATTGATTTTATTTTTGTGAGCCTTTCAAAGTGAGCAGAACTTGAAGCTTTCTCAACTGCCTTTGAAGTGGAGAGGGAGATGTTTGTTTCTTGAGATCCTGGAGGCCTCTTGACTCAATGAACCCAACTCTTTTATTTTTGAACCACTCTCTAGATATTTGAATCATTTCTTTCATTCATTCATTGATATCCCCAAATTCTCGAATGCTCCAAGAGACTTACGAAGGGGTGAAGCTTTCATAACTTGATACTTGGGGTCATATAACTCAGTTCCATCATCATCAATTCCCTCCTCAAACCAATCAAAACCAAACTTCCTCATTTTCCACAATGCCATCCTCATATGATCTCTTTCCCTAACCTCAAAATCATCGAATAATTCACCCAATAGTCCTCAATTTGTGGAACATGGTGCAAGTAAGGTATATGGAACATATCAAGAGTGCTCAAATTTTGAAGTTGGCTCTTAAAGTGTAGGACTAGAGATTCAACTATGATAAAGAAGCTTCCAAATTTGACGCATCAATAAGAGGCTTATACAAGAAAATTCCTAAAGATATAGGAAAGACACACCTTTATTTTTTCAAATTTTGATTTTTCCATTGATATGAGAAAGTTGTATGTAAAGCTCAAACATGATGATCTTGTCACTGAGGTACCTTAGAAGTTTTAGAAAACGAGGTCAAATATAGATACCTAATGTATGAGAAATTTGAGAATTGTGTGAAGAAGGACCCGTATCTTCGAATCAAAGAGGTAGATTTCAAGGACGATCTCAATTTAGGATCTCCCTTGAGCAATCTTATGATAAATATGGTGAATGCATCATTCACCCTTACAAATTGGTGATTACTCTCCTTCAGGGTCAATTGTGGATATCTCTCGTAGGTGGGGGCCTTTTGGGAGATGTTTTGTGTGAGATTATACCCCTGAATGATCTCGTAGACTGGATATATCATATACTAAGTATGATGTCATTGCAAATTTCCGGTGACTAGTAGTTGGAGAAACTGAAAGTGAAGATTATCACTGATTATTTGACCCCAGTCAATCATTTTTTCCCTTAATGATGGTAAGGATGAACAATGCCATCCAATCCTGAAAATCCTTAGTGGTTTCCTCTCCCATCACCCTACTCAATAGGATGATTGCATCTAAAAATCCTTCATGAAACTCATGCCTAGACCAAGCCTTTGGTACATGGGAGGGTTTCTAAACTATTTCAACCATGACCATAATGTGACGCCTTGAGGTATGAATCCTTCTTTGACCATTCTCCTGATGAAAATTCCTTTGGGATGATTACCATGTTGCTCCAGGTTGGGATCTTCATACATTGTGATATTCCTTTAGGAGTGAGCACTACCAAAATTGAATTGTCATCTGCCCTTATGATTCTCGTATCTGGTTCATAGTGTTGAGAACAAGCCATCACCAATTATGTTCTCTATAGGGATAATGGGTGACCACCTATGGCATACAAACCAATTATGTAGACTTTTTCTTCTACAGTTCCCTGGGACCGCCAAGCATTTGCTTTTTTAGATCTTCTAAGTCCATATGAGTGACATCGTTGTCACCCACATCCGCATACTCGATACAAGGGTCAAAACGAGCTTTAAACCAAATAATTTGAACTTTATTATTGTAAGAATCCACTAGATGAGATAAAATGAGGAAGACAACAACTTTTTTACACCTAAAATGACACTTTCTATTTTTAGTAAGTAGGAGCTAGGGGCTACTTTTTTCTACTTTTTACCTTTTCTTTCTTTTTCAATCTCCTGAAGCTCCTAACATACTACATACACTATTTTTTATGTCTCTTTGATGATTTTTTACATACTATATTTTTAGAAAGTGTTTTTTCCTTTTTTTCTTTTTCGATCAAAATTGCCTAGTTTGTCTTCTCTATTGATCTTTGAGTGCAATTTGAGATGGTTTTTTTTTCAAAATATTTCTATTTATAGTAAGTGATAAAACTAGATACTATTTTTATAAATGGCGCTTCCCCTATCCGATTGCAACGAAAATAACTTCACTAGAATAGGCTCACTCCTGGGACTCTGTGCTCAAAATTTCATCTCAATCCACCCACTAGAATGCTTAGAACTAAAAAGTGTGATCTAAGGAATCAAACTAAAGTTTTCTTAGAAACTAAAAAAGCGTGATTTATCATATTTTAATGGATTGTGGGTGCTCTTGAATTATTCTCCAAATGCATATTTGCAAATGCTACTAGCTCATAAACATGAGGATGCGGATGACAATTTTGGCAAAGTTGGCTACAAATTGTACAAAACTTCCAAGGATAATTGACAAAGGAATGACCTACTTTTTATAGTTGAGGGTGAGGCCATGAATCTTGAATCATAGTTTGAATGAGTTTCAGGTTCATAATTATAATTAAATGAAATAGCAAGAAGATGTTGGTTGTGCGATTGTAGCTTTGCGGCAAATGATTATTTTGATTTTGTGCGGGAAGATGGTTATACGTGCAACTTTGTTGCCCCCACCATTATAGGGTTCTAGAAGTGGAGTGTGAGTAGATAAATATGATTATTTAAATAACTAATTTAATTAGTTATAAATTGTGAGAGGATAATTAACCATTTAATTAAATAAATGTTTAATTAAATTAGCTAAAGGGTGTTAGGAATAATTAATTCTAAAGGGTAGGAGTATGTAATTAAAATTAATTTAATTAATTCTAAAGGGATGTATTATAGTAGGATAGAATTAATTTAATTAATTCTAATAGGATGAAAATAGGCTAGAAATAGGTATGTATTTTTAGGGTGTCTATATTTTCCCCTCTTTAAAGTGTTATTACAAAGTAATAACATTTTAAAGATAGTAAACACATGAAAACTTAGTGAACGAAAGGCAATGAAGCATTTGGATGCCCCAGTGAGTAGAATGGTAATGGAATGCCCCCTCAGGTGGGTGGGTGGCTCAAAAAGTGGTGGACATTCGTTTCATAGAGATAAGATAAGGAATTTGAAGCAGAATGGAAGGGATTGTGCTCGTAGAATGAGCGTCATTTGGAGAGTGAAATTTAGAGAAAACTTATTTTGTTGTTGCACAATAGAGTTATCACCATGGTTATAAAAGAACCAAGATTGTTAACCTGTTATGTGCATAAAAGAAACACACACACAAAACAAAGAAAATATAAAAATGAAAACAAACCCAGTATACACCATAAACGTATGCACAATGGCTATAAAGGATCCAAAATGATAACAAAATACATGTGATTAGTCAAGAAAGGAATATCAACAATGAAACACAACTTCAAAAAATAAGACAATTAAATATGCCCCTAATACTTGTCACAATGATGATTAAGCAGATGTTAATGCCCCCAAACACTAAACTTACGAATACATAAGGAGAGGATCATATTAAAGAGCGGAGTGATCTTAGACACTCCGAATAACACTCTTGTTGGATCCATATTAAATAATGATTGGAGGTTTGAAAAGTATCATTGCCATGAAGTAATAAACTTATGAATTGCATGAGAGAGAATGAGAGCCAAAATTGCCCCAAGTGAAGTTATATCGCAAAGGAACAATGTACCGTGATAGCCAAAAAAATTGGAACGATCACTAGGGTAGTAGATAAAAGTTTGATTTTATCAAGATTGCGTTGAGTTGTTGAAGTTTTGAAATTTTTGTAATTTTTAGGATTTTTATGAATTTTATTTTTTTGTGATTTTGATCATTAATTTGATTTTTTACGAATTTTTAGAAAAGATTTGATGCAAAGAAGAGGAGCGGTGTACCTACAATTAGCACAAATACAAAGAAATGTAAACAAACCTAATTACACAACAAAATAAAAACACACCATGGCTTATTTAATAAACCAGATGAAAACATAGTATGTGCAAGTGGTCCAAAGACACAAAACAAGCATGTCAAACAAACCCAATATGAACAGGAATTAACTACACCAAAGTTATATGTGAACTGAGATGCTAATAACTTTCTTGTAATTGGTCTACAATAACAAAGTACAACAAAATAACACAAGTAAAAAAAAAACATTGTCACAATGTTGACAAACCACAACAATACAACATAATTTGTAATAACAATGTCTAATGACACTCCTAATGTGTTCCACATTGAAGAATTAGACATATATGAATTCCCTCAAGCAATAGCTTAGAATGCGAGAGGATTGGGTTGGGCGAAGAGTGGAGTGATCTTAGATACTCCAAAATTACTCTTTTCGGATCTCATTGTAGTTTGACATGTATTGGATTAAATTGAAATCTAGATCTGCCCCAAGAAAAGTTATATTGGAAAAGGGTAATTGATTATTTTACCTCGGGCATAGGTATACACCATCGGCAAGAAAAGTGATTATCGAAAGATGATCTGGAACGATCAGTAGGATTGTCATCAAATGACGATATTGTTGAACTATGTTATTCAGTTGTTGAGATTTTGTCAAATATTTTATGAATGTTTTGGTTTTGAGTTTTTTTATTGTTTTTGGTTTTTGAACATATTTGAATGTTTTTTTATTTTTGAAACATATTTGAATGTTTTTGGAGTTTTAAACATATTTAATTATTTTTGTATTTTTAAACTCGGTAAAGGGTGCATTGTCTGAACTCATATTCAACAATTGTAAGCATTTCATTTTATTAGTAGAATGTAGATGATATAGTGATAGGATATCTCACTCCATGCAACTAGCAAGATGTGAGGGCTCATCACCGAGAGCCAAGAAGGACGTGAGAACTAGGAGGATAGTGATATGAAAATGAAGATGAAGGATGCCAAAACATAAGATGTAACAAAGAAAAATGTGACCCATCTCGAGTCAATATCATCGACCGATTCTAAGATGATTTCACTTTATAAGTTTTGACTAAACTTATACCCATTAGTGGCCTCTCTTGATTGACAAGATCCGGTTGAAGGAATTGTTGTCTCTCTTAACATAAGCAACTTCTTGGGATGTTTTTGATTAAGCACTTTTGATTCATATTTTCTGAAGAATTTATTTTGTTTGATTTTTATTTTTTTGGATTCACCCCTTGCATCTTGCCCCATGCCACCAATAAGATGAAAGAGCTCAACACCGAAGAACAAAACGTAGGTGAGTAAGGATACTTGCATCCTTTCCCAATCTCACACTACTAGTAAGAAGTATGGGCTCATCACCGAAGACTGTGAAGGATGAAATGTGTAATGATTGATATTTATTTTTGTATTTTAGATTGATTTTTCCTTATATGTTGATATTGTGCTTGTTGGGAAGGAAAGTTTTGCCCCCAAATCTCAATCGCATGTAACTAGTAGGACGCAAGGTTTCAACACCATAGACTGAGATGGACAATCAAAAGGTATGGGTAAAAAAGTTAGTGCTTTCTGTTAAAAATAGAGCTTTTTTTAAGGAGGGTTGTCATCAGTAAGATTCTAGACAAAACCGTAGGTAAAAAGATCTAGAATGGTAGAAACCATAACAAGGATGAGACACATTATGCCTAATAGGAACAAGATTAACATGTGTCATATAGGTGAAGAGTGTGAAGATATGATAATGTTATGATTAAGATATCTACCAATGGATGAAACAATTAAAATTGTTTGTGCAAGAGGCCTCCCTGAGTGCGGAGAGCACATGTGAGCAAGAAATTATTACTTTTCTAATTCTACTTTTCAAAGAGTTCTTTAAGGAATGGTTTGATGTGGATTTTTATTCTCTTTTTACACTTTTTTATTTTTATGAGTTTTTGTGAATGAGGGTTTGTATTGGACTCATCATCATCGACGAAGTCCATATTTAGGAAAGTTGAATGGTCCTAGTTTACGAGACTTCGGTGGACGAGGTCCAAGTAAATGGATTAGCTAGAAGTATTTTCAATGTACCCATGATTTGATGAGTCCTTATTTATGAGACTCAATCGGACAAGGTCCAAGCCAGTGGAGTGAATCAAAATATTCTATGAGTCTTGAATTACGATAGGGTAAGTGCACCAAGTTGGTGGACAAAAAAGGGGTCATAAGTGGACGTCATATTGCAAAAATAGCAAAATCTCAACTTGTAGGGATTATTAGCAATACGCACACTCAAAATTAGAAAAATTTATATAAATATGAATCGTAGCATCCGAATCTAGTTTCTAAAATACTAATTTTTTTTAAAAAACGGACAAGTTTAGCTATATTAAACACTTAAAATTATATGACTTGGTTTTTATTTTTGAAAAAACCTATAAGATTGTAGTCCGTTTGCTCTGCGATTTGGATGACCAAATCTTGTTATTTATTTTTTTCCTTTGGTGAAAAGTTAGATGTAGTTGTCTATCTTGGGATGGATTTTATTTTGTATTTTTTCAAGTAATATTTTTTTAATGATTTTTTCCGTGAAAGTGGTCTAAAAAGATTTAGAAAACGGAGCGCTTTCCGTTTGCCCACCATAACTATATCAAAAATATTGAAATCAAATTTTTTTTTAACGTGTATAGAATTTCTCCATGCTTGGGATGGTATAATTTTTATCACATTTTGATAAGCGAAACAAAATTTGTAGTCTTAAACGTAGACATGAACATTCGCGGGAAAAAATGTCTTAAAGACCTATTGTTAGTAAAAATTATAAAATGATATTTATCTTATTCTATTCACTTTAAAATCAATATTTCTATGAAGCTAACATCTGCCATACACGATGGCACCATTTTTGTGAAATGTTTTCAGTTTTTTAGCATAGTTCAAGTTTATGGAAGAGTAAATTTGAATGTTTTTGACCCTTTACACTTCATAATGACCTTTCATAGCTTTGGTTGGGGCAAAAAAAAGATTTCCTGAGCCTTAGGGTCAAATTTGATGATACAAAAGAAGCGTTATCATGGTTTATAAACCGTGATCACCGGTTTTTAAACAAGAACTGCGATCGCGCTTTATAAACCGTGATTGTAGTTTATAAAGCACGATCATGGTTTATAAATCATATTTAGATGCATCCCATGTTCTAATTACCATGTGATTTTACTGTTTGACTTTACCGTATGAATTACTACAAAATTTTGTCATTTTCTGCACATTTTTCTTATCACCAAAAGTAAAACATCATGGGAGACAAGAAACGAAGTCAAAAAAGGAAGTCATTAAGTAAAAACACCAAACGAATTAGAGGCAAATAGATTTCAAAATGCTTTGAGCGAATGCGGAATCTTTGTGAATCAAGAAGAGGTTCATCTTCAACCCCTACTATTGTAAGCAATGAGGAACTAGGTAATGTTTCTACTGTCAATGTTGAAGTTGAATTAAATACTCGTGATGAAGATGTTTTTACTATCAATGTTGAAGAAGTATTAAATACTCGTGATGTAGCAAATGTTGAAATTGATGGAGACAATGAAAATGTGAATAAAGAAATTCAGGTTGAAACTGTAGACAAGTAAAATTTGATAAAAACACCTCCTAGGATTTTCCTTAAGAAACCTAATTATCTTATTGAAATTGATGAAAACATTTTGAAACCAATGTGTGACAAACAATCTGAACGGCAAATCAAAAGAAAAGCCACTAAAATTTGGGATAATCATTTTGAAATTTTAAATGATTTCCAAATATGTCAGTTATTGGTTAGTTTGATAAAATTGAATAAAATGAGACCTACATTAAACACCTTAGGATTGACAACATCTAATATACGTGGTCAAACCTCTACAATTGTTGAAAATCTTCATGATGCATATCACACTATTGGTGTCAAGAGACACATTAAGGATAGTAATATTGTGCATTGTGTACTTGTTACTAGTGTTGTAAGTGAATCAATAAAAAAATGTTTGATTACGCAAACAAATCGAATGTTGCAAGTTAATCGAAAAACTCTAATGAAAGCAATTGAAAGACGTAATATCCTTCAATCACTCAATAACACCGATTTTTGGGCATTTTCTGCTAGAGCACCATGTAAGGACAAATATAATACTAATGCTATAAGAGAAGTTGTTATTCAATTTTGGCATGATAACACTAGAGTTTCACCTAATACAAGAGATGTTGTAAAACGGAGAGTTGGTTCTATTAATCGTGAACCACATCCAAAGTATTTCTTAGATATGACTCAAACTCAATTTTTCGTAAGTTTGAACAAGAGCATCTGGAAATTAAAATTAGTCAATACTTTTTTAAAATTTTAAAACCATTTTATGTGAAAATCAACCATGCTCGCCCACTTGTTGTAGGCAACATGTTGAATTTGCTATGCATTATGCTAAATTTTTATGTATTTATTCTATTTTACATTCTGAAACTATGTTATTGGAATGTGGTGTTCAAGTTCCACCAATATCTTCCAAGGATTTCATTCCTACGATATTTTTTGAAAAAGAAATCGGACAATTTTTTATAGTCGGGATTGTTTAGATGGAAGTTGTGGTACATGTGGCAGATTACCTAAATTGGAAAGTTGCATCCATGAGCAAATTGAAGGTGCAATAGGAAATAATTTAGTTGAGTTTGATAAATATAAATCAGTTGCATACCAGTTGAAAGATGGAAAAGAGTCTAAACGGTGTGAGCTAGTTACAAAACATATGCCTGTTTTTCAATTTATGAGAAAATTTAAGGATGAAATTGTTTATGAGTATGCTAGGCATACACATAGAGCTCGATGGTTGGATGAACAGTTCAAGATATGCAAAGACACATTTCCTATTGGTACTATTGTTTCAATGGTAGATTTTGTAGAGAATTATACATTACAACCACAAATGGAGGTTCAATCACAATATTACAACTCAATACAAGTTGTCATTTTTGTGCATATAGCATTTATACATTCTCCTGACAATACAGAGAATGATTGGAAAATTTTAAGAGAGTACCATTTTTATATCAGTGATGATCGTACTCATTCTATTGAATTTGTGCAAGGGTGTTTCCAATTATTTTATGGAAACTTGTCTAATAGGGACATCCACTTCAAACAACATTATATATGGTCAGATAATTACACGTCTCAGTTTAAGAATGCATGAATGTTATTGGATGAGAAGAATGCATGTCAAGATGGGTGTGTAACATATTTGGAGTTTCACTGAGGTTGGACATGGAAAAGGAGAGCATGACGGTGCAGGGGCATGTGTGAAAAGAGCTCTTGCAAGAGAAGATTTGAAGTACAAAGATGGTGCTAAATTGAAAGATGCAAAGAGCATAGTGGAATGGTGTATTGACAACATGGCCAGGGTTCTCAAGAAATTTCCATGGTTCGCAGAGATATTTTTGGTTGATAAAGGAACAACAAATTACTAACTACGAGGATTGTATGACACTCACTGGGTCCAATGATATGCACTCATTTTGTAGCTCAGACGCTACTTCGTGGGCCACATGGACAAGAAATTTGAAATGTTTTTATGCATCTTGTATCGAATTTGTCACAACTAAGTGTGATTCACAAGAATGGGTCGATGGATGGATTTGTAGGCCTCTAACTCCACTTGCTAGTTATCAACCTCCACAAGCATTACGACTTGTTTCTACAGATGAAGTTGCAACATCCAAGGACTTTGACGAAATTTCAATTTTGGTGCGACAAGGTATTTATGGTTATTTACAATTTTTGTATCAAGTTATGTCCATTGAAATTTTAATATGTACAATTTAAATTTGAGTTGAAACCTTTTTTTTATAGGACATGTGTTTGCAGTTATTGTGACAGAAGATAATGAAGAAGGAACAAACTATTTCTTATGTCGTTGCATCAAGGAACGAAAGAAGTTGACTTCTCCTGTTATAGATGGCTAAGATATTGAGTACCCTACATGGTTAGTGGTAGTTACTAAAACTTGGATTTGGTGATATCCATTAAAAAAATCCTTTGTTTGGGTGTTTGAAGACTTTGAGACACACACGAAAATACTCTTATATTCGCATCTAGTTCTAGCGACAAATATTCAGCTGTATAGATATCGAGGAAGGCTTAATAACAAGATTCTTTGGAAGTTTTGAAAGTCGATCATGAATCAATCTTGTCCGCTATTCGAGTAGATCTGATCCCGATGGTTCATTGCGATAAATTTAAAATGCTCATGTCTAGTATATATAATTTCTTTGGTATATATAAATTTTTAGTTAGGTAAATTTTAGTTCATATATTTTGTTAAATTTGTGTATTTTGTATATATCTAGTATGGATTTGATTTGAAACTTAAATTTCTTTGACTAAGACTTTTATATGCAGGTTAGTGGTGCCAGAAAAGCTTCCACCTTCACATGGTTAGCACTATTAGTAGAGAATTATAAATTCTCAAAGCTAAGAGAAGCTTTCATTGTTTTACAAGAAAAGAGAAGTAATTAACAATGATTTATATACCTGTGGAGGGGGTTCTTGGCTCCGAAGGAGGTATCCCAGAAGGACCTGGAGCTTAGAGAACCAAAACAACACCTCCCCAAGTGTTTACAAGACTATCCCTATGCGTGTGTGTAGTCGGTTCGGTACCACGACCCACTTGTTTGCAAAATATACCGTTTGTGACCTTACACCATCTCAAACTACACTATTCGGCATGTTTGCAAACAATAGGACAGCAAGAGAACCGATTGGAGAAAGAAAAAAACAAGACAAGCTATTGTATAGGGTCCCTACACCAAGGTGTAGGATTATACGAGACGTCTCTAGGTGCCACGAGTCTATGTAGTCACCCGTCGAAGTTGAAGTTGAGCGATTTTTGGTCTCAAGGCTCTTGAGGGACTCCGCTCGAATGAGGTAGCTTGGAAGCAACGACGTTGTCGTGCACCAAAATGACACCTCCTCTAGCATTCACCTAGATACCCAGATGTTTATGCGTAGTCGATTCAATGCCACGACCCACCGTTTACAAAATATAACATTTGTGACCTTACATTGTCTCAAACTACACTATTTGGCGCGTTTGCAAACAATAGGGCAGCGAGAGCACCGTTTTAAGAAGGAAAAAAATGAGATAGGCTATTGTAGAGTGTCCCTACGCCGAGGTGTAGGATTAGACGAGATGTCTCTAGGTGCCACGGAGTCTACATAGTCATCCATCAAAGTTGAACGATTTTTGGTCTCAAGGCTCTTGAGGGACTCCGCCCGAACGAGGTATCCCGGAAGCAATGACATTGTCATGCACTGAAACGATGCCTCCTCTAGCATTCACCTGGTCACTCGGATGTGTTTGCACATTCGGTTCGGTGCCACAACCCACCGTTTACAAAATATACCGTTTAACAGCCTTACACTATCTCAAACTACATTATTCGGCGCGTTTGCAAACAATAGGTCAGCGAGAGCACCATTTTAAAAAGGAAAAAACCAACATATGATATTGTAGAGTGTCCCTACTCCGAGGTGTAGGATTAGATGAGATGTCTCTAGGTGCCACAGTAGTCTCGCATAGAACCCGTCAAGTTGAACAATTTTTTGGTCTCACGGTTCTTGAGGGACTCTGCCCAAACGAGGTAGCCTAGAAGCAACGGTGTTATGGCACACTCAAACGATGCATCCTCTAGTGTTCACCTGCCACCTAGACATTTCTGCACATTCGGTTCAAAGGTACCACGACCAACCATTTACAAAATATACCATTTAACACCTTTTACACTTTGTCTCAAACTACACTATTCAGACATTTGCAAACAATAGGGCATCGAGAGCACCGATTGGAGAAGGAAAAAACTGAGACATACTATTGTAGAGTGTCCCTACATTGAGGTGTAGGATCAAACGATACATCTCTAGGTGCCACAGAGTCTGCATAGTCACCCGTCAAAGTTGAACGATTTTTTGGTCTTAGGGCTCTTAAGGGACTCCACCCGAATGAGGTAGCCCGGAAGCAACGACGTTGTTGCACACCAAAAATATGCCTCCTCTAGTGTTGACCTAGCCACTCGACATGTCCGTACAGCTTGGTTCGGTGCCACGACTCATCGTTTACAAAATATATCATTTGACAGTCTTACACTGTCTCAAACTACACTATTTGGCGTGTTTGCAAACAACAGGCAGCGAGAGCACTTATTGAAGAAGGAAGAAATTGAGATAGACTATTATAGAGTGTCCCTACGTCAAGGTGTAGGATCAGGCGAGAAGTCTCTAGGTGCCATGGAGTCTGCGTAGTCACCTGTCGAAGTTGAACGATTTTTTGGTCTCAGGGCTCTTGAAAGACTCCGCTCAAACGAGGTAGCCCGGAAGCAACGACATTGTTCCGCACCAAAACGAAACCTCCTCTAGCATTTACTTGGCCACGCCCGATATTTCCACAATGTGATCGATTTGGTGCCACGACCCACCATTTACACACAATATACTATTTGACAACTTTTACACCTGTCTCAAACTACACTATTCGGTGCATTTGTAAACAATAGGGCAGCGAGAGCACCGATTGGAGAAGGAAAAAACCAAGACATGATATTGTAGAGTTTCCCTATGCCGAGGTGTAGGATCAGGCAAGATGTCTCTAGGTGCCACGGAGTCTGTAGTCACCCGTCGAAGTTGAACAATTTTTTGGTCTCAGGGGTCTTGAGGGACTCCGCCTAAACGAGGTAGCCTGGAAGCAATGATGTTGTTGTGCACCAAAACGACACCTCCTCTAGCATTCACCTAGCCACCCAAACGTGTCTACCCAATCGGTTCGGTGCCACGACCCATCGTTTAAAAATATACCATTTATAACGACCTTACACTATCTCAAACTAAACTATTTGGCATGTTTGCAAACAATAGGGCGGTTGAGAGCACCGATTAGAGAAGAAAAAAAACCAAGACAATTTATTGTAGAGTGTCCCTACGCCGAGGTGTACTATCAAATGAGACATCTCTAGGTGCCACAGAGTCTGCGTAGTCACCTGTCGAAGTTGAACAATTTTTTGGTCTCATGGCTCTTGAGGGACTCACCCCGAGAATGAGGTAGCCCGGAAGCAACGATGTTGTGGCGCACCAAAAAAATGCTTCCTCTAGTGTTCACCTAGCCACCCGACGTGTCTCCGCATAGTCGGTTCATGCCACGACCCACCGTTTACAAAATATATCATTTGTGACCTTACACCTGTCTCGAACTACATTATTCAAAGATGTTTGCAAACAATAGGGCAGCGAGAGCACCGATTGGAGAAGGAAAAAACTGAGACAAACTATTATAGAGTGTCCCTACACCGAGGTGTAGGATCAGATGATAAGTCTCTAGGTGCCACGGAGTCTCGCATAGTCACCCATCAAAGTTGAACAATTTTTTTGGTCTCAGGGCTCTTGAGGACTCACCCGAATGATGTAGCCTGAAGCAACGGCGCGTTGTTGCACACCGAAATGACACCTCCTATAGCGTTTAATTGGCCATCCGGATGTATCTATGTAGTCGATTCAGTGCCCGACCCACCATTTACACAATATATTGTTTGACAACCTTACACTGTCTCGAACTACACTATTTGGCGCGTTTGCAAACAATAGGGCAGCAAGAGCACCGTTTAGAGAAGGGAAAACCTGAGACATGATATTGTAGAGTGTCCCTATGCCAAGGTGTAGGAGACATCTCTAGGTGCCATGGAGTCTGTGTAGTCACCCGTCGAAGTTGAACGATTTTTTGGTCTCATGGCTCTTAAGGGACTACGCCCGAACGAGGTAGCCCGAAGCAACGACATTGTCGCAAGACTGGCTCAACGCCTCCTCTAGCATTTACTTGGCCACCGGACATGTCCACGCAGCCGATCGATTGAGGCTATGACCCACCATTTACAAAATATATCGTTTGTGAAATTTTACACTTGTCTCAAACTACACTATTTGACATGTTTGCAAACAATAGGGCAGCGAGAGCACCGATTGGAGAAGGAAAAAACCGAGATAGACTATTGTAGAGTGTCCCTACACCGAGGTATAGGATTAGATGAGATATCTCTAGGTGCCATGGAGTCTGCATAGTCACCCGTCGAAGTTGAACGATTTTTTGGTCTTACGGCTCTTAAGGGACTCCACCCAAACTAGGTAGTCCGGAAGCAACGATGTTGTTACACACCGAAACGATGCCTCTAGCATTTAACTAGCCACCTAGATGTGTTCATGCATTTGGTTTGGGGCCATGACCAACCATTTACACAATATATCGTTTGTGACCTTACATTATCTCGAACTACATTATTCGACTCGTTTGCGAAACAATAGGGCAGCGAGAGCACACGTTTAGAGAAGGAAAAAAAGCTGAGACATACTATTTTAGAGTGTCCCTACACACCGAGGTGTAGGATCAAACAAGACGTCTCTAGGTGCCACTTGAGTCTGCATAGTCACCCGTTGAATTTGAACTATTTTTGATCTCGGGGCTCTTGAGGGACTCCGCCCGAACGAGGTGGCCCGAAAGCAATGACGTTGTCGCGCACCGAAACGATGCCTCCTATAGCGTTCACTTGGCCACCCGGATGTGTCCGCGTAGTCGGATCGGTGCCATGACCAACCTGTTTTCAACTTTTTCAACAATTACAACTATTTCAACAATTACAACTTTTTCAACAATTACAACTTTTTTAACTTGTTGTCGTAAAGGGATCTAAAATTTAACTTTGTTGTCACATATCTTATAATATCCACCTTGATAACCAATCCACTTTATATATTACATGACCAACTCATCGCATTTTCTACAAATGAATAGAAGATAACCAAATTATACTTAACTAAAATATGCTTTGTCTTATTGTGATAAGCTAGATTCTTGGATAATTAAATAGCACTTTGATTGTCACACAATACCTTCATCTTCTATTGATATCTTCAAAACTCATCCAATAAATTTTTTACCCAAATTACCTCCTGACAACTATGATAGGTAGCTACATATTCTACCTCAGTAGTTGAAAAAATTGTAATATTTTGAAGCTTTGAAATCCAACTAATAGGTCCAGTTACAAGTGTAATAGCATAACTAGAAGTCAATCTTTGTTTTTCCAAATCACTTACAAAATATGAATCAAAATATCCACAAATTGAATCACCAATATTGTTATAGGTGATGCAATAATTTATTTTTCCTCACAAGTAGTGAAACTCCCACTTCACTGAACAATGTTCTCTACCTAGATTTTCCTAAAATCTACTGACAACTCCAACAACATGTGAAATTTCAATCCTTGACATGTACATGTCATAACATACATAAAACTTATTATTGCCCTAGAATATGGTACATGAGATGTATGCTTATTTTATTCTTATTGTTGCACCATAGTTTTTAATTTTAAATCAAACATACATATAGAATTAATATACATAGAATATACATACATAGAAGGATATCATGTGCAATGAATTTGAATCAAACATAGAAGTAATATCGTTATGAAAACCAACACATCCAGATATATAATGTATCAAACTAAGTGTGTTAAACGCACGTCTCTGAAAATATAAGTTCATAACATGTGTACATCTCGAACCAAGTGTGTCATACATATAAGACCACATGCGGCCACATAAGGCTATATACAATGTCCTATGAAGAATCATGAACTAGGACCAACTGACCTATATATATATCTATGTACATCCATGTCCTATGAATCTAATCATGAAACATCTTCCCTCTCTTCGCCCTGCTAGAAGTAGCATGTCCACGACCCGGGGATGTAGTGGAGGGAGATGCCACTACGAATTTCATCTGTGTGGTCCTAGGTGTCTCTAAGCAGGCCTACAACCTAACCTGCACATTCATAAACAACAAGATTTTAACACCCATATTTTTAAAATACATTCAAAATTTAGAAACTTAGAATTTAGTTAAAATGCATGTGAAATATTACCGCAATGTCATGATCCCTATCAATTTGTCAGTTGACGCATGGCAGGGACAACGATAGACTCATGAGAGGTAAGCTACATACAAATAATTAAATTTCAAATTAAATATTTCATGTACAAAATTTGATATTGTAGATTTAAGTACTAAGAAATAATTCCTAAATAAATTTAACAAATTTGAAAAATTATACCTCGGTTAGTGGATCTCAGTAGATGTTATGGCGAAGATCTCACAGCAGCCTCCACATCTGAATAAATGGAGGAGTCTCTCTCGGCAGTCATAAGCTATAAAAAAATATGTACAAATCAATATTAATCTACATGACTACCACATAAAAAAGCCAGAGCATAACCCACGTGAACTTCCACAATTAGAACTGGAAAGTGTAAAGAGAAACTAACCTGCGTAAAATTCAAGTGAGGCATGCCAATAGCCTCAGTTCCCAAAGTAGATGATGACCCGCTAGGCTCTTGCACATATAAAAGACAAACATATATTAATATGTACATGTACAGTGAAACATTATAATAATAAAAGTGCACAATCAAATGAAATTTGAAATTTAAGTACAACTTGAAACTTACGTTTGTAACATGCCCAGCTGCAGTAGCTAGCATGTCGACGCCGAATGTTTCCTTCACCGGCTCTTGCTATTTAAAATAAAATAAAAAATTAGTTTTTACATGTATGTACATAACGTACAATGAAATACATATATATTAAAATCTCAAACATGAATTAAACTATTGTATATATATTAAATATTTATTTGACATTTACCTATGAAAGACCAAGATCCTTTGCACCAGTTCCAAAAACATCCACCATCATCTCATCTAGAGAAAAGAAATCATGTGATCCAAAGAAATGATGTCTCGCCGCAATGCATACGGCACCACATGATCCACAGTGGTGTGGTGCGCTAGAACTGACGCCTCCACCAACATCACCAGATGTAATCTGCTCACTATGTTGGGTTAGAGTGTCAGTGAGCTCCCTCAATGCATGTAGTGTGTCAATATCTCATTGGTCGTCAAATAGGACTTTTTAGAAGAGCAACAATGGTCGGGACAAGAAGTCCCTCCTCTTTAATGGGAGAGGTTCCCTTATTCAGAAACGAACTTATTTACAAATGTACAGGACATTGTTTTATGGTCAAACTTGGATATTACGAAAGTGTTTTCCACAAGGATCATCAATCACACAAGGACTGAGGAAAGGGAATAAGAAGATGAGCAGAATAGCAACATTCAGAATTACAGATAGCAGAATAATTCTTTATGTATGCGAAGTTTCAAAGAATTTAAGACAAGATCATTTGCATTGGCTGAATGAGATTAAATTTAAAGACACAAAGTTCCATAAATAACCTTCTTCAGATTCATTCATCAAGGACACAAAGTTCCTTCTTGGTTATACAAGATCACTGTATTTGCAAAACTGAACAAAGATGCAATCGGAGAGACTAATGAATCAGAACAAAATGATCTTCACAATATTAAAGGAGAACATAGAGATAACAAGAATTAGATAGAAGACAAAGAATGGAAAGCCCTTTTGTATTGATTTCTTTAAGATCTATTTTTACTTTCAAAGAAATATCCAAGTTCTTCCTCCTCGCAAAATGGCGTGGAAAGGCCATTATATAGCTTACAAGTCAGTTACTCTTCGTAACCGTTTCTTTTAACTAAAGAATAGTTAAGGATCGCCAATTGCAATACCTTAACTAATTACAAAGAATACGAAAAGAAAGGGAAGAAGAGAAAAGAAAGGAGAAGGAGACAGTGGCCACCATCTCTGGGAGGGACCCACTTGTCTTGAGAATCCATTGCCTGAATTTCTTCAATGCCTCAGCAATGTCTCTGCCACGTGGAACTGATGTGTTGGCTGCAGACTGAGTCCAAAATCCCAGACACTTCTCCATCTCTTTATCAAACTCGACGTGAGTATGATAATCTTTATTTGCTTCTTCAATGGCAGATTGAAGAGAACAAATTTCCTTCATCTTTTCCTTAGAGATGGAGCTTTCCTTGAATAGATTATCTTTGACAAAAGCTCTGAACTGAGCTTTGATTTCTTGCAAGGACAGGAAAACACCAGAGTTTTCATCCTGAAGATGACAATGTATATCCTTGAAAGCAGCAACAGCCAGTGTCTTGAAAGCTTCTCCCTTCTGCCAGCTGTTCTTCATTTCTCCCAAAGCTTCCTCCAAAACTCTGATCTTCCACTCCACACTGTAGACCCAGGATTTTGATAGATTGTCCTTAGCATCATCGAAAATCTTATTCGCCAGTAAGATGTTCTCATCTGTCTGTCCCATAAGGCGAAGGTCTACTATACAACTGCTCCAGATTTTTAGTTCTTTATCCATGGTATTGATAGTGGAGGAGAGCTTCAGTTGCACATTACTCACCTTTTCGTGGAGTTTGAAAGCTTCATCGATGAAGTTTAATCCAGCAACAAGCATGTCATCCACCATGGCTTCAATAGCTCTGCCATAGACAGAATACTTGTGCATATCTTTGATACTTTGCACTTCATCTTGGCTTAGAATTACAGGAGGTGGAAGAGCAGTCAAGGGGGTAGGGTCCAAAACTTTGTCCTTAGACAAAAGGGACTTGATGAAACCTGTGAGAACTTGGGCTTGCTCTTCCAGCTGTTCAATAGTTTGCTGCCCTTTTTCTACCCTCCCAATGACTCTTGTGACTGTTTCCTGGAGGTTATGAATCTCACCTTCAGGGGTAGACTCTCCCATTGGGATTCTCAAGAGCTCCAAGTCAGATGCCTGCAAGTCTGATTCTGATTTGTCCACTGTAGGCTTGGCAATCTCCAGGAATTGCTGTCCTTGAGTATCAGACACTATTCTGGAGGTGGTTCTGGCTTTCTTGGCACGAGAAGGAGTGGTGCCCAACAAGGCTGCAACAGCATCGAAATTCGATCCCAAGCTTTGAGAGGAGGATTTCCTCTTCCTTCTGTCAACCAAAGGTTGCACCCACGCAAAAGAGGAAGAAGAATCTGCAGGAGAAGCAAGGGGACCAAGAGACAGGGAGCTCATGACACTCAGGGTCTGCGCAGCTGTTGACTCAAGCTGAGATGTGAGTAGAGCACTGGAGGCAATGGCGGTAGAAGAATCAGTAGCACCTGGAAGTTCAGTGCTCTGGACCTCCTTGTCCTTATCTGCTGGATCTTCAGGAACATTTGTAGGAGTTGGCATCTCACTTTCTTCACTTTCACTGAGAACAATGATGTTCTCTGGCCCTATAGGCAACTCTGCCTGTTTTCTTGGAGGGTCATTCTCTGCAGGCTCCTTCTTTACTTCTTTGAGTTTCTTCTTATATACCTGGGTAGATGAAGAGGGAGTAGATTCAGTAGGTCCTTGTGTTGATGAGGCAGGAGGGGTTTGCATTAGTGTTTCAGACCTTGGAACTGATGCCTCTCTTATTGGTGTCGAGTCATCCTTGGAGCTGGATTCTCCTGAGTGCCTCTTGAATTCTCGGATCTTCTTACTGAACCAGACCTTAGTCCTGACTAGGACTGGAGCAAGAATCTCAGCCAGATCATCCCTCTCTTTCCTGTTCCAATCCAGGTCCTCCAGAGGGGTGTGCTTAATCACATTTTCATACTCATACGAGTATAGGTCAGAATTGTCATCCTGGAGACCTTCGGGGAACTTGGTGAGCACTCGAGTTCTTGGATCAATTGCAAGGAGAACCCGCCACAATGCCTTCTTCCTGGCTTCAAAATCATCTGCACAGTCAGCCCAGTAGTCTTCTGTATCTACCCTATGATGATAGATTATCTTGATGTTCTGTTCAATAAACTTCTTCAAGTCAAAGCAGGTTCTTGGCTTGAAGAAATGAACAGTGATAGGGACCAGGGCTCTTTCTATGTTCTGAGCATCCAGAGCTATTTTGCATGTGTAGTTTCCCAGAGAGATGGGAAAGTGCAAGCCAGAAATCTTCTTATCTCTGCAAGTTCTGTGCAACTTGTCTAGTTGCCTACATATTTCTATCAAGGCCATTTTATCATTGCAGAACATGGGAAGCCGTAAAGGAGTGCTTTCATAGCCAGCAAGCCTGATATAGGAAAATTTCCTGAATTGGATGAAATAGGCTCCATACTGCGATATCAGGTTCATGGCTTCCTCTGAAAACCTTCTAGCAGTATCACCTTCGAGCAATCTAACCACGTACATGGTGAAAGCGTCATTGACCCTTCTGAAATTACGATTGCTGGTCTCCAGGGTGAACTGCGGGCAATAGGCATACACTGGATCATCTTTGTGTGCATCTATATAGGAGAAACCAAACCACTGCCTTGATGTTGCTAGGGTATACATCAGGTATGAAGTCATATAGAACTTCTTTGTTTGTTGAACGTTGGATAGCTGCTCCGCCAAATTCATACTGATGATCTCTGCCCAGTTGATGTTTTGTGTTCCCTCGCACACCATGCTGATGAGCGGGCACATCCAGAAATGAAACTCATTGGTGGAGGGCAAACCCATAACCCGAGCCAGCAGGATTATGAAGTCTGACAATTCCTCATTGAAATCTGCTCGGAAGAGGGTTTTGGTTAGGCGAGAAGCACCTTTCTTAGGGTTCTTCAACCAAGACTTCGCCACTCGCGCCTTATATTTGTCACTGTCTTGATCGAATAGGGTCTGTGCTTGATCCCGGGAGACGACTATAGCATTGTCCAACTCCGGAATCCTCAGAGCAGCGCCAATGGCGGCAGCGTCCAGCTTGGCAATGAGTTCCCCATGTACATTTGTCAATTCGCTCGAAGCGGGGTCGAAGTGAGCTCCGCATGAAAGCACAGTATCAGCACACTGTACTGAGATTGGGAAACCACCGGCAAAAGCCAAACCACTATCATGAATCATTTGTGCTATTGGTGTAGGGTTTGCATCTGCCATTCTTGCCCAAAAATCACCGAAGTCGAGATGACGAGCTTCGCTGTCCCCAATATTGCTAACAGCAGACTCAAGCGGAGAAATTTGCTCCTGTCCCTGAAACTTGATCTTCATATTGATAGTCTCGGAGCTGCAACCTAGACTCGGGAAGGAATTTGCAAAGGGAGGGGATATTTGCGCAGGTTTTCAAATTGCAAGGGTTCGAGCAAAGATAGCATGGAAGCAATGCGAAAAATGCAAAGGGGAAATGCTCGTTATATAGCCGTTTGGAGAGAGGAATGAATTTAATGCGCATTGAATACACAACCACCAATTTGAATAGCATCATACTCGGAGTGAGCGGGAAAAACTAAGTGTGAATGACACTTGGTACGCTTGGGACATGTGAGACGCGAATGCGCGAAACACGCGGCTCGGCCGATTCGGGTGAAACAGGGAGAGGATGCACAAATGCTTTTTGGAACGATTGGGACGAAAATGCGCGGAGTACGCGGTTCGGGTGATTCGGCCGAAAATGGAACAGTGGGCCCGTTTGGACTTGGGACATTCGGGACAAAAAGTTCCGGAGTACGCGGTTTGGCCGGTTCGGGTGAAATTGAAACAGCTTGCATTTTTCGATTTGGGACAAGGAGCTCTGAAGTACGCGACACGGGAGTTTCGGCCGAAAATTGGAAAGCTCGCACTTTTTAACTTTGGGACATTTGAGACATGAAAGTGCGTAGTACGCGGTTCGGGTGTTTCGGCCGAAATTGGAACAACTCGCACAATAAGTTTTGGGACACTTGGGACAAAACTTTCCGACGGGCCCGAAAATGGGACAGCTTCGGGGATTTCGGCCGATCGGGGAACAGAGTGCACTTTCGTACTTGGGACAGTTGGGACAAAAAGTTCCGACAGGCCCGAAAATCACACAAAATGACCCAAAACACAGATTTTTTCAATTTCACGACTTAGGCACTTCAGAGAAAAACACTTAAACTCAAAATTTTGAAATTTTTACTCTTATCAGAGCGGGGAATTTTGAGTGGACAACAATATCTACAACCTCCTTCACTATAGGAGGGATAACTAAAGGTAGTGGGGGTTTTGGGGCATGGGGGATCCTTGGTTGACCTACGCATGCACCAGGTCTACTCTGTGCAAAGCCACCACCTCGCCCATAAAAATCAAAAAGTCAAAATAGTTTGGGACCTCATTAAGCACGAACTCGCAATATAATTTCTTCAAAAAATAGAGGGGAACCTCATTGTTGTTGCATGGTGGATAATCAAAAACCATCCACCATCGGTCCTAAAAATTGTTCTTGATTCGGTCATCGTGGCACCAATGGATTGGGAACCGTTTGTAAGTAACTGCAGAGGGCATTGGTTCTTGGGTCAGTAAATAATGCACAAATGTGGTCTTTTTCAAAAAAATTGTCTTTTACGACCACATGAGATAATTTCTTTGCATACCACTGCCTACAATCGCCTCTAAAGGTATTCCATTTGTCTATTTGGTTGGTTGCGGAGTCAACTTCACCAATCAATGTTTGCAATGTGTTGGCTAAAGTCATGCGGGACAGATTTGTGGCATGATTTTGTCTTATATTCTGAATAAGGTTCTCAATGACAATTTTATTTTGTTAGATTTTTCCAACGATATTAGCTTGTGTTCATGTTGGCTCTGTGGGGATAGAAGGAGCCACAGGAGGCGGATCTATGTTTGGAGGAGGGTTTTGCGAATGTTTGGAGGGTTTTGACGATTGTTTGGAGGGTTTGCAGGATTACGAGCTCACCGAGCAACTGACAAAACAAAAAAATTGTATACATAAACAAAAAATTGAAAAACCCATGAAAATCACAAAAAATAACCTAAAATGCAAACAAATTGATCAAAATTGAGGGCTTACCTCTTTGTCTTGGTGGCATGGTTGAAACTATCGCGATCCACAAGTCTGAAGAGTAATTTTTAGGGGGTATTCAAAGTGCGAGTGCCAAAGGTCTAGGAGAAATCGCAGGTTGGAAAGGAAAAATGAGGGAAAATGAGGAGTCGCGGGTCTATTTTTTTGTCTCAGAGGACCGCAATCACGGTTTTAGGTTCGGAAATCACCAATCCTATACAAACAGGTTTGTTGGTTGGATATTTTGTCAAACCAAAATATGAGGTTCAACCACGAAGACATGGGATAATATCCCTCCTCAAAGACAAGTGAGGCTGCTGTTTATTGCTAACCTAAAACACGAGAAATAATATATACAATATTCACACTAATCTAACCATTGGGGTTGGGATGAAATCCCGAAATCCACATTCACACGATTCAAGGATATTGCTTTCATAAGTGAAATAGGTTAGAAAGCACATTACAGATGAAAGAAGCACGGTAGAAAAGAAATGGGAGAAACGTATTTTCTTTCGAGTAAACACAGAGCACGAAATAATCATACGAGTTTTAGATCACGAGATATAGTGTCCGAGATAATTAGAAACACTTTGAGATTATCTATGCAAAGAATAGCTTTAAGATCATGAACATAAGAACACTGTCTTAAATAAGATATATTCCACAACACAAAGTCTGCAAAACAATATCAACTTCTATTCTTCAAAATGATTGAAAGAAAACACAAAGTTTTTCTCCTTTCCAATAGCCTCTTAATGCTTCAAAAATTCTCGACCCTTTAGAATGCACAAGCATCCCTTATTTATAACAAAAGAAGCTAGAGATTAAACAGGACAGATCCTGAAAAGTAGCATGCTAACTAGAGTTCAGCTTTGCATGATTCTCACGCAGGAGATCAAGTCAAAGTATGAATTAAAAATAATGACAAAATGGAAATAAAAGATATGTCATTCTAAAAATAGAAATGACATGGGACGTTGGAGCTCAATCCGAGTCATCATCTTTTGATTCTTCTCCTTTCTCTTCCTCCAGTAGATCGTTTGTTCGGAACTCCTGGAGAATGCATGCCTTGCATTTCATTTTCATCAAAAACCACATTTCGATTCATGGATCATCATGTGCTTGCCGTTTTTCAACCTTTTCTTGAGGAGAATCCCGACTTCTCTTGAATGAACCAGATCGAAGATATCGGAAAACTTAGTGAACTCGGAGATGCAGTGATATGTCGGAATCTTAGCGAAACCCGACACTTGCTTTCAATGGCGGAATCTTGGCGAAACCCGAACCTTTCAATGGCGGCCCACTTGTTGAGGTCGGAATGTTGAAAAACCCCGTCATCGGAACTTAGCGAGCTTCCTTTGTTTCTTTGTATTTCGGACTTTTGAATCTGCAAAACAGCCTTCAAAATCCGGGAAACAAAAACAGAGTCTTTCCTTTGAATTTTCACATATAAAACATCCTTTCTTTTTGTTATTCACATTCCATACATTATGCAAGTAATTGGAGTTTGGAAGGAACAGCACCAATTGATAGTCTCAAAAAGAAAATAAACCCTAAAAACCCAAAACCCCTTCCAAAACAACACAGCAAGAAGAAGGAAGAAAAACCCTCGACAACTGGCAAGAAATTGGAAAGAAAATACACGCAGTCGATCCAGAAAAATCAAGAACAAAGAAGGAACGAAAAATACCTTCAATTCGAGACAGGTAAAATCGAAAACAAACGATCCAGTCTGGTAACGCGAGTTTGCGGGTTTTGGGAGCGGAAGAGCATGCGAAAAATCCACGAATTAAAAATATGAACGGTAAGAATGACGTGGAAATCCGGGTATTTATAGGAAAATCAGTAATAAATACACTTCAGCTCGGCACGTGCCACCTCACCAACCATTCGGCATGAATGCCACGTCAGTATGTTGGAGGAGTCCGAAAACCCGACACGAGGAGATTTAGTGCATTTCGGGTTTCGGGCTTCGGAAAACATGGAGCACCCAACATGTTTTGAATCATGAATGTTCCGATGCATTGAACTTCCGAAAACCCGATTTTAAAGGATTGAGCGGACTTCGGGAATCGGAGAACATGGCGCATAAAACATGTTTTGGAACATGAATGTCCCGATGCTTTAGAGTTCCGAAAACCCGAATACAAAGGATTGCCTTAACACAAGGCGGGTCTCGGGTTTCGGAAGTCACGCGACACAAAGCATGTTTTAACTCAAGTATGTTCCGATGAGTTGAATTTCCGAAAACCCGATTACTAAGGATCTTCTCATTGCAAGGCGGGTTTCGGATTTCGGAGGTCATAAGACATAAAGCATGTTAAAACTTATGTCAAGTTGTTAGTAACACCCGAAAACCCGATTTTCTCTAAAAGAGGTCATGATGCAAAATCACTTCAAAAATTTTGTAGGGGTTATCCGATCGTTTTCGTTGTGAACTCAAAACGGGGATAACAGCTGGCTCCAGTTGGGGACTTTCTTTGTAATACCAAAGGAAGAGAACTCAGAATCTCTGGTCTCGCGGACCAGGGCCTTATCCAATGGGCTACGGGGTCAAGGAGAAAACCAAAACAAAACAAAACGAAGAAAGAAAGAAAGAAAACCAAAAGCAAACACACAACAAAAGCAAAATATGTACAATGCAAGAGAGCATCTTGCATTAATGGTGGAACAGCTTTAGATGTTGTCCACTGAAAGGCAAAGGGAGTAACCCTCCATCCAGATATGATAGAAGGAAACTATTTTCACCATTCAACTCGTGGATCTTGAAAGGTCCTTTCCATAAAGAATCAAATTTTCCATGCATTCCTTTTTGTTCTCTTCTTTTATCCCAAAGCAACACCAGATCTCCAATCTGGAAGTCACGTTGCTTGGATTTTTTATCAAAAATCTTCTTCACCCTGCTCTGATGATCTGCTATACGATCAATCACCTTGATTCGCTCTTCTTCTAGCTTGGTTAGGTACATAACCCTCTTTTCGATTGAATTCTGAAAAGCTACATCTTCAACCGCTTTCGCCAACTGTAAGGCCGGCAATTCTACTGAGATAGGAATTTCAGCATCAATCCCGTATAGCAATTGAAAAGGGGACATCCCTATGGCTCGCTTTGGAGTGATCCGATCAGCCCACAACGCATCATACAATGCTTTGTGCCAATTCCTTTGATTTTCGTCTACTAATTTCCTGATTATAGTAACCAGATTCTTATTGCTGGATTCAGCTTGCCCATTACCCTGGGGATAATAGTCAGATGAATGAGCCAAAGTAATGCCGAATCCATAGCAAAACTCAGTTAACTCATGTGACGAGAAATTGGAAGCATTATCCGCTACAATCTTATGAGGTACACCGAATCTAACAATTATGTTTTCCTTAAGGAATTTGCAAACAGCTTCAGAAGTTGCTTGCTTGATTGGTACAGCCTCTACCCACTTAGTAAAATAATCTGTAGCAGTTAGCACATAGTGGTGTCCAGCACTGGAAGCAGGATTCAATGTTCCGATAAAATCAATCCCCCATTGGCGAAAAGGTTCTTCAATCACCACAGGCTTCAGAGGAAGAGCTGCTAACTTGGGACGACCAACAAAATGTTGACAAGCTTCACATTTAGACACCCATTCTGCTGAGTCCCGGAAAAGAGTAGGCCAATAATACCTAGCCCGTAAGATCTTATATGCTGTTACAGAAGATGAAAAATGTCCTCCGCATGCTAGGCTATGAAAGGATTCTAATAACTTTTCCTGTTGCGATTTATCAACACAACGCAAGAAGACACCATCGATACCTTTCTTGTATATTGCATTATTCCACAAAAGGTATTTCGCAGATCTCAACTTGATGGTCCTCTTCTCTTTTTGATTTAAATGCGGAGGGCATTCACCATAAGTTAGGAAGAAAGCGATGTCCGTGTACCATTCATCGGTCGTACTGACAAAAAGCACCGTAGGCAGTTCTGAAGAAGTATCTTGATCCTTCTCGCACTCTGCTTCAGCATGATTCTCTGCAATCAATTGACACAGGCCCCTTCCTCGTACCAACTTGGTAGGTTTGATGTCCAAGTCGTACTCCTGAACCTTAGCAATCCAAGTACCTCTTTGGCTTCCCAGCTCTTGTTGAGTCAGAATGGATTTAACAGCAGTATCAGGAACGAGAACACGAGTATGAGAATTCAGTACATAGTACCTGAAGTGTTTTACTGCTCTTACCACTGCGTAAGCATGTTTTTCAATCTGCGACATCTTCAATTCATGCTCTTTCAACGGACAGCTCATGAATGCGATAGGAGCTTCAATGCCTTCTCCATTTTCCTGCATCAGGATCGCTGACACTGTGTGGGCAGAAGCATAGCTATACATGATGAAATCTTTCTTGAAGTCTGGACATACTAAGACAGGAGCACTAGCAACTGCCTTTTTTATTTCTTCAAATGCCAGCTTCCCTTCTGTACTCCATCGAAATGGAATTTTACTTTTCATCATTCCAAGGATATCCTTGGTCTTGTCAGCAAAATCAGGTACAAATCTTCTCAAAAAATTAACCTTTCCGAAGAAAGAATGAACTCCTGTTTTACTTGTGGGCAAGGTAAGGCTCTGAATAGCCTTTACCCTTTCTGGGTCAATTTTAGTTCCTTCTCTAGTCACAATATGACCCAGCAGCTTTCCTTCTGTCACCCCGAACATGGATTTCTTAGGATTCAATGAAATTCCGTGACGTCTGCATCTCTGAAGTACCTGTTCTAAATGATCATAATGATCACTTCGTTTTTTAGAAAAGACAGTCAAGTCATCCAAATACACGACTATGACCTTACCCATCAGATCTCTGAATGCTAGGTCCATAGCTCTCTGAAAAGTAGCTCCTGCGTTGATCAAGCCGAATGGCATCCTCCTGTAAGCAAAGGTACCCCATGGGGTCGTGAAAGCTGTCTTGTGTTGATCCTCTGTAGTTACTTCGACTTGATTATATCCTGAAAACCCGTCGAGCATGGATAACATTTCAGATCCAGTTACAGTTTGTAATACCTGATCCATGATCGGCAAGGGATAGTTATCCTTCAGCGAGGACTGATTCAAGTTCCGAAAGTCAACACAAATCCGGATCTCGCCATTCTTCTTTCTGACAGGAACAATGTTTGCAATCCAAGTGGAATGATGGATTGGGAAAATAATCCTAGCATCTAACATCTTCTGAATTTCTGCCAGGATTGTCCCTGAAATCTTCGGATTATAATGTCTTTGCTTCTGTCTATACGGCTTGACATCATGCTTCAAAGGAATACTGTGCTGAACATCCTTGGGCTTGAAAGATTTCAAATCTGCATAGGACCATGCTAACACATCGATGTATTTCTTCAAAAGCGAAGTGAATCTTTCCTTCTCTTCAGGAGAACAACATTTACCGATATTCACCATCCGAGGTTGATCAGATGAACCTAGATTGATTTGATCCACTTCAGAGGAAGAAGCTCCTTCAACCTGCCTTTTGTTTTGGATGAAGCGATCATGTTTGTCAAACAGACCCTCCAGAGAAACCAGACCTTTTGGTATCTTGTTGCCTTTCAGCTGGATAAATTCACCATCAACCTCTTGATATGGATCTAAAATAGTTTCACGAAAGGCTGATTCCGAACCTTCAAAATACAGTTCACTGAAATTGTCAGCCTTTTCCAGGAAAGCCAACACTTGTTGATCATCATTGAATACCTGCCAGTGAGTTGCATTATCAGGGATGCTAGGGCGGTACACAATCTCGATAGAGTATGTGTCTTGCTTGAACTGAGGATGAGGAAGAAGAAGAGATGCAGATACGGCCAAAGAATCAGCCTTGTCATTATAATCTCTTAAAACTGCCTTAATAGAAAATGCATCAAAGCATTCTATACTATCCCACACTTTGTTCCTATAATGCCTCAACCGATCATTTTTCACCTGATATACACCCCTGACCTGATTAACAATCAGCTCTGCATCTCCCTGCACCTTGAGATTCTTGATTCCCTTCTGTCTGGCCAATTCTAATCCTAATAACAGGGCTTCATATTCGGCCGTGTTGTTAGTATTATCAAATTGCAACTTATAAGCTGATGGGAAAATCTCGGAGCTAGGAGATATGAGAACAACACCAGCGCCTGATCCAGAAGTTGAGCAGCTACCATCAAATTCGAGCGTCCAAATTGCATTGGGATCTTCCTCTTCCACATCTACAATGGGTATCTCTGAAGCCATGAAATAATTCCCGAAGCTAGCATCTTCGAAAAGAATCTGAGCCTTAGGATCATCTGATTTAGTCACCAAATACTTTGCCTGCGGTTCAGGATGAAGAACCTGTTGAACCCCTTTGACTGGGATCTTAGCTTTGGTCCAATCCATACTAATCTCTCCTCCGACATCTTTACAAAATCCTCTACCCAAGAGAATGCCGTAAGCTGCAGGAATATCTGCAACTAGGATAGTCATTTTCACTCTCTTCTCAGGAAAAGCAACAAATGCGAACTGTGCGTCCTTAATTTGACCAATCAGAGGGACTTGTTTAGTTTCCATGGAATAGCACCGTCCATATGATTTAGTCAAAGTAAGCCCAAGGGCATGGGCCACTTTTGCGGGCATAACATTATCAGAGGCCCCTGAATCAATGATGCAATTGCTGAGTTTAAACCCATTTATAAGTAGAGACAAATAAAATGGTTCAATCTTTCCTGAGGAAGAAGCAGAAGTCAGATTATTCTGAGGTGTGGGTTGAGTAGGATTTGAAAGGAGACCTTTAGCAGGTGATGGAACGGCCGCTTTACTTCTGATGAACTTGGCCAGCTTTTCAAATTGTTCGGGATTCGACTGAAGGTATTCTGCTTCTGACATTTGAATTTTGGTTCTCTTTGCATGATCAATAATATCGAAAGCAGTGTAAGAAGGAATGATAGTAGGCTCAGTTCTAATTATATGAGCTTGTGCTGGGGCACTGACCTTAGGAGAAGGAGAATAAGGAGCAGCTGTCTTTTTAGTAACCTCTCTTTCAGTTTGCGCCGAAATAGGGGTACCCCTTTTGACTATGGATACAGGAGGTTCCTTATTCTTCTCCTTAGTATTTTCCAGAGGCTTTCTGGGAACCTGAGATTGGGACCGAGTGAAAACAGCAAATGATTGACCATCTGGCTCACATTCATCTTCATCATATTCCAAATAACCAATGCTGGAGTCGCCAGCTGACTCATCATAAGACTCATCAGCATATCCTGAAGCTTCGAAATCCTCACGGGAATCTTGTTCTTCTGGTTCATCATCTTCTTCAATTATTTCCACTGCTGCATTAACAGGCGGAGCTTCAATTGCTAATCTCGGTTGAGCAGGAGCTAACCGTGGCCTATCTCTGGCAGGTGCACCATTGTTATTAAAATTCCGCCTAGGGATATCCCGATATGGAACATTGCTCACCTGCTGAGACACTTGCTTCTTTAAAGCAATCAAATCATTAGCCATTTTTTGAAACATAGGGTCAGTATTACCTTGAGAAGAACCTTGATTTTTGATTTTGGGTATATCTTTCTTGATCCTTCCGGCTAAGATGAGATCATCCTCTATTTCAGTAGCCGTTGACTGAGCAGTAGCCAAATCTGGGATAACCGACCTTCGTAATAAAAAGCTTATATCAGGAGGTTGAGCATTGATGAAGAAGCACTTTTGGTTTTCCAAAGTTGGTACAGCTATAACTGGAATTTTCCGGATCAGCTTATTGAACTTAGCCACGAATTCCCGCATAGGTTCATGCGATTCCTTCTTCATATGAGTAAGCTGAGCTAACAATGCATGAGAATCTTCGGCTGGTTTGAAACGTGCCTCAAACTTGGTCCGCATGGTAGCCCAATCTGGAATGCATGCATTCGGGAGGTGATAAAACCATTCAGCTGCTACTCCCTGCAATGTTTCAACGAAGAGTCGAACAGAGACATCTTCGTGGGCTACTCCGAGGACACCGCATGCAACAAAGAAAGACGCAATATGCTCATCGGGATGCTGCTTCCCATCCCCATTGAACTTGGGAATGTTTTTACGTGATCCACGTGGTAACTCATGCAATGGAGGAGTCAAAGTAAGAGGACCAATGACTGCACCCCAAGGCACAGGTTGAACCGCCATCCTTCTGAAAAGAGTGCGTACAGGGATCCGGGTATCAGACAAGAGTAGTGCACGACAAGTTGCAGATGCTTCCCGTTCTTCAGGGATCCGATTTCTCCGAACAGGTGAAGAACTTCTGGCTCGGTTAGAGACAACGCTGTTGGGAGAAAGGCTGAAATTGTCTTTGTTACGCTGACTCAAAGAGTGGATCAATTTCACCTTGAGCTCGGCGAGACCGAGTGAAGACCCTCCTGGCCAGCTTGAACTGAAAGGAGATCTTATTAAAAATAAGGCAAATATGGAGTCGCCAGACACCGAGAGGATAAGCTTTATACTATTGATCCGTATTTCCCAGTAGAGTCGCCAAAAATCATGGTTGGATATTTTGTCAAACCAAAATATGAGGTTCAACCACAGTACATGGGATAATATCCCTCCTCAAAGACAGGTGAGGCTGCCTGTTTATTGCTAACCTAAAACACAGTAAATAATATATACAATATTCACACTAATCTAACCATTGGGGGTTGGGATGAAATCCCGAAATCCACATTCACACGATTCAAGGATATTGCTTTCGTAAGTGAAATAGGTTAGAAACTGTTACAGTGAAAGAAGCACGGTAGAAAAGAAATGGGAGAAACGTATTTTCTTTCGAGTAAACACAGAGCACGAAATAATCATACGAGTTTTAGATCACAGATATAGTGTCCGAGATAATTAGAAACACTGAGATTCTATGCAAAGAATAGCTTTAAGATCATGAACATAAGAACACTGTCTTAAATAAGATATATTCCACAACACAAAGTCTGCAAAACAATATCAACTTCTATTCTTCAAAATGATTGAAAGAAAACACAAAGTTTTTCTCCTTTCCAATAGCCTCTTAATGCTTCAAAAATTCTCGACCCTTTAGAATGCACAAGCATCCCTTATTTATAACAAAAGAAGCTAGAGATTAAACAGGACAGATCCTGAAAAGTAGCATGCTAACTAGAGTTCAGCTTTGCATGATTCTCACGCAGGAGATCAAGTCAAAGTATGGATTAAAAATAATGACAAAATGGAAATAAAAGATATGTCATTCTAAAAATAGAAATGACATGGGACGTTGGAGCTCAATCCGAGTCATCATCTTTTGATTCTTCTCCTTTCTCTTCCTCCAGTTGAGGCTTGTTTGAGGAACTCCTGAACTTTAATGCCTTGCATTTCATTTTCATCGGAACTCCACATTTCGCAGGAGATGGATATCATCGCCGCTGCACACCTTTTCTTGAAAGATTTCATCTGATTTTTTCGGCCTTCTCCTGTAATGAATGCGTCATGAAGAATATTGCAAGGAGACTTGGACCCGACTCGCAGAAGAAGATATCGGAAAACTTAGTGAACCCGACAGGTCTGATATGTCGGAATCTTGGCGAAACCCGACACTTGCTTTCAATGGCGGAAACAGAGGCGGAACTAGAGGTAACCCGGCACCCACTGTTGAGGTCGGAATGTTGAAAAACCCCGTCACTGCGAGCTTCCTTTGTATTTCGGACTTTTGAATCTGCAAAACAGCCTTCAAAATCCGGGAAACAAAAACAGAGTCTTTCCTTTGAATTTTCACATATAAAACATCCTTTCTTTTTGTTATTCACATTCCATACATTATGCAAGTAATTGGAGTTTGGAAGGAACAGCACCAATTGATAGTCTCAAAAAGAAAATAAACCCTAAAAACCCAAAACCCCTTCCAAAACAACACAGCAAGAAGAAGGAAGAAAAACCCTCGACAACTGGCAAGAAATTGGAAAGAAAATACACGCAGTCGATCCAGAAAAATCAAGAACAAAGAAGGAACGAAAAATACCTTCAATTGAGGCGGTAAAATCGAAAACAAACGATCCATCAATGTAGCGTAGCGAGTTTGCGGGTTTTGGGAGCGGAAGAGCATGCGAAAAATCCATGAATTAAAAATATGAACGGTAAGAATGACGTGGAAATCCGGGTATTTATAGGAAAATCAGTAATAAATACACTTCAGCTCAGCACGTGCCAACTCACCGACCGCTCGGCATGAATGCCACGTCAGCATGTTGGAGGAGTCCGAAAACCCGACACGAGGAGATTTAGTGCATTTCGGGTTTCGGGCTTCGGAAAACATGGAGCACAAAACATGTTTTGAATCATGAATGTTCCGATGCATTGAACTTCCGAAAACCCGATTACAAAGGATTGAGCGGACTTCGGGAATCGGAGAACATGGCGCATAAAACATGTTTTGGAACATAAATGTCCCGATGCTTTAGAGTTCCGAAAACCCGAATACAAAGGATTGCCTTAACACAAGGCGGGTCTCGGGTTTCGGAAGTCACGCAACACAAAGCATGTTTTAACTCAAGTATGTTCCGATGAGTTGAATTTCCGAAAACCCGATTACTAAGGATCTTCTCATTGCAAGGCGGGTTTCGGATTTCGGAGGACATAAGACATAAAGCATGTTAAAGCTTATGTCAAGCTGTTAGTAACACCCGAAAACCCGATTTTCTCTAAAAGAGGTCATGATGCAAAATCACTTCAAAAATTTTGTAGGGGTTATCCGATCGTTTTCGTTGTGAACTCAAAACGGGGATAACATAGATTCTGCAAGCACGGTTTATAAACAGTGCTCGCGGTACCTAAAATTCAGGTTTTTATGTCCACTTAATTGTCCACCATCTTGGTGCACTTACCTGATACTTGGGTGAACGAGGTCCAAATCAACAAAATGAATTAAAAATTTGATGAGTCCCGAGTTACTAGAATTGGGCGGACAAAGTCCAAGTCAAAGGAGGGAATCTGAAGATTCAATGAGTCTTGAAGTATGAGCCTTGGGGCGAACGAGGTCCAAGCCAATAGAGTGAATCGAAAGATTCGATGAGTCTTGATTTACAAGACTTAGGAGAACATCCAAGTCAATGGAGAGAATCCTAATATTTGAGGAGTCCTGATGTACAATACTTGGGCATAAAAGGTTCAAGTCAACATAGGAATCCAAAGATTCGATAAGTCCCGAAGTACGAGACTTGTGCAGATGTGATCCAAGTCAACGGAGTGAATGGATAAGTTTTTGATGATATCGAAAAACCTATGTAATTTTAAAGGCAATTTGTCGATGTGGAGAATATGTTGAAATTCATATTCACCCGTGAATGGAATGATGCAAGGAAAGAAGGATTGATCCCTAGATGTGTATTTGAGGCACCTTATAGGCCGTAGAGAGAAAATATTCAATGTTTTTCCTTTAGGCATTGGATTAATTCATTTGACAATAGATTTGTAATTAAAGCTTGAAATGGTTGTGTGAGAATATTCTTAGGTATATGCACATCATAGAGTGCACGCATGTGGATGTCTTGACACGTAGGAATCATCGTTGATTGTTTAATAATGTTATGTAAAGCACAAGAAGACTCTACATTAGATGATTGTTGTGAAACATTATTAAATGTAAGATTGATCGGTTGAGGTATTATGGACATGGAAGGATGCGTTGTTGCAAGTGTCCAAACTTGTTGTTGTTGTCTCTACAACAAGACTAGGATGTTAGGCATAGGAGCTAGTATTGAAAGGATAGAATCAAGCTCAATGATGTTTGATGATGGACCCTCTTCTTTAGAGTCTTCATTTGTATCATTGATTAGAAAGGAGTCTTGAATCATGCTCAAGTTCTCGTTCGACGATTGAAGATTGTTTTCCAAAATAGGTTCAATTTCTGATTGAATGAACACAATATCATCCGAAGGAGACATTGATTGATTTTGGTTTAAAGATCCTTGACCCTTGTTGTCTTGATCTCATTGAGTTTTATCATGTAAAGAATTTGGACAACGTTCAACTCTTCATTAGAAGTTGTAGTAGTTGACGTGTCTTTGGTTTTGATAGATTTATCATCAATTTCTATTGTGATGACTCCATCATCAATTAAATCTTAGACATAATGATGAAATCTCACATGCACATCTATCTATTTGATGACCATCAATGTGATGAAATTCATAGTATGTATTGGGTTTGTACCAAGATGGCTTAGGTTCCCTTCGACAAAGGGTTTTGTAATTGGATATTTTATCATTTTAGCCTTTGCTAATTGATGAAAGACACTAGAGAGACTTTCTCTAAGGGGTGTAAACTGACGTTTGACTTTGCGCATAGTAGTGTCTTTGCTAGGTTGTATGATTGGAATTTTGGGTGATTGCTCACTAATTTGAGAAGCTATGTGAGTGAGTTTCTTTGACATCTCACGAAGTTTTTGAGTAACTCATCATTTGATGTCTTGTGTGAATCCACCATTTTGAAAGAGGGGAGAATAAAGAAAGTGTGATAAAATACTCGACCCTTAGCAAAGTGAATGCAAAGATGGAAGAGGGGAAAAGTTTAGTTTTCTCGACCCTTAGCAAAATGAGAGATAAAGATGGAAGAGGCTAAAAGGTTAGTTTTCTCAACTCTTAACAAAATGAGTGTTAAAATGGAGGGAACTTGAAACACAATGATGTGTTTCGAATCTTAACAAAATGAGTGTTAAAAGATAAGAGACTTAACAATAAAAGGATAATACTCAAACATCAACAAGGTGAATGTTGAAATAAGAGGTGTAGAAACGATGATCAATGACCCGAATCTTAACAAATTGAATGTGAAGATAAGATGAAAAGGGGGAGTGATTGATTGCTTAATGACCTCAACTCATAGCAAAGTGAATACTTAGGAGAGAGGAATGTCAAAATGAAGATGTCAAAAATTTAACAAAGTGAATGTTAAATTTGTATAAATAAAATGGTTGTGTGCTTAGATTTTAACAAAGTGAATGTTAGACTTAAGACTTAGGAAAATGATGGATATAAGATCATGATGGTGCTTGATCGTGATAAAGCGATAATATCAAGATGTCAAGACTTGGATGGAGAGGTGAATATGCTCCGAGTAGGATGTGGGTATCCACAACTCAAGACTTAGCTTTGATGGGAAAGAAGTTGCTTAAAATTTTGGGAAAGTGATCCAAAGATTTAAGACTAAGGTAAGATAAAATGAACTCGAGATGAGAAAAATCCAAATGAAGAAATTTGGCAATTTCAAAAAGGGGTGATGAAAAATTCAAATAAAATGTATTTTGGAAGATTCGAAAAGAGATGATGAAAAGTCCAAATGAAGGATATTTAGAGGATTTGAAAAGAAATGAATATGAGTCCAAATAAAGGGTATTTGGAGGATTCGAAAAGAGATAGTGAAAGATTCAAATAAAGGAGATTTAAAAGATTTGAAAAGAGACGAAAATGGAGAGTGAACAAATGAGTGTGGAACACAAACTCACTAACACGTAAAAAAAAAAAAAAGAAAAAAAATGATGTTTATGGAAGGTGGGCCTCTAACTTAGATTGGCTTGGATAAGGTGTGGCTTCCTAGAATAAAGTTCTCTCCCTAAATGTCAACAAAACTTATCCAAGAGCGAGCATGGTACTATTGTTAGTTGTCAACTTTACTTTACTTTACCCTTGATATGATAAGCCAAATTTTACTCCACTCAAAGGATCAAGCTGGGGTTGCCACTAATGGATATCTTTGACTCTAATCTCTCACAAAAGGTGTACTAGTCAGTTGGGTGGGGGTACCCGTTTTGTCATCCAATTCACTCAAGGTGCGACTACTTTGGGGTTCTGTGGTACTCCTCACAATGAGTTTTTGGCCCTGCCATGCACTTCCCATACGATTACAACGGTATCGGGAATAATCCCACACCAAAATTTAATTAAAATAGTTTTATAAAAAAATTGTAATAAAAAGGGTGATAAAGGGGTTTTCTTGAATCAATGACCAATGGCAACCTGCAGTTAGTAGTTTAAGAACAATCCTTGTAAAATGGTCCTGCAAACAAGTTAGAAGTTTTCCCGAGGTAGACAAAGAGAAAACAATGAAAAACAACAAAATCACGTTTCTAATTCTCAAGATCGCTTATAAAAGTGTGAGAGAAGAGCATATGCATGAAGTTGTTATGATTAAAAAAAATAGAAGCTAATAATAAAATAAGTACTTAAATTAATTAGCTATGACATACCTGCAAGAAATCAGTCAGAAATAACCTTAAAACTAGAGGTTAAAATTAAAAGAACTTGCTAGGAAAAACGAAAAAAAAAAAAAAATAGTGAGGGCACGTTAGCACATGCACTTGAGTGCGCTAGCATTAAGGGTTATGCCATCACGTACACTTGAGTTTGATAGCTTATTGATAGCTAGACATAAAGTAATGAGCACAAGAAACACATACAGCATGAAACATAAACATGAAGTAAATGTGTGCAATGTAAATTTGTTTGTAACACTAGTGCACAGGATAAGCGTGGATACACACAGAGGCTAGCACACATATAGAGACAAAAATGCACACACAAAGCATACACAGCAATCTAGTGCAAAAGCTCATGAAACACTAGCACAAGGAATCTAGAAATGATCAAAAATTAGTAAACACGGCCAAAAACCTAGTTTTTTTTTTTCTCCTTCTCTATTGCACCTGAGAACCTTGAAACTTGAACAACAATGTTAGAAACAAACAAGAAAAACACATAGATGATTAGATTACTAAAATGTAAGCTAAAATGATTAATGAAGTGTGGGGTCCCACCAAGCATTCTAGAATGTGAGCAATGAAAATATCTCAGATAAATGTGAAAGATAAACAAAAAACAACAAGTATACCTTTCTCCAAGCTTTTCCTTGCAAACCTCAAGTAAGATTGTGAAGTACTTGAACTTGTAGAATCTTGTATTTGTTGGATTGTGGGTGCTCTTGAATTTTTCTCTAAATGTGGAATTGTAAATGCTACGAGCTCATAAACACGAGGATGTGGATGACAATTTTGGTATAAGTTGGTTACAAATTACACAAAGCTTCCAAGGATGATTTACAAAGGAATGGCCTTTTTTAGCTAAAGGTGAGGCCATGAATCTTGGATCATAGTTTGAATGAGTTTCATGTTCATAATTATAATTTCTTGAAATAGTAAGAGGATTTGGTTGTGATTTCTTGAACTTTGCAGGGGCAATGATTATTTTGATTTTGTGCGGAAGATGGTTGTATGTGCAACTTTGTTGCCCCCACCATTATAAGGTTCTAGAAGTGGAGTGAGTGTGAGTAGATAAATATGATTATTTAAATAACTAATTTAATTAGTTATAAATTGTGAGAGATAATTAACCATTTAATTAAATAAATGTTTAATTAAATTAGCTAAAGGTGTTAGGAATTAATTTAATTAATTCCAAGGGCATGATAGAATTAAATTAATTAATTCTAAAGGGTAGGAGTATGTAATTAGAATTAATTTAATTAATTCTAAAGGGTTATGATTTAAATGATATAATTAATTTAATTAATTCTAAAGGGATGTATTCTAGTAGGATAGAATTAATTTAATTAATTCTAATGGGATGAAAATAGGCTAGAAATGGGTACATATTTTTAGGATGTCTACAACAACAAATAAAACACATTACACACAACCTGGAAACAAGAACACGAAAATAAAGCACACAATTGAAAAAACTCATCACCAATGCTTTGTTCGGTCTCTTCATTGGTGATTGACGAGAGGTAGTTGATCAACTTCCAACCTCATGTGCCTTCATCCTCCATTATGGCATGTTGCTTACTCAGCTGAATGAGATTTGAAGCTCAAATTTGCATTGTCTTCTATCGACACAACTTCCCCACCGATTTTCGCTTTGGTTCTGAAATTCCAAAGCGGGGTCTCTGGTGGTAACCCCAGACGGGTCAAGGGTGGTGCCCCTTGCAAGCCAAGAGTATTTTTCTTCTTTTCAACCTCAAAAAAATTCATCGAATTGCAATTATTTGCATCTCATCCGCCAACAATTTGGACATCTGGTAACTTTGAAAATGCATCCATGAGACAATTTTTTTATTTTTGCAACTTTAACACATCACTACAAAAAAATATTTAACGCTAATTTTTGATACTTGTATAAGACGACAAAAAAAATTGATATTGATTTGATAAACTCAAACCTAGGCGACAATTATACTTGTTTTAATTGAATTTGGAAAGAGAATGACACAACTAATGATTTTTTTAATTACAAGATTTGTAATAAAGGATAATTACAAATCTATGTATTATAATCTTGTGGCACATGTGTCCCTGTTTTGGCGTATTTTGGGGTGTGACATCTCCACCCGGTTTTTTGATTGGGAACCCTGTGTACTTTTCTTGATCATATCAATATAAAAGTGTGTTTCAATTTTAAAAAAGTCTATGTATTAATCATTAATATTTGGACTAAACAACGAACTCAAAAACTATTGACCACATAGGACCATATACAACACACATGAATTTATATGACAAGTTCCATCGACACTCTTCTCTAAGTTTGACATAAACCTTTAAAAAAATCCTTGAATTGACTACAAATTCTATCAAATTCGACCATGGGATTCGATGTTGTGGTGAATAGAATTCTGCATAGCCTCTGAATAAAACTCGCTCAAGATCTTAGGAAGATTACAGACGTCTCACACTTGGCTTCGCATTTGAAACGCCTTCTAACAAGCTTTATGGCACATTTGGTAATACTCATTGGTTGCATGAGTCAAATGGCACATGAAAATAGCATTGATGTTGAAGGAAGGATTATTTTCCTCAAGTTTAAAACTGATATCTATTTTAAATGTACTCCTTCACAAGATGCAATGCATGCGACAATCATGTAAGAGGCAAGAATAGTCCAAAACAGATATGATATTATCATAATACAACATTTATTGATGCCTTCCTTGGAAGCCTCAAGGGTGTCACATAACACTAAAATCTACATGTCCCAATTATAACTCGGTAGTTTGAATGGCTTTGTATAGGTAAATTATAACGTGACAATAAAGGATACCAATGCAAAAGAATGTTTGAAGAATATACACATGATATTGGCTCCGTATAAAGAGATATTCACCTCACAATAAAACAGGGAACCTCTTCTCTTGATTGTCATTCTAGACACCACCTCTCCATGTCCTTATATGATTAAATATATTTCTCTCAAGCAATCGACAACGTGGACCCAAATGGCACCAATAGTACCAAAGAAGTATTGAAAGATGGAATGTGTAGATCTTGTTAAACGGCAAGGATGATGGAGATACCATCCATGGGTATATCAAAACCTATGTAATCCTCCACTCATGCAAGAGTTCCTCAAGGCCATACGTGTTTCTAATATAAAACTATCTTCAATTTTACAATCACGAGACAAAGACTCTCAATTTGATCTTATTTGCTTTGACACCTAATGTAAAAATTTGGTCACGATTAACTCAAAAAACAAACTCAACACTAATATTATTATTTCTCACTTGAATTCAATTGAGAATGTTACAAATTATATAAGCTAGCATTTCCTATATTTGTGGAGATATGATCTCCTCCAAAATTTCCCCAAATCCCTATGAACACACAAATTTCATGTGTTATATTGTTGTTACAACAATATAACGCTAAACTATTACATCTTAATAACTAACCGTAATATAAATTATCAACCCATGAGAGCACTAATAAAGATTATTCCTAACAAAATATTTCTAGTTGTCACCTATAAATTCATGGGCTCCGCCTATTCACTAAGTTCTATTCCAAATTGATTTCAACAAAGAAAAAGGTAATTCATAACATGCATTCAGAGTAAACCAACATCAATTTTTTCTTCTTTTACTTATTTTGCAAGGAATTTTGGATTCACTTGTCACAAGCTAATAATAACTCCATGCCCATTATAGAAGGTGACACTTTGTTGATGATTGAGAGATAAAATGCAATACATTACCAACAATTCTATAAGACACCTTTTGAAACTCCAAACCATTCTTCAAAAATGTGTTCCAACGTTATAAAATCTTGAAAGAAATTCCACTTCAACGTAAATGTCACCACAAGGTGTGCTCGCAGAGAAACCTTCCTCTCTTTTATCATGCTTTGCCTTTATACATATTTGGGCTCTTCTTTGGCTTTATACCTCTATGATATATATGACCCTTTAGTAAAACTTTTCTTTAGTTTTAGTTCTACACCCTACACACATTTGGATTCCCTTAGTGATAGTATTCATCATCCCCGTGGATCTAATGGTATGCACATCATTCTATTGTGGTTACTTCAATATAAACAAAGGTTATTTCATGAAATTTTCATTCAATTCGTCTTTTATGCTAAGATGCCCCTTTTCTATGCTATATTGAGAAGCATGGCACATTTCACCCTAAGTTTTCTATGACATGTTCTTACTACACTATTAATGTTATCAAACCCAACACCTCTCCCTTCTCTTCACATTCATCGACCTCCACATTCAAAATTCAAAGAAACCAAAAAACACCCTCAAATGCCTCTAAATACATGCCTTCCTACCTAAGTCATAATTGCCTCTTCTATACATCTTGAAATATCCTTTACAGCTTGTCTTAAAAATACATTGTTTGGTAGGCTTCGTAAATCCTCATTCATTCATTCACACACAATCAAGACAATGGCCAGGGTTTGGGACTTAATCAACGATTACATGTATTTTTGCAATTCTCTTATCACAAAGTTAGTGTGTCTATCTATCAATCACCACATGCATGTATTCAGTAACAAATTAAAGTAAGAAGTTTTCTAATATCCAAGATTCTTAGGAGATTTGATTACTTGTATTTAATATAGGAAACTGTAAGAGAAAAGTCATCTGAATAATTGGTTATTCGTTCAAGTGGTGATTCAATCAAATACATACAAAACATCAAAGTAGTGGATTTAATGACCCCCATACTCATCAATCCATTTTTATTATTCAATCATAAATGCACCGAGTTTGGTAAGGAAAGTGGTCATATTAATAATTTTTCCTCCATGGAATACGGCTTCCACTCAAGTAATAAAAAGTAATAAGGATTTGTCAAAAAACAAAAAAACAGTCTTAAGTTGTACACCAATAGATGGAATGACAACACAATTTGAAGGTTACTAGTAGTCAAAGCAAACATAGAGAGGACTATGGTGAGCTCAACTTTATTGTAAAATTCAAAGGTAAATGCCATCTTCTACATACTATAAATAGAGATTGCTCCTCTATGCCATCACTAACCATAAATAATTAACATCTTATGGACCTTACAATAAAAGCCTATCATTCTCTCAAAGGTTGAACCAAAGTTAATTCATTCTGGCACATACTAAATTGTTGACCACTTGTAACCCCAAAGAAAATGCTTTCACTAAACCTTGTACCAATTTAACAATCAATCTTTAATTTAATGCCCAGTCCATCTTTCACTACAATTGACAAAACCCTCAAAGCCTCGACTAACAATATAGCCATGTAGGATATACAAAGTCGTCAACTAGACCTAACCATAACAAACATGGATAAATGAGTCACATTCCTTGCCAATCTAGTTCAGAGATGTTATAATAGAACAAATGCAATTGAAACCATACTTCAATTTGGCGAGGCAATATTATCAGAACTCACTTGAAGAGGCAAGTATTCCACCATGCAGAAATGGATCACCATATGCAAGGCATCCATAGGCTCATCACAATGCTAAAACAAACCCATCCACACCCCCATGCCACCAAATGGTCCTCGCAACATTACACATGGCGAAGGGACTAGCAACCAAATGGGTCAATCTCCTCCTCTTGATTTGTGTCTCATCTTTTGCAACAACGGAGATGGATATTATCTAAGTTTTTAAGCTCTTTTTTAAGCTCTACAAGATTTATTTGCGGTCATATTTTTAAGTTCTTTTGTTTTGAAGGATACCCCTTTATTTGGTATAGGCTTCAATATTTATCAGAGTTTGCTGTCTACTATCACAGTTCGCTTCTAATTGGCTTTGTAATGATCACTATAATGGTAGTTGTGTAGGATTATGCTATAGCAATCCGTTCCCCCATTTGATGAAGTCTGATGGGTTTTTTGTGGCACCAAAGCTATAAGCTAAAACTTTGAATCACAAAAGGAACATGTTGAACATTTAAAACTCGGCTTTTCCTGCCAGTTAACACAATTTCTCAAGGAAGCCTTTGTTTTATATGACTATAGATGGATTGACCTGCTTCAGTAATGACCAGTTGGTCTTGATTTTCATACTTTGTAAAATAAAACTGGACGGGTAGACTGTGACCATAATATGGCAGAAATATCAGTTTCTTGACCTTTTGTGGCAGCCAAATTGTTTACATGGAATTTCTCGTACTTTGACTGCTATTGTATGGGTGTGATCAGCTATGGTCATACCCTATTCTTGATTTGATTCTGACAGTTTCAGTGAAGTAAACAATTTAGCAGCAGCAGATTTGACTCAGTTTTATGAGCTCCTCACTCCAATCATATGGCAGCAAAAGAAGTTTCCCAACTCATCTGTTTCCAGCTTTTTTTTTGGCATATGTATATTTTCCTTCTGCAGATAAATATCTATTAAAATTGAGATTTCCTGATCACTGGAAAACTTTCAGTCAAGATACAGATCGGGCAAACCATATTTTCAGAATGTCTGGAGCCCAATAAAACCCCATTATCTTTACAAATCAAAGATAAATAAAATGCTATACTAACCCAATCAAGCATGCTTTCAAGATATAGCAAGCAATGATAACATTTTTTAAATGGCATCACCAACTGGCCAATTTCCTCCTTATAATTGGTGACGGTGATAACAGATAACCCTGGTGATTAACAGCCATAAGAGGCACTTCGACTATTGCAGTAAAAAGATTTTTTCATTTTGGTAGCTAACCAGGGATATCTGGTAACCAAATCAGATAATGCATGAAATTCCAACATGATATTATGAGATTCAAAGCCATGTCAGCAAAAGGACTTCCCAAGTGCAACGAGGAAAATAGCTTGTGAAGATTGGGTTTTAGTATTTACACAAAGTGGGAGAAGACAGAGATGAGGTATAATTATTTATGTTCCCATCAATAATAATTACCTTCCCTCCCTCTCAAATTAGCTAACATTGATATGATGGCATTGTTTAGTAGCATGTTGCATGTGAAGAGCATGCCTCAAAATCAAAGAATACAGATGCGATGTTGCCAAGGAGTTTGTTTTCTTTAGAATGAATAAGCATCAAAAGGTAAGTAATAAAAGTCAAAAAAATGCATTTAAATTCTGCACCTACCATTTCACTATCAAGAGTTATAACTGAGATGATGGGGATTGATCAATTATGTTCAACTTCTAGAAACTATGGGTTCAGATATTTACTTCGTGGATGTTTCAATATGAGAAAAACCCATGAGATTACGTCATCTGCCTCCCGGTTACAAAATGACACCTGCAGATACATTTTGTGAGGGAAACAACTTTCCATTGCTGCTCCATGGCAACTGCTAGTACTAGGGTTCCATACTCGTTAAGCAGTAGTGGTAGAGCTGCACCATTCTCAACCCAATGAATTTAAATTATATTAGGCATGGTTACTCTTGTCCCCAGGTAACAGGGAGGCTCTGCGGTTAACCTTATATTGGAGAAGCCAGTTGATGAAGAGAAGATAATAACATTCAATGAATGAACATCTTAAGATTCTCAACAAATGTTCTTATGGCACCATCTTAATTGTCTGCAGGAAAATCCTTGAAGCTCCCACGGGTGACTCTAATGGTCTTTTGCCATTTGTTAGATGAGGATGTTGAGGACGTATTTCTACTAGTCAGTGCTTCCCCAACCCCAAGTCTGATGAGATCAATATCACAAAAAAAAACCTGCAATTGCAATCAATGCAGTATGACCTTTGAAGTGGCCCAGGCTGGTTGCCTCTAACAACCACATGCTGACAAGTGAGTGCTTTTGTGCAGGTCTCAGGGCTTTTGTTTATCATGTTACAGAGCTTTCCAATTGATGTTTGTTTTGTGAGCAGGGAATATGTGATACAAATAATTGACTGTTTCTGGGCCCCACCCAAGGATTCAACATCAATATAAAAATGAGAAGACTGATTCCAACAATGAGAATAAAAACCAATTGAGGTCCGTTTTATGAGCAGGGGATATTTGATGCACATATTTGACTGTTTCTGGGCCACCCAAGGATTTAACATCAATATAAAAATGAGAAGACTGAATCTCAAGGTAGAGAATAAACTGGGAAGTAAAGAAAAAGAGATGCTCTGCCAAAAATTAATACAACTTCTAACTGTGGTCTCCTACAGTGTACACGATATTTATCTCACACAAAAAATTCAAAGTATATAAAACACTAGATCAACATATCAAACAAGTAAAAAAAAAAGTTAAATTATGTATTTCTCTGAATTGGGAAAATCAGGTACATGCGAACCAAGCCTGAGACTTAACAATGCACCCTGGTGGGATAGAAAACATATGAATTGGGATGCTCAAATACAACACAACCAGCAGAAGATGAGTGAGCACAGAACATTAACAAAAACCAAATATCAATTTCAAGGTTGTAACAAATTAAAACACCCATGTCCTTGAGGATTACAATCATAATTCTATCTCATTGTCATGACCAAGCAACATTATAATAACATGGAAATTTATTTAAAGCAATGAAGTATGGTGAACCATCATCCTAGTCCATAGGAAATAAAAACTAATGACAATAGAAAAGCATTCATCAGATTCTTAGGCTGTCAATAGTTATTGAAAGGAAAAAGACAATCAACGTACCAAAAACACTACTACCATGGGGTTAGTGAAATATGAGGCTTCCATAACATAAGGTGTACCCCAACAGATGAGTTCAGGTGCAAATCCAGGGCAAATTAAATTGAAGAAGATAACTGTAAGTCATGGCATCTAAAGCTAAATTTACGCTACAAGAGAAATTTGCCAGATTAAATACAAGTGCAAGGGAATATTTTCATGAGCCAACTAAACAATTTTGACAAATGAGTAAATTGATTTGAAAAATATAGTATGCTACTATCCTGACAAACATTAACAATCAATATTGTTTTTGTCATCGTCTTCTCTGATTCCTAAGGCTTTTAAAGGTTTATCAGAGTAATAAACATTCCCTGCCCATAATTTAATGAAAAATCTTACCACAAGCCGGCCAAGATTTTTAAGCGATCAAAATAATAATTCTCTTATCAGCACTGGTATTTTTATCATCACCATCTGTTAATTTGTTGCCCTAAAACTCTCTTTTTTGTTTGATATTTGGTATGATGTGATAATATTGTGCAGTATTGAATAAAGTCATTTTTATTGGTATTGGTTTTCTAGAATCGAGTGTGTAACAATTTTAATATCCAAACGTTTCAGATCATACTGCTGGATCCATCTTCAGATAACTAGAAGTAGAGATTGAAGCCAAAGCTCGCATTATAAAAGGAATTGATGAATACATCGTATATTAATGGTCCTAAATTTTGGTGATACCTCAAGTCTCGTGTTTGAAGGTTCTATGAATTAATTGTGATTCATTGTGTATGTCTTAAAGACCCAAACTGAAGGGTATGATGCAAATAACTTGGTAAAACCTAAACGTGTTGTCATAGATTAGACCATCTTTGCTCTTATATACTTGAAACATACACAGCTGTCCAAAACAAGTCATGCCTCTTGGAAAGAAGAACTCAAGGCAAAAGATGGAAGGACTTTGCAAATTCATGGTATACAAATTTATGAGCGCAGGGAGTATTTTGATGCCTAAACTAATGAATTTATAACCTCAATTCAAATCCACTTAGAGATAAATAAATTCATTTCCCTAATAGCATCTATTTTATCAGATATTTGGTCTGATGTGTGATAATATTGTGCAGTATTGAGTAAAGACATGTTTGTCGATATTGCTCTTCTGGAATCAACTGCGTAATATTTTTATATCCAAAGTTTCACATCCTACTGCTGGATCCATCTTCAGAAAAATAGAGATTGGAGCAAATGCTCTCATTATAAAAGGAATTGATAGTAACATTATGTATTAATGGTCCTAAATTTTAGTGATACATCAGGTCCAATGTTTGAAAGTTCCATGAATTAGTTGTGATCTGTTGAGTCTGCCTTAAATACCCGACTAACGGGTCCGATGCTATTACTAAGATGCACATACCTTAGAGGTAAAAGCTATATGTGTGGTCATAGATACATTTAGACTATATTTGATCTTATATACTCGTAACAGAGACTGCTGTCTAAAAATTGTCACACCTCTTGGAAAGAACTGAAATCAAAATATGGATGGGCATGACCATTTAGCAAATTCATGGTATACAAGTTCAGGAGCCCAAGGAGCATATGGATGCCTAAAATAACTAGTTTATAATCTCAATTCAATGCCACTTAGTGATGATTAAACATATTTTACCACCCATTGTATAAACCTGTTACATTATATATGTAAAAACACTTGGATGAAAATCATAATATACAGTAGGTTAATTAGAAATTGACTAACGCTTATATCTTCTCCTAGCCATACTACTATGAATATGACAGAAAAAAATTCAACTTCTGATCGATTTTAAAGATGGTTTCTTCATAATTTCTGAATAAAAAATTGAAAGAAATTAAATCGATGTTAGTAATCAACCATTTTAATCATTTTTACACCAAATGTTAACTCCATTCCATGAAAGCTGATGATGCTGTTCTGTTTCAAAAACGAGAATTCATCTTCTGACTTGCACCCATTCTAGTTAGTTCATTGTTTAATCATGGTTATCGAGTCAATAGCTTCTAGAGAAGCTGTGTAGAAAATATAAAATTTTCTCAACATTTCAGATCACAGCATTAAACCCATCATGACGAGAAGAGTTTGAATTTGGGGATTACAACATGGGATAACCTGTCATAGATGATTGTACATTGAATGTGTTTCGAATGCTAAATTGCATATACATAATTTAACGAATCATACTCATAGTGCCTATTGCCACTCCAGCAGTGAACAGTTATCTTTGAGATAGATTTTGATCTAATTGTAATGTGCAATGATTGCCCCAAGACTTTTGATTTGTCAGCTTTCTTATTAAAAAGATTCAAAACCAAAGACATGTAAATTTATAATTACTGAAAACACTGAATTAAACTGTAATTCCAAACATGTCAACAGGAAAACATTTCAAAAAAGAAAAGAAATGCAAAAGTATTTCTCAATGACAATACAGATGAATAATACAACCTACAAAAATACATAGTGCAAAGATCCAAATTCATAATTATAGAAGACCAATCTTTTATATCGGATTTTAAAAGATACGATCTTTGGATACAATGTTATTGATCATTGATACAAACATGATTAAAATAAGTGGAGTCGAACAAATAGCACAGAGAATGTGACTTTCAGTTATTAACAATTGAGACAGCAAATATTTAAACCAGATATAAGTCTGCATTTAATGTCATCAAACTGGAATTCAAAAAATCTAAGCTTCAATCTCTAAATTAAAATTGCATGGCATACAACTTGCATAAGTTCACAGTTGGAATTCCAGATTAGGAGTACATGACATTGTATTAATCTTTACCACTGGCAACAGGTATGAATAATCTGACCTCAAACAATAAAATGTGCAAAGATCAATATTAATGACAACTGAAACATAAATGTAAATAACAGATAAGCCGATATTTTATTCATTTTCCAAGAAAATATAAATTTATTACTATAACAAGAAGTTTTTCTCAATAAAAATTACATCATAACTAACTATCCTGACTAAAACATCAATAAAACCAATCTCCAGCAATCCATATCACCCAACTTCCATGTATTTCCATTGATTTTCTAAGCTTCTAACAGTTAAAAAAAGGAAAAAAAATTACCATCGGTAAAGTGATGAAAAAATCATCTTACCAAAAGCAAGGGGAAAATGCAAAATTCTCTTACCAGCTCAAAGCCAGCAAGAAATTTCTGAAGAAACAGTACGACATCATAAGAAACTTTTACTCACATTTTTCCAAAGCCTCTAAACCCTAATTGAGACAACCTTGTCTGGCACAGACATAACCTGCTTCATCCGTTTGAGATTTAAAATTTCTTGAACCCTCAAACCCTAAAGCTCTATTTCCGCATAACTCCATCAGGCACCACCATAAGCTGTTTCTTCTTCTTAGACTTCGCCAGCTTTTTCAAAGTCTTAGGGTTCGTAATCTTCTGTAGCTTCGTCCCCGATTTCAACACATTCTCCTTCTTTTTCTTCTCCCTCTCCTCCTTCGCTTTCCTCTTCCCCACCTTGTTAGCCCTAATCTGTTCCTTGAGCTCGTTAATCCTCTCCCGATGAGCTTTCTTAATTTCCTTCAGCCTCGCCCTTTCCTCAAAAG